>SPJY01037954.1:94121-259114 GCA_005191435.1 Raddia distichophylla | reverse complement strand
GGCGCCGCCGCGGCCGTGCGGTCGTCGGCCGACTGGCACTCGCGGCGGCGGAAGAGGGGCAAGGAGAAGAGGAAGGAGAGGGGCGGAGGCGGAGGGGGAGGCCTCGTTGGCGGGGGGATCGGCGCCGACGTGTGGTGCGCCCCGGGGATACCGTTCGCCGCGGAGGCGTCCTCCGTGGACTGCGTGGTGGCGCGGCACCAGATGGTGGGGAGACCCCGCGGCGGCGAGGCGGAGAGGCCGCACAGAGAGGTGTGTGTGCTTGTCTTCTCCCTCTCGTTTCGATCCTTGCTGCCGCTCGGCGATTCGGTTCTTGTTTGGGTGTGCTCGTGCTCAGAGCTTTCTCGTTTCAATGGTTTGCTTGTTCTTGGTGGGGGGATCATGGGTGGGTGTGTTCAAATTAAGCTTTCTCCCCCGGTTTGCTTGTGATTTGTATTCTCGTGCTTTTCTTTTACTCATTTTTTGTCTGTTGGGGAAGAAATGTTTTAAGTTCTTCGTAAAATATTCGATTTTTTCGGGTCTGGTCGCTGTTTTGCTCTCAAAATCGTCAAGCTTTTTGTTTCAGTTTCACATTGCAACTTCCTGCGCCCATAAAAAATCGATCTTTGCAATTATTTCCCACTTAGTCCTGACAACTAATTGTGGCCTGCCGTTGATGCTGCGTTCGGTCAGTCTTAATTAGCCATTTGTTCTTTCGACATCTGAAATGCATCTCTATTCGGAGGGCACACTGGCTTCTTCTGTGTGCAACTGTGCAAGTGGAATCTCTGCCATGTTCTGCCAGACTGATCAGTGATGACTGATGAGCTCGCACCGCGCTTCTCACTCCCGCAGAGGCCCTGCCTGTCTCGGAGGGTGACCGTGCAGGAGCAGATATCCTCGTCGTTCATGGACTCGCCGCCGCCGCCGCACCTCGACGCCCCGTTTTTCGGCGCCGACCTGCTCCCCTCCGGCCGTCTCCGCCGGATGCGCGGGTACCGCCACTCCCCCGGAGGCCTCGAGGAAGAGGTACAGTGCATCCCTGCCACCTTACTGCTCGTCCGCCAATGCGCTTGCTTGCACACTTCACTTCGCATCTAATTCATTTCCTCAACGTTAGAAAAGATACACAAGACCTGGTTGGTGCACCATTGCGGCTCCATAAGATTCCCATGCGTAGGGTAGTGAACTAGTGTGGCGCGTGATCTTGACATGTTTTGTGCAGTGATGCGTGATGCGAGTTGTTTTTGGTAATGCCGCCCCCCCTGGAGGTTGGGAGTGGTTGACTTGCTTCTTTCGTGCGCTAAACGTGATGTGAGAAAGATCATGGCCTCCTTGGAGCCATGGAGATTAGCTCGCCGGCGCCTTGCGTAAGCACGATTGATTGATTAATTAAGTGGCTCCAGCCACGGGGTTTCGGTACCGGTATCTGTATTATGCGCTAGTTAATGTTGGTGGCCGTGCTTATTTGTGGTGATGCGAGCTGAGAAGGGAGGGAAAGAGACCGGGAGCAATGTGGCGATGGAAAGAGACCTCTCAACCCATTGGTCTCACACGGTTCCTTCGCCTTCTACATTCTGCACGGTCTACAAATATAAATGCTGGATACTTGTGTTGAGTTGCCGCTCGCCGAGCAGCCGTGCTTCTGAAATGGTCGATTGTTGTTGAACTCTGCTAATTTTCAGAACGGGAGCAAGGGTGGTGGAGCACCTGAGGTCAGGATGACAGGCAATAATATGGCTCATTCTCTCGTCATACTGTTCTAGTGGATCGTACAGTGGGTGGGAATGGGCATGCTGGTGCGTGAATGATGGCCTGAAGTGGCAGCTGTAGGGTGCTAGCGCCTAGCAGTTAACCATTTATGATTAGTGCCCAGCTGTGCTGCTTGACTGAACCATTCTTTGGTGCTTAGGGGGACCAATCCTTCTTATGATATGCCTGTTGCTTCAGTCATAATCAGATCTGGAGTTGTAGTCATTCCTCCTACACTTGTCTGGTCGCCTGGCTGGTGATGGCTCCTAATTAATCATTCAACATCAAGATCCACAAGCCTTGTCGGTCCCTACAGGCACCTATCAAGGATACATAGGGGAAATTTGTTCTAGCATGTTTTAGGCGACGTGTTTAACTGGTTCAGCGAAATCTGTTTCCATGTTTTGCCATGGTGCCAATGTTACACTCCCCGAGAAAAACCAGCCATAAATCTTTCTTCAGTGTTGTTATGTGTTGACTGCTTCTTAAGCGTGACAAGATTTAGGGCACATTACCCTAGGGCAAAGCATGGACAAATACATATTGCATATTCATGGTATTTTTGGCAAACCCATCACATTATGCATGCTAGTAACGACAATTTTTAGGAGTGATGCTAGTCATTCATTACCTTTCTGATCTACATAAATGATTTCCATTGCTTCTCTCTACCCATACATGGGTCCGCTATGAGTCTTTAACCTACTATGATGTAATCTTCCTGATGAAGCTGAATCAATCTTCACCTTTTCTGTATTCATTCAGTTGTCAGTCATAAAATGGATTTTCAATAATTTGGGTCTGGATTTAATAATTTCTCTTATATACAATCACATGTGCCTTGTTCATTGGTAAAATTCCTCCAGAAAGAAGCATGGTGCAACTGGTCATATTGATCCTGTGCACACTCAAAAGAGCTTATGGACCTACACTTCGTTCTAGCTGTTTCAAAAACTTCATTGAACATTTGAACTGTTTTGATATGGCAGATCATGATGTTTCAAACACGAGTATTGTTGGGAGGAATGAGTATGTATGATCGGTACCAAGACTTGCGCCTTGATGTTGATAACATGACATACGAGGTCAATACCCGGTCCCTCTTGTCCAACAAATTAAAATTTGCCTCGTCGTTATCAATATCATGCTCTTCATCGACCATTTGTCATATAGGAATTGCTGGAGCTTGGAGACAAAATAGGATATGTTAACACAGGGTTGCGTGAGGATGAAATAGTTGGCAACCTTCGGAAGGCCAAACACCCAGCCTTTGACTCCTCGTTCCGGTTTCAAACAGAAATGGAAAAGAAATGCAGCATTTGTCAAGTAAGCTTCTACCTCGTCCCTTCTAGTTTTTTATATGCCAACACCTAGTTTCTGGTTTTTAAACCAAGTCCATTGTTGCAGGAGGAGTTTGAAGCAAATGAAGAGACGGGTAGGCTGGATTGTGGACATATCTACCATGTTTACTGTATCAAGCAATGGCTTTATCAGAAGAATGTTTGCCCAGTTTGCAAAACTGCCGTCACCAAGACTTGAAGAAGTCTAGACTTGTCTTAGGCTACGCCTCTTGTATACCTGGGAGAAACTTGAAGAGTCTGTTGTGTCTTGTACAGTCGTTGATATATTATTATGTAAACACAGCATCCATTCTTTTGCATTCGCAAATAGAAATGCCATATTGTGGCCATCTTTTATCAGATATATATATTGAATTCTCACTCTTGTTGAGGGTGATTTTGAAAAGATTTGTAGTAAAATTAGCCACCTGATGTCTAGTTGCGTATCCGTTGCCATAAAAACGTTGGATGAATACGAATTTAAGATGGGATTAGTCTCTGCGCAAATTATATTATTGGATTACATGGCCGTGATAACAATTGTCATTCAATCCTACCCAGCTCATCCACTCATTCTGTCAAACTGTATATGCTAGCTATAAACACAGAAGACCGCATCTGAAAGAAAATCCTTTTTAAATATGCTGCTGTATTATTTCAATCGCATACCGACAAGTCTGGTTTTAAAAGGAAACAATAACTAATCGATTGTAAAAAAAAAAACTGATGTATTCGTTTCCTCGGTGCTTACACCAGTTCAGCACTGTACAAGTCATTTTTAGTTAAGACAGACAATTACCGAACATTTAACATTAATGTACTGATTGTTCTGTGGTAGGCAATAATCATTAGGTATTCCATACCAGCGTACATGTGACAGAAACACGAGGCAAATGTAGTGAAGCCTCCTCACTTGCTCTTTTTGTTAATGAACATGGCATGTACAGGTGATAAATTGATGCCTAACTGTTGCAAAGAACTAAACTACAAACTTGGTTTATATAAAGACGAGCAAAAAAGGAAATACACTTTTGTACCATGTCATAGTCATTAGGGTGGTTTCACCATCTCTCTATTCCAATTCAAGTTGATGATTGTACAATGTCGTGTTGCAGTTCTGATGTATTTGAATAATATGGACTCAAGAAGACACTTTATCGTGTTGAGAGAGGAACTCTATTATACATGGGTACACTTCATGGACAGCCTACACCATAGCACATCACAGTGATCACCAAGGTTAGCACATGGAATAAAAAACCGAACGCTAACCATTACGTACCAGACATTGTAAACATACCTTCCGCCCGCCAACCAAGTCATAATGTGCATAGTGAGGCCCTTCAGGTTTTCCAAAAACTTTGTATGTGACCAAATGTTGAGGAATTAATTTCACAGTTTCTGCAAAAAAGTCAAAGCCTCCAAATTATCAATAATAATTTTTGTGAAGAAATTCAGACGTAGATAACCAAAGGATAGTCTGGGAACATTAACTAAACACTACCATGCACTGTCAATAATGACAACCAAAGCCTGTATGAATGGGAAATTGGAAAGTATCCCTAGGTGTTGTGAATTGTGATATGAGCTAAAGGCGACAAAGCTTTGTGGTGATGCTAGGCTCCTATCTTGTGGGCTCAGACAAATTAAGAAATGAAACTGATGACTATCAAACACTAAAGTAAGACCATAAATCTTATTTCAAACCCTATTTTAATGTATATATGTATTGGTTTCAATATCTTAGTAGTGTTTGACCAGATATAGTTATCATTGCAATCCAAGGCATGGAAAAATGGAGTTTGTTATCACACCGTAAACAGCTTCTGGGGGGCAAATCAGATCCTCGTCTCCAGCAAGGGCAAGCACTGGAACTTTGATTTTGTGCAGATGATCTTTGAAGAAAAATGTACTGGTCCTGTTGCGCAGTCCACCATCACGGAATGCAGTCGTCAGCTGTAATAGAACCTTTGCTGGTACTGTGCCTGAAAATCATGTAATCAAGTTATCACAAGAAAAGCCATGAGCGTGCATAATGAAATCCATGAATCACAAAGATGACAAGCACATAGCAATAAAACAATCAATTTTCCTGTGGTGTTTGGTTAAAAAATACTGTAACCGGTCCACTTATTTTCTTAGAAAGAAGTACATGGTAACAGGTAACAACCTCATTTCACTATTTTAGTGCATGGTGTCATGCTCCTGAAAATGGTAATAGACTTCAAAACTGAAGTACTAGCATACATGCAAACCATATTAATAGCATATGTCCCATATCTATCAACAACGTACAATAAACTCAAATTACCAAAAAACAGAAATTTTCTGAGTTTTTTAATGCATTCAAGTATACTGATACAGCTATAAAAAATTACCTGGTTAGCTCATATTTGTAAATTGTTCAACTTCTAATAGTCAGTTGCGTTCCATAAGAAAGCTTATAAAAAGACAAGATAGGCTTTGACTTACAAAAGTTATTTAAGATGAGCTTTGAGAGCAGTTCAGGGTCCATCATGTCCTTGGATGAAATTTGAGAACGCAGAAGTGATAAAATGTATGGCGCACGAGATGATATAGGATAAGTGCTAGACAGTAATGTCCCTAGTGGGACAGCAGGAACACGCAAGATCTCCGCTGGATCAGCCTAATAAACAATATGATGGATATAAGGTTCTTGTATATATGTGTAAAAATGTCAAAATGCATAATAGAGCTTACAAGAGGCAAAAGCAACTTGAGTGAGGAGTTTGATGTTGTGTAGTCAACTGATGAGGCCAAGGTAATAATTGCTGCCAGATCTGGCTCAGCCCCTTCAAATCCTTGTGAAGCAGAACAAAAAAAATTCAGTACCAAGCATCGGTAGACTTTCTGGTACCAGAGTAAGCTTAGCAGAACAAATATCTTAGATTGCAGACTTGCAAATTACAAAGACATCTGTTACAAAAATTATATGTATAGACAATATTGTTAAAAAAAGTAGATAAGATTGTCAGAATACAAGCCCTGAAAAGAGGATTTTAGTAGGGGATTGGTAATAGAGATGTAATTTGATAACATATTTTTTTAGATGGCTTTCAAGTTTCAAGGAAATGAGTTACGAAACATGTTCGCTGCAAATAACCTATTTTATATGTGATGAAGATAACTGATCCATGGACCTAATCTATGTTGTATCTACTGAGGAAGCATGTTAACACTTGACAATTCACACAATACACAATTGGGCTTAAGCTTGATCAAGGAAGCTCTTGGTTATTCAGGCAGCGCTGGCGGCGGCGGCCGGGCGCACGCCCCGCGCAGGGGCGCTGGCAGCGACGGCGGCGGCCTGGGAGGGAGCCGGGGAGGAGGAGAGGGGAGGGAAGGAGGAGGAGGAGAAAGGGAGGCCAGCCATGGCGGCGGCGGCGGCCTGGCGGCGGCGGCGCCCGGCGGCTAGGAGAGAGAAGGGAAGAGGCTATCTGATACCATGCTAGAGATAGAGAATGATTGCTATATCTTCCAAACCCTAGATGGGTGGTACATATAGGATAGAGTACATGGGCCTCATGGGCCTGATACATGGACCTAAAACACACACTCCAACAGCTACTTCCAAGGAGTGTTTCAATTGAGAATTAACCACTCTCGGTGGTTTTGGAGAAGGAACCATCAAAAAATGATCATGTCTTGTTTGCTTGGTAATTTGATTTTAGGTATGGCCATTAATCTAGGAGGAAGTAAATTTCATGGGTGAGAATGGTAATTTGATTTCTAGTTATCACCATTAATCCTGGAGCAAATTCCATGGATGGGAAAAGAGCAAATGTCAAGACATTGAAACATTAAACAACCAATATTTGTTAACATATAGTTTCAGACCAAAGCTACTCTGGTTAGGTCTGATGACACATGAAAGTCCATTCGTTTTAGGGATGGCAATGGGTCTGGGTCCTTCGGGTCTAGGCTCTATGGACCCAGACCCACGGGTCCGATCTTGGACCCAGACCTGGACCCAAACACTATAATGGGTCCGAAGTCAGACCCAGACCCAGACCCGGACCCGGCAGGTCTACCCAGACCCGAAACTTATAAAAACACAAAATACCATTCCATAATCAACAGAAAATATGCAATACAATTATGTCACATATGTAGTAATTAGTAGCATTTCAAAAGCAATTAAGCAGAACATCCATCTATCCATTTAACTAGAAGCATCACAAATAATGAAATATAATCTAACACAAATATAGGTGGATGCCTGCTGGCCTGGAGGGGGATCCTGGGCGTGGTGGAGGGCTAGAGGCGGGGATCTGGCCGTCGAGCCTCGGCGGTTGGCGAAGAGCCAGAGAGGTGGATGCCTGCTGGCCTGGAGGGGAATCCCGGGCGTGGTGGAGGAGAGATCTGGCCGTCGGCGCCTCGGCAGTCGGCGTTGAGCCGAAGAGGTGGAGGCCCGGAGGACTGGAGGCGGGATCCCGAACGTGGTCGCTGGCGTCGTCGGCATGGTGGAGGCGTGGGCGTGGTCGTCGGTGTTGGCGGCGTGGTGGAGAACTGGAGGCGACCGGCGGCGACACGGCGAGGTAGACGCAACTGGACGTGGTAGAGGCAACCGGCGATGCGGCGAGGTGGAGGCGGTGGTGGCCGGCGGCGGCGGACGACGTCGGCGTGGGTGGGGGCGACAGGCGAGCCGGGCACGAGCAGGCGGTGGCTAGGGTTTGGCCTCTTGGATTTGGGGGAGACCGGGAGAACAGAGATGCCCGTGAGCCAGAAGGGGTTGTCCGGTTGGGCACTTAAGTCAGTTGGGCTGGGTCGGGACTCGGGCGCAGCTCTCGGGCCGGCAGTGGAGTGACTGACAGTTGGTCCCCACATGTCAGAGCTACAGTACGGGTCTGGGTCTGGGTACCCACGGGTCTAAAGTGAGACCCGGACCTGGACCCGGACCCGGACCCGGACCCGAGCTTCTATACCCATGGGTCCATTTTTAAACCCAGACCCGGACCCATTGGGTCGGGTACCCACGGGTACCCGGACCCATGGGTATTTCTACCATCCCTAATTCGTTTTAACTAAAGAGAAATTGCACTGTAACCACCTAAACTTGCAGCAATTTTCACTTGACCCCTCGAACTTGCATTTTACTTTATCAGCCCCCCTAAAGACAACCCTAAACTTGTCTTTGTTTGCGCAATTGCCCAAAATCGTCAGGTCTCCTGACCAACGCTGAGGTGGAATCCTAGGTGTCCATTAAACGCCAAAGTGGATGCCACATCGTAGTTAACTGCTGATATGGCTAGCCACATCCCATTAAGATGAGGTGGCATCCACATCTCCCTCCCTCCCTCCCTCTTTCTCTCTCTCTCTCTCTCTCTCTCTCTCCATTTCTCTCCCTAACAGCGCCACCCATCATCTCCACGACCATCAGCTGGACTTCATTCCTACTGCATCACTGATGCCCCTCCCTCTCCGCTACCGGAGCACCCTTCTCCCTGTACGTCCACCACCACCACAGCTGCTAGGGGAGGAGGGGACAATGTCGCCGTCGCTGCTGCTCGGGGGATGAGGACGCTGCCGCTACAGATCAGAGATGCCGCCGCTGCTCGAGAGAGTTTAGGCCGCCACCGCCGCCACCTGTATTCCACACCACTGTCATGGAGGAGCTTTGTGGTTCAATTCAGCGTCGACGCCACCGTAAGGAGGTGGGGAAGGCTTCGGGGACAGTCCTCCGCTGCTTGGCCTGCTCTCCGGTGGCTTGGTCCAGGTAACGGTGGCATGAGCGGCGATGGTGTGAAAGATGGGGCGCGGCAGTGGCCCGAGATCCTCTTCCTCCATGACGGTAGCTCAAGGAGGGCCCAAGCCCTCCTCTTCCATGGTGGCAGCCAAAACCCCTCCCTCGGGGGTGGCAGTCCGAGCTACTCCATGGTGGTGGTGGCCCGAGCAGTCCTCTCCATGGCGGTGACGGATCCAAGCCCTCCTTGGTGCTAGCATTGGGAGTCGGAGAGTGTGAGAGGGATGAGAGGTAAATGAAAGAGAGGGGGAGTCACGGGCCATTGGGAGGGAGGGGAGAGATTAGGGGGGAGGGAGGAGAGAGATGATGAAGAAGAAGATGATGTGGACAATGACGTGGATGCATACGTGGCTAGCCACATCGACATTTAACAAACACGTCAATACTTAACTGCAACATAAAAACCACCTCAATGTTAGACGATAGCCCTAACAGTTTTGGGGCAACCATGCAAACGGAGACAAGGAGTGTCACAAGTTCAGGGGCTACAGGGCAATTTCCTCTTAACTAAACATTCACAAAATCTTACTTAAAACAAATAGTAACAGGAAAGAGCCCCGATCATTGCGTAAAGCAAACCTGATGGTGTTGTCGTATACTGCGGTGAAGCATATTGCATGACTTTTAACTTGGCCTTTGTTTAAGTACAATAATACCATGGAGAGTAGCTAAGTGGCCTCAAATTTCCATGTCAAATAAATAAATAAAATTTAAAGGTGCATATGCCTGTGAAAAGAACTCCAGCTACTAATGATAATGTAACGCTGTATTTATAAATCAACTTCCCTAGACTCACTACCAATTGAAAATGTGAAGCATCTTGATTGTTAAATAATAACCAAAATTGTTGGTTGTCTTGCTATCTTAAAATGATTAATGTAGATAGGGGAAAAGAGAGGTAGATGAGACGTACCACACCTTGAAACCATTGCATACAGCAAGATTCCCCCCATTGAATGACCAATGGCAAGCAATTTGCCATCCTTTGTTATACTATGCTTTCTTATATAATCCATCTGCACAGCAACAAAAAAAGAAAATTGCCACACATATTACATGGGTTTCGAAGGTACCATCTGCTTGATCTTTTTACAGGAAATAGTATGTCTACAAACCGCTGCAGGTACATCCTCCTCTAGATAATGGTCAAAATCCCAATCATAACTAGCAAACAGTTCCAACTGTTTCTGGAGATCTTCTATGGTTGCTGAGAGGCGTTCTTGCCATCCAAATAGCCGTGGGGAAACATTTTGTTGACCTTCTCCAAGAATCTTCACAAGGCGCTGACTTAAATGGCTAATTTGATCTGATATAGCTGATGTCTGTGGTAATTCCAACAAACCCAATATTCTTTCCGCGACCTCCTCAAGACTATTAGTTAATGAGGCATCAGGGACAAGTTCTGATATTCGATCAAAAAAACTGTCAGCTATGTTTCTCAGTCGACTATCTTTTACATAACCTGCGAATGTTTCACCCAACTGTGCCAAAGCAATTGTTAACTTCGTCACTAACTGTGGTTCTTCTGATGTATTATTTTCTACCATCTTGTCTGTTAGTACTGGAAGATCAGAATTTTGAAGCTGATACTTGGACATATCTTTGGCAGGAAAAACATCATTTGCTTCCTGCGTGGAAATTTTATCTGAAGCAGAATTAGGGAATTTGTTAGACTGGGTGTTAGCTGCAGTTAATTCTGATCCCCGCATGCTCAGGCCTGCACCACGCACTTCAACAATCCATGTATCAAACCCTTGCAAAGACATATGACGAGCAAATGATGCCTGACAGCATTTTTATGTATCAATAACAGTCCAAAATCAAAGGGGAACCACAAAGTAAATCCTACAATCATGAATAACAGTAACAAGACAATCGATCCATAATGAAACTGAAATTTTTAAAACCATTTACTGACCTACCCTAGATTCAAGATTGAGGGCCCCAAGATTCAAGTAACATCAAGGGCATATTTACATGACTGAGGTTTCAAACGCCAACTGTTCAGGAATATTCCTGAGAGAGAGTCCAAATTTGGCTAATAAGTTAGCCCCTTCTGGGGCATTTTATATCGTTGTTCGGGCCAAAAATCAGGATGCATTCTGGGGCGAAACTTACATGGAAGAGAATCAGACGAAACACTTTTATCGAAATTCTCATAGAATATAAAATAAAGTATTTTCAAATTTATCTACATGGCCACCCCCCCCCCAACACACACACACACACACAACGCGCGCGCGTACACATAGGCACCAATTGGAACAGTGTGGTACTATGATAATAGAACATAGGGAAAAAAAATGTTCTCTTGATGATGCCTTACTTATGAAAAATAAAGCATTTCATTTCCATCTAGTACACAGATTAATGCTTCACTCAAGAAATTCTTCCTGGCTGCATCCTAGCTCCAATACCATCAGTTATGCATACTTAGTTTTGTTCTCATAAAAATTCATATGGCTACACACATTAACTTATAACTATCAGCAATACAAGATACCACCCTTTTGTTCACATGAATCACACCTAATTTCATAACAGCAACATACATGTGAACTTTTTAAAATTTTGGTACTCAAGGTATACTGATCCGTTCTGTGGCCATCACATGCTACTGTGCACTTCACTGCAGTAGATACTTGTAGTCTTATTAATCTAATATTTCGTAGTCCTGTCAAACTAATATTTCTACTGCATCCTGCTAGAAATAGACATTTAGTGAACATTAAAAGTGATAATAAATATAACAAACCTTTTCTAAACCTTTTGTGTTCACTGCAGCTATGTTTCTACTGCATTGATTTGTTTAGGACATTCTATTCATTGCAGCTATAAATTATCTAACCTTTTTTGTTTTAAACTTTTGAGCGCATTGGTTGATTTGGGACATTATGATTAATGTGACTATATGTTTTCCAATTTTTTTGGATTGGAATTTTACAATGTCCCTTTACATTATTCGGTATAACTCTAAACCAAGCCGCATATCCACAATAACTGTTTGGAAACAAGTTGAACGACAAAACCAATCTGGCGTAGACAATGGCATTTTAGAAAAATCATTCTCCTTGAAACAATAAGGGCAAAGGTATGCAATAAGCAATTTGTAGCAATTAATCAAACGTCATAAGAGTTATTTCACCCAAGAAAAATGCAAATTACTATTTTAAGAATGAGCTGCACTCAATAGTAGCATCATCGTCGACAAACTCACCCCAGGGGACAGGTCGAATCCCATGGCGTTGGTGGCCACTCCCGACAGCAGCATCAGCGGGTGGTTCCTTTTGGGCGCCTGCACGCAAACCAACCAAGCGAGAAGCAAATCAACAACCAACCAAAAGCAACCCTAACGAAGCGTTCCCCCGCACTCCCCGCAGGAGCAAGCGCACCTCAGGCGGCGGGCGGTACCGCCAGAGCGCGAGCCGCCAGTCGGTGCCGGGCACGAGCGCGTAGTGCAGCTCGTCCGCCGTGCAGATCGCGGGCTTGTCCCCCTGCTCGCAGGCGGCGGCTTCCGCCGAGGCGAGGGCCTGCGAGGGCGAGGGCGAGGGCGAGGGCGAGGGCGGCGGCTGCGAGGCGCGGTAGGAGTCGAAGGCGCGGAACCGCGGGGGCGGCGCCGGAGGGGCGCACGGGGAGGCGCGCGTGGTGGGGGAGTAGGTGAGGTGCGCGACGGCGGCGCCGGCGAGGAGGGTGCGGAGGTTGACCGCGTGGAGGAGCGGCATGGCGGCAGCGGCACTTGTCGCGGGAGCCCTCGGTTCTGGTTTGTTCGTCTGGCTTCGCCGAGCTTGGTGGTGCCCACTTCTGTGCCTTGTCGCGCCGGTTGATTTGAACCCAGTAACCCATTTGAACCCAGTAACCCACTTCGGTCTTTGGTAGTATTAGATCGAGCTGCTGGGGAACTGCGATGCAGTTGCTGTCTGACTGGGGCCACACGATCTGGACATGGTAACCACGTGGACGCACCACGAGGTGCCGGTTTTGTATAAGAAGATGAGTAGTAGATCTAGTCGAACGGAAATGTTTGTTGAGAAATCTGACCCAAGCCGCTGTCCCTCTTGCGCCTAGCGTGCAAGGTGAGGCTATTCATTGGACCAGCCAAGATCTTAAACAAACTAGTACTGTATAAATTTAAGATAAATCTATCTATGTATGTCTGAGATAATCATCTCCTCACATTTTTTTTGTTTTGATCTATTGAGTATGATTGTTTTTCGTCATCTTGGATTTGCGCTTGAATCAACAAGCTTGAACTAACACGTTAGCAGCACGACTCGCTAACACGTTAGCAGCACGACTCGCTCTACGAACCAGATGTGTCGTTCCATATATTATCAAAATGGATTGAACTATGTCTTGGTACTAATCATAGATTGATTTATTATATTGTTGCAAATAACAAATGTGGGAAACGATCATGAAGATGAACCTCGTCTAAGATCAGGGGACATAAGGGAATCGTGGATCAATTGTCGGCTACATTGTCGTTTGCATTGATCCGTCATCAAAACTATAGGTCTTCGGGTTTTGGGCCTGTCACACACCATCTGGAATAAATGACAAACAAAAAAAATAGCAACCCAGATTTTGGCGAAACAAGATATATTTGTGTTAATACCACTTTATAATTGTCAAACCGGATTATTAAACAAACCAACAACACATAGGCTCTCTCTCTCTCTCTCCATCTCTCTCCTGTGTATGGATGTGTGAAGAAAGAGGAGGAAGAGGAGGAAGAAGAAAGGATGAGAGGCTGACAAGTGGGTCCCATATGTCAGATACGTATTTCTTCGTATTTGTCTGCGTATTTGGCTCGAAAAGGCTGAGAAATCACCAAAATGTCACTAAAGTGAAGAAAAGACGAATTGGATGTTTGAGAGGAATTAGATGCCAATTTAATGTCTTTTGAAAACTAGGGTATGAATTGGGTGTCATATAAGAAAATTCCCCACTTCTGTGCCTTGTCGCGCCGGTTGAATTGAACCCAGTAGGCCAGTAACCCACTTTGGTATTATTAGTTGATCGAGCTGCTGGAGAAATGCGATGCGGTTGCTCTGTCTGACTGGGGCCACGTGATCTGGACATGTTCATTACGTGTATGGTGTTTCTGCATGGCGATGCGGGGCAGCCCTCACTCCCCTAAGCGCAGGCACTACAGACCGGCCACGTGGACGCACCACGAGGTGCCGGTTTGTATAAGAAGTAAGAAGATAGTAGATCTAGTCGAACGGAAATCCTTGCTGAGAAATCTGACCCAAGCCACTGTCTCCCTTGCGCCTAGCTTGCAAGGTGGGGCGATTCATTGGATCAGCCAAAATCTTAAACAAACTAGTATAAATCGAAGAGAAATCAATCTATGTATGTTTGAAATAATCATCTCCTCACATCTTTTGTTTTGATCCATTGTGTTTGTGTATGATTGTTTTTCGTCATCTTCGATTTGCGCTTGAATTAACAACCATGAACTAACACAGCACGACTCACTCTACGAACCAGTTATGCCGTTCCATATATTATTAAAATGGATTGATCTATGTCTTGGTACTAATCATAGATTGATTTATTTTATTGTTGCAGATAATAAATGTGGGAAACGAGCATGAAGATGAACCTCGTCTAAGATCAGGGAACAGAAGGAAATCGTGGATCAACTGCCGGCTACCTCGTCGTTTGCATCGATCCGTCATCAAGTCTATAGGTCTTCAGGTTTTAATTAGACCTGTCACACCATCTGGAATAAATGACAAACAAAAAGAATGGCAACCCAGATTTTAGCGAAACAAGATATATTTGGGTTAATTAATGCCACTTTATAATTGTCAAACCGGATTATTAGGGCATGTACAACGCTATTAATTAGCCTGTCTCTTAGTGATGATCTGGCCGAAATTAGCTTACGTGGCGGAGGGATTGGGAGAAAATCGGAAGAGCCGACTCTTCAGGAAGAAACGACTCCTGGCTGCAGCTCCAATGCGGTAAAGACGACAACAATCCCGTTGTACACCTGCAGCCGTCTCCTGCCCGAATCCCCCTAGATCCGATGCGGCCAAGGAGAGCTCCCGCCGCCACGTCCGCGACTCCGGGCGGAGCTCCCGCCGCCGCAGCCCCACGCCCCTGGGTGGAAGACGCCGCCGCCACCGCTCGCGCGTGAGAGGATGACGACGACGCCGTAGCGAGGTGGAGGATGACGCCGCCGCCCGCGCGTGAGAGAACGATGCGGCTGCCACTGCCGCTGGTCGCGCATACAAGGAGGTCTAGGTGCACCTGCAGCGCGCCGGCTCCGGCGGCGTGCGCCACCTCAGGGCCGAGCATGAGGGGGACTCCGTCGCTGCCAACGGCCGTGCGCGAGGAGGACGCCGCCGTCGCTGCTGTGAGGAGGAGGAGGATGCCGCCGCGGCAGTCCGCACGCAAGGAGGACTTCGCCGCCGCCGCTGCTGCTGCGAGGAGGAGGACGCCGCCGGTTGCGATGAGGACGCCGACGCCTGTAGCGCGAGAGGGGGTTGATGCCGTTGCCGCTGGTCGCGATGAGGAGGACGACGACGCCGACGCCGACGCCGGTCTCCCGCGAGGACGACGATGACGACGGTGTCGGTTGCACACTTGCGCATTGGGGCCGTGCTAGGGGATTAAATGAGTTTGGGGGAGTTTTAATGAGCTAAGAGATCCTTTGGGGCTTTCCTTTGTATTAGCCTAACTCTTGTGCTTGGATGAATGTGCTAAGAGACCATCTTAGACTCTCCTTTGTACATGCCCTTAGACAAACCAACAACACATAGGATCATGTTTTCTGTATAAATTCGTATAGATACGAGGACATCAATACATTCAATTTTGCATACAATTAAGGCTTCAAATTCTAAAAGTCCAGGGCACGAACAAGATCAATGCACTGGATCATTGCTCAAATCCTGTGATCTGTATAAATCTTTTGAACCAAACAAAACTACGTATTTGTGGATATGGGGTGACTAGCTTCGAAAAGAGAGGAGGTTCCCAAGCGGCTCAGTGGCTGGAGGAGGTGAGGAGCTCCCTGAAGGCACCGTCGTGTCTGGACTCTGGAGGGAGGCGAGGAGGACACAGTCATCCCGATCGAAGCTGGACGAAGGTGGCAGTCCCTTTGATGTAGGGCAATTCGAAGCTGCACGTCGCCTCGCGAAATCCCGGAGCAGGAGGCGGCGGTCCCCTGCGTGGACGTGGTCTCAGGGTCCGCGATGGCCGGCTCGACGGCGGGGGCGCCTTCGTCTCCATCAATGGGAGGCAGCGGCGCCGTCTCCTGCGTGCTTCTTGGCTGCACCGGCGTTCTTCTTCAAATCTGAAGAAGGAGGCTACGAACATAGACCCCGCGTCGCTCCCCTGGGGCGGCACGGAGGCGACCACCCCTCCGCCAAACCCTAGCGCCGCTGCCGCTACGACGACGGCGGCCCCCTCCTCCCCAGGTGTTCCCCTTCCCCCTTCCTCCTCCACTTCCTCCTCCCTCCTACATTTCCTGGCTAAGGCCACCGCCCGGTGGCGGCGTCTTCGCGGAGCCCGGCCGGCGGCGGTGGCGGGCCCCCCTCCCCTGGTGTTCCCTTCCTCCTCCACTTCCTCCTCCCTCCTCCCCTCGCGGGCGGACCAAGACCACGGCCCAACGGCGGCGTATTCGCGGAGCCCGGTCGGCCGGTGGCGCCAGATGTCGTCTCCTCCCTAGATCGAGGGTCTCCCCGAACTCCCTCCTCGTCGGCGGCGTCCTCCTTTCCCCCGTTCCGGCGCGCCCTCTGCCTTTCCTTAGTGGCCACCTCCTTCCTAGATCTGGCCGTGGGAGGGTCTCCGAGGCCTTCCTCTTTGCCGGCGGCGCCGACCCGACCCCGGCACGACGCGGATCCAGCCGATGGAGGGTGCTCCCGACCTCCCTCTACGCCGGCGGCAGCGCCGCCGCCGACACCCTTTCCCCTCCAAGTTCTCCATCCTCTCAGCCGTGGATGCCGCAAACCGACGCGTCTTCGCCGCTCGGCGGCCCAGTCGCCGGCCGGTTCCAGCGGCTGGCTTTTCCGGCGCCGTCGTCGGTGGCTGTCGACCGCTGGCGCCCTTCCCCACTTTCTTCTGTGAGATCTGCGGTGGCGGGGTCCTGTCGGCCTAGCCCTGCCACACCGCCGGCTTCGGGCCTTCCTCTGCCTACCAGTCTCCTCTAGGTCGTCGCCTTGTCCTCCCAGCGGCGGCTACTCCGCCTCCGCCCCACTGACTCGCCCTTCTTGTGGATAGTGGTGGCTCGGGCCGTGTGCCCCCGACCCTCCCCCGGTCCCTTCCTTCATCGTCTGGGGGTGGTTCGTCGGTCCGGTTGGGGAGCGACCGTTTGTCCTCACCGTCACCTCTTTTGGCCCCCTTCCCTGCCGAAGGGGTGGCGTCCGGCCTCGTCGCCCCCCTCCCCTCGCCTCCCTCCCTCTTTTGGGAGGCGACGGTTTGGGTAGCCTCGGTAGCCGATGGGTGTTTCCGGCTTGCTCGCGGGAGGCGATCCCATGGCGTTGGTAGCTTGTTCGATTTGTGAGACTGTGGCGCGGGTTGGTGGTGGTTCCTGCTTCGTTACAGAGGTCTTCGGCGATGAAAGCTCGGTGCTCTTCCTGGCGCGTCGGGCGCCCTGGGGGCTTATTCGGGCTGGCTCCTGGGTGGGTGGCTCCGATGACTCCTCCGGCTCCACTCGGAGGTCGCTAGCGACGTTTGCCCCTGGGCTAGGGCTCGGCTCCCTTGGTGACCCTGAGATTGGATAACCTACAGTTTGGTTTCCGGAGTTGATGTGTCAGGCGAAAGCCTTGCTTTGACTCCTCACTATGGTCAACAATGGCGATGTTTTGGCGTTGTTCCCCTTCCTGGAGGCATCGTCGTGGTGGCCATCCTACTCTTGAAGCCCTCTGAGTGAAAACTCCGTTTGACGGCGGCGCGTTGCGTCGCTATCTTGTTAAAGGCGTCGTCTCTGCAGATTGTTAGTCTTAGGCTTGATGTTTCCTCTGGTTAGCCGCGTTGTCGTCGCTGGTGGTCTCGGCCCATGTTGTTATCGCCTTCGTGCGTGGTGGCTTGTTCTGGCTTCTGTTGTTCTTCTTCCTCCCCTGTATTTCTCTTTTCCCTTTCCTGTAAGGCCTTCGGCCTAGGTGGCAGCGGCAGCGCTGCGTTCCCTCTCTAGGCGTGTGTTCAGTCCCAGCAGTGGCCGGTGGTGTCCTGGCTTTTGCTAGGGTCGCAGTTTTGCACTGTGGTTGTACCTCGCGCTTGCGGGCCTTTTCTTTTGTTTTCTCCTACTTAAATGGAAAAGATCGACAATCCTCCTGCCCCTTCTTTTAAAAAAAAGAGTGGACAAGAGGGAGAACTAATAGCCAGGGCATGTGAACTTTTGGGTCTATTCCTGTCAGCTTATTTGACTTATTTATAAATTTACTTATCTCTTCGTTTAATTTTAAAATGCTCTGGCTTTTTAAATACGTTTTTTTCTATCCTAAAGACATGTAAAAATTCTAAAATACAAATCGAACGAGGTGGATTGAACTCTCAAAAATAACTTGAAAAGTTTTTGAAGTTAAAAGATAAGCTAAATAAGTAGATAGGCCAAATATGCTATGACCTAAAAACCCGTCAAACATAATTTAATATGAGCATATGCTAGTTTTTTTTGTGCTCGTTTCGAGTTTTTTTGTTGGAAGCATTTTCAACGATAAAAATTCGTGAAAAATAATTAGCTCGGCCTCTTACACATAATTAGTAGTTCAGCGAAATGTATTTTGTCTTTTTTGCGTGCTTCATGTTTTATGATACTATTTTCATTCTATTAATTACTGTCATATACTCTTGTTATCATATAAATTGTTTTGATATTGCGACACTCAAATCTACCATGCATGTTTGCCATGCCATGTTATTTCCACCACTGCTGTATGTGGCTGACAATTCAATTCATAATGGGATTGGAGTCAACAAAATAAAATAAATAAAAATATGTTTCAACCAAATCTATTCTTGAATCTTCATCCATAATTATTAAAAATTTCCATAGCGAAAACCTCCATATATTAACACGGCCTTCTGATTTCTTCTCTGTCATGAGATACATGTGTTCAAACTGCTGTGTCCTTTACAAATAGGTGAACCTGAGGATGTGATTTCAACGGCCGATTGTAAGCTTATGAACAGATCATGAACTATGCTATGTTTGCCGAAGAGGATGAAACTGCGCCAGTTCTTGCATTGCCACCTGCAACAGAAGGATGAGGAAACAGCTGCGAAACCATCACGGAATCAGCCGTCCACTCGGCAGTCGGCAGTCGGCACCTGTGCTGGAGCAGCTTCTGCAGCTGTCAGTTGCTGCTCTTGCCTCTCCTCTCCCTGATGAGCTTCAGGAAGTTGGGCATACTCTGAGTGATTTGTAGTTTCGAAGTAACTTTCATCGAATGACGTGCTGTACAGTCTTGCTCAATTCTTATACATGAAAGAGGGGGAACAAGAGATTGAATCAGCTGAAGGCGGTGCTAAATGAGAGGTTCACCATGCCCCTCCCGTGGGCAAAGCTATACAGGGTGCGGAAAGTGCTTTCAGGTTATCTTCAGATTGGACAAAGCGATGGAACTTAGAGAGCTCTCGCTCCCCGAATTGGCCTTGTACAAAGCGTTAAAGAACAGGGCTCTAGGTCTCTCCGCGGTGGAAAGGATGAGGAAGAGGTAGCAGTCTAGAGTCAAATTCATTACTGATGGAGACGCTAATACGAAGTTCTTTCATGCCATGGTCTCGGTGGAGCAGGGTCGTAGCAGGATCTCGCGTTTACATACCGACCAAGGTGTCGTGTCTGAGGCCTCCGACATTGAGGACGCCTTTCTCTCGCACTTTGTGGTCCTCCTTGGTTCCAACAAGGAAAGGTCGCACACCCTGAGTTGGGATGTGCTTCAACTCCAGCGTGGCGTCCTACATGACTTGGAGTCCCCCTTCCTAGAAGATGAGATCCATGAGGTTATTAGGCATCTCCCTTCGGAGAAAGCTCCGGGCCCAGACGGTTTCATAGGACTTTTCTACAAAAGCTGCTGGGACGTCATTAAAGTGGATTTGGTGGCAGCTTTCCAGGACCTGTGGCACTGTAGGGCAGATGGTTTTGTCAATCTAAACTGTGCCCACATTGCCCTCCTGCCTAAAGGGCAAGGCGAGCCATCTGTTGCTACTTTTAGGTCGATTAGCTTGATGCATAGTTTTGGAAAATTGTTCTCCAAGATTCTTGCCAATAGGCTCTCCAGGCACTTGGAAAATCTGTTCTCCCCAGCTCAGAGTGCTTTCATCAAGGGTAGTTCCATTCAAGACAACTTTCTTTGGGTCCATTCGAGTGTGCAGCACCTGCATAGGAAAAAGGTGTCGTCGCTACTTATGAAGCTGGACATCCAGAGAGCGTTTGACTCAGTGAGTTGGGAATATATTCTCGAACTCTTGCAGGCTTTTGGGTTTGGCCAACGCTGGCGAGACTAGATGGCCATTCTGCTAAGAGACGCCACCTCCCAGGTCTTGATTAACAACTCACCTACTAGAGCAATCGTTCACCACAGGGGTTTAAGGCAGGGTGACCCTCCATCCCCAATGTTGTTCATCTTAGCCATGGAGCCGTTGTCCAGGCTTCTACAGTTGGCCGAGGTTAATGGTGTTTTTCAGCCAATACCTCAGAACCGGGCTAGATTGAGAGTTTCACTTTATGCGGATGATGTAATGGTCATGATCAGGCTAGAACCGGGCTAGATGGAGGCGCTGACCCAGATCTTCAAGATCTTTCAAGGAGCGACTAGGCTGGCAGTAAATTGGGCCAAAAGCGAGATTTTCCCGATTAGGTGTGTCCACCAGACCGAGGAATGGCTTCACGAAGAAATCCCGGCACAAATTAAGAACTTCCCTTGTACCTACTTGGGTTTGCCGCTGAAGCCCACCAAAATTAGGAAGCAAGATGAAATGGCTATCATTGAAAGGATTAGGCGTAGGTTGGCGACTTGGAAAGCAAAGTTCCTATCCAAGGAAGGGCGTTTGGTCCTAGTTAACTCTGTCTTCACTTCAATGACAGTTTATTAAATTATGATTTTTCAGCTCAGTGGGTGGGCAATCAGGAAAATTGACAAAATAAGGAGAGCTTTCCTATGGACCGGGGAGCAGGATTGCCATGGTGGCAAATGCCTGGTAAATTGGGCAACAGTTTGCAGACTAAAAGAGTTTGGGGGGGTCGGCGTAAAGGATATCGCCCGGTTTGGTAGGGCTTTGCGTCTTCGTTGGCTTTGACATGTTTGGGATTCCCCGTCAAAGCCATGGGTTGATTGCATGATTTCTTTCCCAAACATCGATGTCACGCTGTTTCGAGCGGCCACAGAGCTCATTATCGGACCTCGCCTTGGCTACAGGGTTCGGCGCCCAGCGAGGTGGCACCAAACTGCTATAGGCTTGCGAGAAGAGATCGAATTTCGATACAGCAGGCGCTCATAGATGGTCGGTGGATGATGCCCTTAAAAAAAATCTCTACTGCGGACCAGGTTCGCTAGTTCATTGCTCTTTGGTCGACTGTGAACCAGATCATCCTCCGCCCAGGCATCTCAAACTCGGTGCGTTGGGAGTTCACCGCTTCTGGATCCTACTCAGCAAGTTCGGCCTATTCCTTGCAGTTCTTTGGTTCGTCACAGGAACATGACTATGCCCGCATTTGGAAGGCAAAGGTACAGATGAAGTGTCGCTTCTTTTTCTGGGTGTTGATCCGCTAGAGGTTGCACACCGCAGACCGTCTTTCTGCTAGAGGGTGGCCATGCAACGTTATTTGTGCTCTTTGTGGCGTTTGCGTCGAGAATCATAACCATCTGTTTTGGGTGTACCTTTGTCAGACAAATTTGGCATGCGATGTCTCCTTTTCTTTCGTATTCAAAGGTGGACAGCCCCTCAGTTATTTCCATGGGTTACTGGTGGGACCATCTCACGGGGAGTACGGTCGTCAGACGCATTGAAGATGGTATCATCATTACAATCTGTTGGAACATCTGGAAAGAGCGGAACGCGCGCATTTTTCGGCAGAAGGACTATTGGCCCGATGATGTCGTCAATAAGATTAAGAGTGACTTAGCGGTTGCCTAGTTGGCTCTTGTGCTCGAGTAGTAGTGTGTGGAGTTTGGGGGGGGCTGTTGTCTCCTGTAATTCGCTTTACTCTGTACTTCCTTCTCCTTTGAATGAATTGGGCATCTCGCCTATCTTCAAAAAAAGCGCTTTCAAAGCAAACATTAGAAACCGCCAACACTGTCCGAATTAGGTCCTGAAAAATAGTTGCAGCAAAGTAGGGTTAGTAGCATAATTGACTTGTGCATCGTACGATGTCATAAAATGCTTTCTAGTGCAAAATAGGCTGCACATGTATCTACCAATCTCTGCATATTTTAGACGTAAATGAGAAAAAAAAGGCATTGGGGAATCTACCCCATGTATAACCAGACAAGTCTTTAATCAAAGAATGCAATGATAGTGCAAATGGAAATTTTCATGAGATTACTACGCACAAATAGGAAGAATGATTTACTTAGTGCCAACAAAGAAAACTGGTTATAGAACAATATGAATAACACACCTAGAAGGTGATACAATGGAACTTACATGAGATTGATGTATTAAAACTTTTTGGCTAGTTTTCCTAGGTCTATAGTACGCATTAGCCATTATATGATAATCTGTTGGTAATAAATACCAAGCATGTTACCAAGATGAAAGCTAAAAAATACAGGTGAAGAAACTATAAATGTGCAGTTAAATATTTTCTTTCAGGATAAAACGAGGTTAGCAAAAAAAATTATAGCTTTGTGTTAAAATCTCAACTGCATTTAATTAAAACAAAGAAACATCAAGAGGCATACCCTAGACAACAGATAACTAAACTAATTAGTTGATGCGCTAGATGCTTTCTGGATCTCCATGGTTATAGCCTCAGCAAGGTCTGATGCCTCATACTCAGCCCCAAAGCATCTTACGGTCTCCAAGGGATCTAGCAAGTACCTGTAACTTCAGATGATCAAGCTCTTGAAGCAATACCAACATGGCAAGGTATACAGAGATGATTTACATGTACCCTTACATATTATGTGAACTTTCTACAAGATAATCCTGACCAGCATCATCAAATTTTTTAAAGAAAACACGGTATTCCTGTGCAATCTGTCTTACTGCATTGATGGAGCCTGTTAATCCTACTATTCTTGGGTCAATTTCTGCAGTTAAAATGAGGAAAGATCATCACTCAAAACATAGTGCAAAACTTGAAGGTTCCAATAGTATAGAACAAATAGACTGATAGCGATCAACTTACCACTAAGGTATGCCTTAAGCTGAGCAGGTGAATCACGTTGAGGATCAATTGTGATAAAGAGCGGAGTAATCTTAGTGTCATACTTTGACTCTATAAAACAACAAACGAAGTTTCATAAAAAAATTATGGAGATCACAGAAGAGTTCAACAAACTCTACTGATTGCAAGCCAACTATAGCACGCAAGAAATGGATGATCTACATTTTAGCTGACACAGAATAGTTCAGAACCTTGAGAACATGGACGAGAGAACACACGGATTAGCTCAAACAGTTATAAAGAGTAAAGACATAATTATTTAATACAGAAGAACCTTCAACCCTAAACTACTACCAAATGTTTTAGAGAAATTGGATTCTGACTGTTTTCAACACAAAAATTATAAGCGCACATGCAAGCCTAGTTGCAATATGATATGTCTGGACCAAACCGAGTGTATTACAAGAAGAAGAGGAGTCGGATCCAGGAGGGAGTTCGTGTCCAGGAAGGAGTCAGTATCCAGCAGGAGGCCAACGGCCAGGATGGGGCTGCTACGTAGTCCAGTCCGGATTAAAGTTAGATTAGTTATTTCTATGTTTAGAATAAGAGTCGGTTTCAGTTTGTTATTTCTATATCTGTAGCTTCTATGTTTAGGTCCTTCCAACTATTATAAATAGAGAGAAGAAGGGAGAAAACGGCACGCTTTGTTGCCACCAATTGAGATTCAGGCGCACCGTCGAAATCCGGTCGGTGGTTCCATACAGCCAACTATCAAAATAGGGCGCCGGCGATTCCCGGCGACGCCCTCCACCTCTAGATCTGGTCTTAGGCCAGGCACTCGGGCGTTCGAGCGAGAACACCCATATCACAATACCAGACATAAAACTCATATGCATTGTGCAATAGGACCACTAATCACTAAATGTGTACAAGAAAATACGGAACATAATGATTTGATAAAATAACAAGCAGAAGGGGAATAATAGACAACTAGACCCAAGAAGCGCGCTTACGCGCGCTGTGCTGTTTTATTGTGCAGTTCTTTAACGTTTGTCTGAAAACAATGAAACATCAATCTTCTCATACTGTTATTTTTCGGTTTGGTGTTGCTATTTAGTCTAAAATAGCAAAATTAAGCATAGAACTATAATGCATTGCTTGTACTGGACAAATAACCTTCTCTGTTTGAAAGCTCTGTAACTCCGGATGAGAGGTCGTATTATTCCATTTATACGACATGTAGTGGCCAAAGAACTAAAGTGATCAGTGGCCATATCATTCCATTTTTATTACTGAAGATGTTGTTAATCTTGATAGCTATTTTTTCTCAGTACACTGAAACAGCTTCCTCTTCGTCATGGTTTTTTTTGTAAGCATGGATTCCGCATCAACTCTAGAAGCAAGACATGTTAGCGTTATGTTTAAGTGGCATAGTATACATATGTTAATTGTTAGTCTGGGTACCTTTTGCCTTTGCGCATATCAGCCAAGCTTAGTTGTTTCGGGTGGTGTTGTGGCTGTTGGGAGTGTTGGTTCCACATTTGACGTGGTGTCATGGTATATTCCAAACATGCATGACCTGATCCTGGAACAAACCAATACATGCTGTGAATCTAAATAGCAAATGCATGAATAGGAAACAATAAAAGGTTATGTAAAAATAAAACACAATGCGTCAGCATTAGATAACCAACGGAAAAGGGAGAGAAGGAAAAAAAGCAATAGAATTAATGACATGAAGGAATAAAATTAGTATACATGATAATTTGTTATGAATCCTAAGATAAAACCTGCATAATGATCTTGATTAAGCTGTCTTACCATAAATATCAGATTTCATTACATATTTTTATCCTCATTCTAAGGAGCTCTAAAAGCAATATTGTACAATTTTAGGCTTCAAGGCACTGAATCAAAGCATTCATATCAGTAGCTGAATACAAAATTTATAAGACAATTCCCACAATTGCAAGAATTGAGTTGATCTATGTATTAAAATCTTCAAGTGAGCTGACCTTCCATATATTTGTGTTCAACTATCCAAAGATATATTTGTGTCGAGAAGAGAAAGAAAAAAAATAAAAGATGCATACTCAGATTGAGGAGCTTTCAGCTAATATCTGTGTTGACACTTCTCAAAAGACATGGCAAGCAGTGGTTTGTTTTCTAATGTATAACTATGTAGGGATCGATATTCGAATAATATGACAGGACCTGCGAGCAAGGCGTAGGTACTCTTGCATACAGGAGCAAACTTGTTAGTTCAACAAACAAAAAACTAAAAACAAATGGGCAAACAACCTTTCGTTGTATGATTTTACTTTATGTATGAACAATACATATACCAACACCAATTAAATGAAATTGAACGGAACATATGGCGTACAAACCAATCTGCTACCAAATCCGTAATGAAATTAGAAAATAGAGAAGTAAACATTGTCCAAGATGTGTTTTCTATAGAAAGGAACTGAAGATATATAGAATAAATTTCTTACATTTGTTTCCAAGCTTAGAATTCCAATGTAACTGAGAGGGAAAACATTACCTTATTAATGGAACAAATGTTAAAACCTCCAATCATAGAGAAATCTGGAATTTAATAAAATTTGAACCATCAGCTATAGAATGATTTATCCACTGCTGAAACCAATATAACGATTAAAGGGTATGTGCATAACAGAGGAACCTATAAGTTTGGACCAGTTTACTTATTAATAGATTAAGCAAAATATTCAGCACCATGAGCTGCGGTAATATAAAACTGCCTCAAAAAAGGGGTAATAGTAAAGGCATATCTAGCCTTGAAACGAAGACACTAATTTCCTATTTGAAAAAGGCAGCAAATCGTTAGCTATAGCGACATGTTTGAAGCAATCATCATTATGTACAGAATTGTTTCAATGTACAACCGATCAAATGTAATGATCCAACTAACTTAGCTAGCAGATTAACCTGTCCATTAACTGTAACTATAAAGTCCATTAACTGTAACTATAAAACCATAGAAAGTGGTGTGACAAAGCTTGAACAATCTGGATTTAGTGCACAAGTAGCAAATAACGCTAGAAAATGACGATGTAAAAGATAGTTTAATTACCATACTCAGTAGGTATATGTCAGCCTATCATGGAACAATTAGTCAAGCACACAAATTGTGAGGTGCCGATTGAAGTATTCCCTTCCCTTTGCAATTAACTACACAAACTGGATGCTATCGTTCGTACATATATCATAACCCAAAAATCCCCAAAAAAAAACACCTACCTTTCAAAGAAGCAGGTCATAGGAAGGCTGAGGCGGGAAAAATAGCGCTATTGGCAGCCGAGCAGCACCATCTCGGCCATGACCCAGTCGGAGGTGGCGTAGGCTGTCACCAGATCCGGTGGCCCCATGGCGGGGAAGGACGGCCGGAGGCGGCTTTGGGCCGGTGGGGATTGGAGACGGGGTCGGGAGAATGGGCAGCAACGGACCATCGCGGGCGGAGACTGGGCCGAGAGGAGCCGGCGGTTACGACGGGAGGAGATTGGGTCGAGAGGAGCCGATAGTGGGGCAAGGAGAGGAACTGGGAAGCGACGGCGGCGGAGTCGGAGGCTGTAGACGGAGGCAACGACGGGGAAGGAGGCACTGGAAGCGGCGATGGCTGTGGGATGGAAGAGCCGTCCGCGGCAGGAGGAGCAGGGGGGTGGCGGCGTCGATGGAGGCGGGGGCCGGGAGTCGAAGAGATGGCGTTGCGGTGAGCTGAGGGGCAAGAGGGCAAGGGGTGCGAGGCGAGGCGAGGCGAGGCGTTCGAGTTTTATTGAATGGCATCGGCGGGTAATTATCAGCGAAATCCGAGTGTACCTACGAGGGGTGGGCCGAAAAATGACGCACACGGTAAAGGAGTCCGGTGCGAAGCTACGGGGATGTGGACATAAAATCACAAAGAATAGGGGGTTTTATGCAAAGTATTCAGGTCGGATCCAACGGGTTAGACAAGGGACAGCACGGCACGATCGGACGGCCGATTTTTTTCGGGCGACGTGGCCACGCTGGAAATGCGCCTAATGGCAGTTACGGCTACGCCTTATTAGTGTTGGGGTGCGAAGCTACGGGGATGTGGGCATAAAATCATAAAGAATAGGGGGTTTTATGCAAAGTATTCAGGTCGGATCCAACGGGTTAGGCAAGGGACAGCACGGCACGATCGGACGGCCGATTTTTTTCGGGCGACGTGGCCACGCTGGAAACGCGCCTAATGGCAGTTACGGCTACACCTTATTAGTGTTGGGACAATGTCAGCAAAAGAGTTGCCTCCTATCATAAGGTGCCACCTATCATGTATGTCTAAGAAGAAGGTTGATGTGGTGGTAGCAACACACCTAACAGCTTTAATAGCATCAGCCATCTTCTGAACTTCTGCTGGCCCCACATCTGGGCATGATGTATAGCCAAAATACATCAGTGTCCAATTTCCTCGAAGCTTTGATTCAGTCACCACATTGTTTTCGGTGTCATACAGCTTAAATGGCCCTCCAATCGCAGGTCTATTGGTAGTACACCTCTTGGGAACACTGATCTGTTGTGCTTCTTCAGATGTAAACATTACGATACAAAATAAAAACATCAATACATAACACGATTACAATTAAGACACTGCAAAAGGCTTCATGAAAGATGCAGGCTGTCCAAGGTAAGAAACTATGTACAAAAACAACAAATTAATTTTAAAAACATTGCTATCATGCACTTTTCATTCTTTTTCCCCAACATAAGTCAACCAAATCAGCTACTGCCATTATAGCAGCAAAAGTGAGTCCAAGTTGGTGTGAATAACAGATATAGAAGTTCCCAGAACGAGCTAAATGTTGAGAAAACACTAATCCACCATGAAAAAAAAGATTAATCAGGTATTGAGCATGGAAAGTTAATCTTCCTTTAAGCTATAGGGTTTCCAACACTTCTAATTTATTTCTGAGATCAGGATGAAGCAAAGCATTTAAAGGATCCTTCATTGCCTAAATATATCATGGTATCATCTAGTACAATACTGATGGAATTTCATCAAGCTAATATTGCGCTAACCGATTAGAGCTGGAAGTGAAGAAAGGTGGAGAGAGGGAATTGATCTTTCGATAATTAGAATGAGGAGTACAGGGTACAATATATAGCCTGATAGAGGGGACAGGCTAGGCGTAGATTAGGCAGGCCATTAATGGCAGTTAATGCACGCGTAATCAGAGGGATTACGCGTAGCATATTCTACGGCATATTCTAACACTCCCCCGCAGTCCGAACAACGGAAGCCGTCGTTTGGACTGGTACAAGAAAGAAACAAGAAACAAGTACTAGCACTCCCCCGCAGTCGGAACGGCAGCAGCACGGACGTTCAGGCTGAACCGGAACTCGGTGAAGACCGAAGTAGGCAGTCCCTTGGTGAAGATGTCCGCGTACTGCGAAGTCGTCGGGACATGGAGAACGCGAACCTGGCCGAGAGCCACCCGCTCTCGGACGAAGTGCAGGTCGATCTCGACGTGCTTGGTGCGCTGGTGCTGCACTGGGTTGCTGGAGAGGTAGACCGCGCTGACGTTGTCGCAATAGACGACGGTGGCTCGGCGAAGGGGACTCTGAAGTTCCTGGAGAAGCTGTCGTAGCCAACATGCCTCAGCCACGCCGTTAGCAACGGCGCGGTATTCCGCCTCAGCGCTGGAGCGGGAGACAGTGTGCTGGCGTTTAGAGGACCAGGAGACCAAGTTGTCGCCGAGGAACACGCCATAGCCTGAGGTGGACTTACGAGTGTCAGGACAGCCAGCCCAATCAGCATCCGAGTAGACTATGAGATCAGTAGACGCGGTGCGATGCAGGTACAGACCAAGCTCAAGTGTGCCCTGAAGATAGCGGAGGATGCGCTTCAGAGCAGCAAAGTGAGGCTCCCGTGGATCATGCATGAAGAGGCAGACCTGCTGGACAGCATACGTGATATCTGGCCGGGTGAATGTGAGATACTGAAGAGCACCTGCTAAACTGCGGTAGAGAGTCGCGTCAGAGACAGGAGCTCCAACAACAGAGAGCTTCGACTGAGTGTCCACCGGAGTGTTGCAGGGTTTGCAGTCTGACATGCCAGCTCGGTCCAGAATGTCTAAAATATACTGTCGCTGCGAGAGATGCATACCACCAGACTGTGACTGAACTGAAACTCCCAAGAAGTGATGCAGAGGGCCCAGATCCTTGAGGGAGAACTCACGTTGAAGGGCAGCAACGGTCTTATCCAGGAGAGCAGTGGAGGAGGCAGTCAGGACAATGTCATCCACGTAGAGAAGAAGATAGACAGTGTCAGCGCCACGGTGAAAGATAAACAGTGACGTGTCCGCCTTTGCTTCAACAAAGCCCAAGGAGAGCAGATGAGAAGCAATCCTGCTGTACCATGCTCGGGGTGCCTGCTTCAGACCATATAAAGACTTGTTAAGCCGACATACATGATCTGGACAGGAGGGATCAACGAACCCGGATGGCTGAGCACAGTACACTGTCTCTGTCAGGGTGCCATGCAGAAAGGCATTGTTGACATCCAATTGGCGGATAGACCATCCGCGAGAGAGAGCCAGGGTGAGAACAGTCCTTATGGTGGCTGGCTTGACAACTGGGCTGAAGGTCTCATCGAAGTCAACACCAGGCCGCTGGGTGAACCCACGAAGGACCCAACGAGCCTTGTACCGATCAAGAGAACCATCTGCATGCAGCTTGTGCTTAAAGATCCACTTGCCAGTAACAATATTGGCGTCATGAGGACGTGGAACAAGGTCCCACGTGTGGTTGGCCTGGAGAGCCTCGAACTCCTGGCTCATAGCGTCGCGCCAATTGGGATCTGACAACGCACCACGGTATGTCTTCGGGAGAGGAGACAACACAGTGGCGTGAAGGTTGAGACGCTCCCGGGGCCGAACAGAGAGTCCGGCCTTCCGACGGGTGACCATATGATGAGCATTGGTCACTGCGGGAGGGGGCACATCACTGGCAACAGCCTGTGGAGGGACTCCAACAGGGGCGGTGACATGCATAGGCGACGATGCAGCTAGGGGCACCCCGCTGGCAGCAGCCTGAGGAGGTGATCCTTCAGGGGCAGCAGGGTGCACTGGCACCCCACTAGCAGCAACCTGAGGAGGAGATCCAACAGGGGCAGCGGGGTGCACAGTCGATGTAGGTGCCGGAGCCGATGGGGAAACCGGCAGTGCAGAGGACGGTGTGGCCGACATGACCGCCCGGAGAGGAGAGGCCGACGTGACCACTGGTGGGGCAGAGGATGTCGACGCAGGGGCGGCCGACGTGGCCGCCGGTGGGGCAGGTAGTAGCGGCGCAGACGGTGGTGATGAGGTACCTGTAGAAAAAACAGGAACACGAGTCCCGGGAGAATCCTCGTGGTCTAAAAGAAAATCGAGGTCAGAGGTGGTGTGGGATGTGGAGGAAGCAAAGGGAAAGCTGGACTCATCGAAGACGACATGCCGCGAGATGATGACGCGGTTGGTCGTGAGATCGAGACAACGCCACCCTCAGTGGTTGGAGGGATACCCGAGGAAGACACAAAGAGTAGAGCGAGGGGCGAGTTTGTGCTTGGCGGTGCTAGAGAGATTAGGATAGCATGCACAACCAAACACACGGAGATCGTCGTAGGTGGGGTGGGTGCCGTGAAGGGCAAAGTAAGGGGTGGAGTGAGAGAGGGTGGAGGTGGGACGGAGATTAAGAAGGTGAGTGGCAACGTGGAGGGCCTCAACCCAGTAGGAAGGGGGGAGGCTGGCCTGGAAGAGAAGGGAACGCACGACATTGTTAGTGGTACGAATGGCGCGTTCGACCTTGCCATTTTGCTGGGATGTGTATGGACATGACATGCGAAGTGCAATGCCATGTTGAAGAAAGAAGGCCCTAGACGCTGAGTTGTCGAACTCTTTTCCGTTGTCACACTGGATCTGTTTGACGGTGGCGTTAAACTGTGTGCGAGCATAGGCGAGAAAGTTGGTGATAGTGGGGAAAGTCTCAGATTTCAGGCGCAGGGGAAAAGTCCATAAAAAATGAGAACAGTCATCAAGAATAACGAGATAGTATTTGAAGCCAGAAACACTAAGAACAGGAGAAGTCCATAAATCACAGTGCAACAAAACGAATATCTGGGTAGCTCGAGAAGTAGAAAGCGAAAAAGGGAGGCGAACATGACGACCGAGTTGACAAGCATGACAAATCGGTTCGTGGTCGATTTTAGTACAGGAGATAGCGGACGACCGAACATGACGACCGAGTTGACAAGCATGACAAATCGGTTCGTGGTCGGTTTTAGTACATGAGATTGCGGACGACTTGACCAATCTAGAAAGCGACTCGTGACTAGGATGACAAAGACGTCGATGCCAAAGCGTCGAGGAGGGGATGCTGGCGGCGAAGGCCTGGGCTGAGGCAGGACCCGGGGTGAAGGAGTAGAGATCTCCAGAGCTATTGCACCTGGCGATCATGTCCCCCGAACGAAGATCCTTCACAGAGAAACCAGCAGGGTCAAACTCGACAGAACACTGGTTCTCAATAGTGAATTTTCTAACGGATATGAGGTTCTTTATAATGTTGGGTGTAACGAGGACATTATGAAGAACGAGAGAACTGTTAGTGGAAGAAAAAGACAGATAACCAGTGTGTGTGACAGGGAGACGAGACCCGTTGCCAACAACAATGTTGGTCGGGCAAGAGCGAGGGGGAGGGTAGGCAGAGGAGAGAGTACCAGCGTTGGAGGTCATGTGCGAGGTCGCACCAAAGTCCATGTACCACTCCGCATCAGTAGGGGCAGAGTCAAGGTCATGGTGTTGAAGGCGTTGGCCAGTGACTGCTGGTCCTAGCCTGCTCCCATCGGAGTCTAAGCCCCCTCGATAGTCTGAGGGAGGGGGTTGACTGCACCGGATGCAGCCGTAGCGGCCAGGGTATGAGGAGCCTGGCGAGGCGGCACCGGAGGCCGACCTAAGATCCCCGGACCCTGATGAGGCCACAGCTGGACTGTGCCGGTCCAAGGATTGTACTGCGAGGGCCACCCCCACCACCGGAAGTGGGAGGGCGACCTCCACCACCGCCGCCGCCGTAGCCGCCGTTACCTCCACCACGACGACGATTGCGGTTATTGTTACCGCGACCGCCATTGTTGGTCCGAGGCGCACCGGAGGAGGATCCAGCAGTGGAACCACCAGACGGTGGACGACTGCCACTGGAAGAGGTGGTGGCGACGAGGACGGTAGAGGAACCATATATGTCGGGAAGGGCGTAGAGTTGCGGATAATGGTTCGCACAATCCCGAACTGGTCGGACAGACCGCGGAGCACTTGGAGAACTAGCGTGCGGTCACTGACCGGCTCGCCAAGGTCCCTAAGTTTATCTGCCAGACCCTTCATGTGGTTGCAGTAGTCGGTGATGGAGAGGTCTCCCTGGACGAAGGAGTGAAGTTGGGCCTCAATGTAAAGGGCCCGAGTCTCCTGGTTGCCGAGGAACTGGTGCTCGAGCGCCACCCACACGGAGCGAGCGGTGGTGATGGTGCTCATGACACCGTCAAGAAGATCATTGGAGATCCGACCGTAGATCCATGAGAGGACTACGTAATCCATGCGAGCCCAATGAGGATCGTGCGGGCGCTCGACTGAAGAGAGTACATGGTCGGCGAGGGTGAGCCGACCAAGAGCGACCAGAAAAAGACCATGCCACTTGTGATAGTTGGAGCTAGCGACGTCGAGGACAACCGGCACCAGGGAGCCGATATTCATGATACCAACAGCTTGTGCATGAAGTGCAGCTATCGTGTCTGGGTCCTCAGGAGGAGCGTAGGCTGTTGCTAGGGCAGCAACGGAGTTGACGCCATGAGGAATGGACGGGTAGGGCTCAGCGAAACCAGGTCCATTGCCATGAACCGAGAAATGTTCAGGGGCTGATTGAAAACCAGTGTGATGGCCCACGGCCCCTATCTCGGTCAGGCCCAAGTTGCTCATCGGTTAGCCTATAGGAAGGCCCAAACCGGTGCCAAAGGAGCCAAAGGGGAATTAGGGTTCCCCCTGCCGCCGCGACTGAGCTGGGGCACGGTCAAGCCACGCCCAGCCGTGCCATCGGGATGGCGCTCGATCCCTTTGCCGCCTGCGCCGGGAGAGATGACGGCGCCACTGCGCCGGAAGGAGGAGAGGCCGAGGGTGGCGTGCCCGGCCGTCCCGTCGGCGGGAATCTCGATCCCGTCGCCGCCTGCGCCGGGAGAGGTAACAGCGCCACCACGCCCGTAGGGAGGAAGGCCGAGGGCGGCATGCCCAGTTGCCCTGGGGGGAAGGCTGCAGCCAACGCTGGTGAAGAGGATGGGGTTGGGGGCAAGGCCGCCTGCGCCGGAGATGGGGCGGCGAGTGCGCCCGTGCCGCCTGCACCGGAGATGGGGGCGACGGGTGCAGCCGAGCCTTTGGAGGTCGCGCCGGGGATGGGGACGATGATCCCCCTGGAGATGTCTCCGCCAAAGCCTACAGCGGCGAGGAGCGCCTGCGCATCGACGGGGAGGGCGGCAAGTACGGCTGCTGCACAGGAGGTAGCGGCTTGTGCGGCGACGACTTGTGCGGCCGTGGCTTCGGCGAGTTGAACCGCGGAAGGGACGAGCGTGCCGCCGCCGTGCCCGGCAAGACTTGTCGTAGAGGGAAGGGGGGGCATCGGCGAGAGTCGACGTGGGTGGGAGAGAAACGTCGGCTTGCATCTCGCCAGAGAAGGCCACGGCGAGGTCGCCGGTGGAGGCCATGAGAATTAGGGTTTGCGGAATTGGGTGAGCAATGGCTCTGATACCATGTTAAACTGATCTTTCGATAATTAGAATGAGGAGTACAAGGTACAATATATAGCCTGATAGAGGGGACAGGTTAGGCGTAGATTAGGCAGACCATTAATGACATTAATGCACACGTAATCAGGGGGATTATGCGTGGCATATTCTACGGCATATTCTAACATGGACTTCGTATATGAAATGACAGGTATCCATTGACTCGACGAGTATATATTCAAGTTCAGTGACCGAAGGCGATCATGCCCAGCCCATTGTTTTCGGCTAGTCGTTTTCACAAGCATCAAAGTTCGATCTCTCTCCCCCACACATCATGAATCACTTATTCAGAGTCTCATTCAACATATGGCTCATTACGACTACATCTTTAATCTGCATCTATCATAGCACGATGGCCCAAGAACTGCCCAAGTCATCTTCCATGGACGCCAAGGCGCAGCACAAGCAGCAGCAACACCACTTCGTGCTGGTGCACGGGCTGTGCCATGGCGCGTGGAGCTGGTACAAGGCGGCCACGGCGCTGCGCCGCGCCGGCCACCGCGCCACCGCGCTCGACATGGCCGCCGCCGGCGTGAACCCAGCGCGCGTCGACGAGGTGCGACTCGGCTCCGACCGGCACGCCTCCATCGGTCAAAATCAACTAAAGCGAGATCCCCCCCCCACTTTTTTTATGCCTCCGCGGCCGCGCGCGTGGTTCCACCCTGACCCGCCACGTCCCCGGAGCACGGGAGAAAAAACGCGGGGTTTTGGCGCTGGTTTCCATCCATCGCACGGGCCGGCGGGCCGCGAGGGGGTTGGGGACTTTGGGGTTGCGAGTTTGCGACTTGCGCGCGCGCGGGAGCCGCGAGGTGAGCGAGCCGCGGAAAACTGCCCGCGCGGCCGCGTGTTTCGGGGTGGTTTTCCGCTGCGTTCCTCGCCGTCGTTGGACGCGCCGTGTCGTGTGGCTTTATCGGCGAAACGGGGCGCCGCAGGCCTGCCGGACGGCTGACGTCGTAGGAGCGGTGCGGACGGGCCAGGGCAGGGCAGGGGGAACGGAGGTGCTCTGAGTACGGCGGATGCTACGCCTCAGGCTATATATCTGGTGTTAAATTTCGTTTCGTTCGTCTCCTCGATAATGATTGCCTGCACGATTCAAATCAGGGACGGAGCTCTCCTGCCCCCAAAGATCCTCGCAAGAATTCCCCGCGGTTTCAAATCCCGTTTTCAGTCCAGAATCTGCTTAGTGTGATTTTAACATTCCTGCGGATTCAAAACATAAAATCGTGACGGCCGGGTTTACTAGGAAACCAAACAAAACTTATGAAAAATTGAACCAAACCCTAAAAAAGGCGGTTCTCTTCCTTTTCTTAAGAAAAGACGATTTTCTCAAGTTTCGAAAAGTTTCGCGAAGAAATATCTCCATTGGTCTAACCAAACTAAACATCCCTATTGATCAAATTCTCCTACATATGCTCTTTTCAATATACTATAACTTTCTTTGTTCCTCTATGGATATAGGGATAAAAATGGATACAGATTTTGCTAAAAAAACCGGATATGGGTCCTCCTAATATAGGGTGCTTGGGTCCGGATCTAAATTGGATATTATTTGGATCAATATACTTTCTATCGCATCCGATATAGCATACGAATCATAGGGTATTCGACGGATCTATATTTCTAAAAAAAGTCATTGTAGCCTACTTGGCACTAGCCCAAATGGATACTACCATTTGGACAAGATAGAACAATGTGCTCATAAATTATATTCTACCCCCATTTTTGATATTGTTCCTTAACAATTTTATTTAATTCTTATAAACCTAGTTAATATGCGCAAGATTTATAATTTTAAAAATTAAATCAACCATATACACATTTCAATTGATTTTCAAATGTACAATATATGAGTTTCAATGTTTTGATCAATACCTATAAGTTTTTATCCATATTTATATACTATTGTCCTTGTATTTGTTTCCAACAATATTTGGATCCCATTTGGATCTGAAAAAATTTGGATCCGAATTTGGTCTGACCATTATCCAATCCAAATCTAAATGGTCTCCATTCCTGTATGGCTCAATCCTCCCCTTCTCCATGCTCCTCCACGTAGCACATCGTGAGTGCTGGCGAGAGCATAATGTGCTACACGGGAGATGGCAAAAGGCGTTCCACAGAATGTCCAAACCGAGAATGCGCCACTAATATCAAAAACCACATGAGGGCAAAGAGGGAGACAAAGGAACCTACCACTAAACCAAACATCTTACTATTTGCATTTGAGTTCCGCAATTAATAAGGATAGATATGAAAAAAGAGCACCATTGTTAACATGTCTTGGTATCTTCATTGCACTCTAAAATGACTTGTATTTTAGTACGTAAGGAGGAGCTAAATATTCGTAACTTTTTTCATAATTTTAGATAAAAATGATGGATGGTATTAGTTAGCAAATTTAGTAAAATATAACAACAGTATTACTCCTCCGAAGACACTTGTGTAGAGATAGAAGAACCTACGTATCGATCTAACCATCTCGAATCCAAGACGCCACATTCAACCGGAGCCCAAGTTTGTTTAACCTTGAGGTATTGAGAGCTCAATGATGATGGAATTTTTCAACAGACCGTCACGTCGACCACCACTCACAATTTTCGACCGCATCGCTCGCCGAGAGAGAAAATGAGATTGCACACGGGGCAAATACGCTCTTAGTACTCCCTTCTCACGGAGTCACCTGTTAAGTATTTGACCTATGAACTTTGACCTTTTATGGGCTGCATTAGATAAACCACTTTAGAGCATCTGCATAAGACACTTTATTCCTCCGTTTGATTTCACTATTAACTACTCATCGTACTAACTTTAAATTTATTTTATAATTACACTATAAAAGTTTCTTTATCCTCGTCAGTTATTTAAATCTACAGTGTTTTGCGTTGTACGGTACAGATGCTCGGAATGGTTGCCACATGGGAAAGAAACGTATGGCGAGTCTAGCTACAAGCCTACGATCCTTCTACACATGCGGCCGCGATGCATTACGTCAGTACGTCACGTACCATACGATACGACCCTGGCATTCATGGTTCATGCACGCGGCGCTCTTGATTCGTTGTGAGGTATTAGTTGGCCACTATATTTATTTCGGCAAATTTACGTACCCGCGCCGGCGGATGGTCAGCTACGCTCATACGCGCTAATAATCTGAAAAGTTGAAAGCCTTTATAAACAAAGTTTTTGAAAAAGACAAAAAGATGTATTAGATATAGTTTATTAAAGCTTAGAGAAAAAAATAAAAAATCTTTAAAAATTGTTACAGGTTGCTAACCTTTTCAAACATAGCCTTTATTTTTATTTTAAGCCGAAGGTATAAACAGGGATTTATATTTCGCAACACCAAAAATTCGTTGCCGACCGAAATAACCGGATTTCGCAAAATTTTGGTCGAAATAATAATAGTTTTTTAAATTTTAAACAAAAAGTTATAAAAATAGTAAACCAAGAACTCAAACTACGCACCTCATGTTTGGAGTACTCACTACGTTATCATAGGTTCTCAAAAGAAGGATATTGTGGCTTCTTTTTTATATGTTAGTCCCAAGTTTATAAAATTATTTGAATTCAAAATTTTGGAGAGGTAATTTAAATTTTCGTTATGGACCGAAATTACCGAAAATCGTGAAACTTTGCAAAATTCTGGCAGAAATAAAAATGCATGGGTATAAAGGCTACATGCAGCATTGACCAGCTTTCTTCGGCACTGCACATTTCAGCCTAGCGTAGTGTATCGCTTTACTGTAGCAAAATTTGAGAGTATTTAAAGGAGGTTTACATATTATTAAAAATAAAAATAGTTTTAAGATCTTTAAGAGGACTATAAAAAACCTGAGAAAAATCAATACAAATTATTACACCAAATAAGCTATATAAAAAAGATAAATTTTTATTACAGTGAAACGCTATGCTACGCTAAACTGAAAAGAACAATGCCTTTGCCATGCCGAGGCTTCAAGCAATTTGGAAACAGCGAAACACTATCGAAAGTAGAGCAATTGCTCCGAGCCAGGCCTGGTTGGGTTGCGTATTCTTGATAGCGATTAATAGATGAAAAAGGTCCATTTTACCCATCTAAACTATTAGCAAAGTTCAGTTTTACTCCCTCAATTCTAAACCAGATATCCAACTTCCCTTAGTTGTTCATACCAGACAAAATACCCCTAGCACCGAATCCACCCCGGTTTTATATTACGAATTTTGAATTTTGAATTGCGAGTTCAAATTCAAAGTTATTGTGGCATTTGAATTTCTCCTTAAATTTTCTTATTTTTATCTATTATTCCAAGAAGCTAAATTAATATTCCTCACTTTTCTCGAAGTCAAAGTATTTTTTCTATATACTTGATATATTTAATCAATAAAAGACACTCTAACACAAATATAAATATTTTCCATATAATTGTACATATAACATTGTATTTTTATTGCATATATGGACTCTACATGTTTTTATGATTGTGTAGATATTTTATTTTATTTTTCTAAGCTTATGATTATCTACCATTTATTTTTCAGATTTTTTTCTAAAAAACTCTGCTAATTTGAATGCCACCTCAGGGGTGGATTCAAGTTTGGGTAGTATTTTCTTGTTTGGTTTTGAATTAACGGGGTAAAGCAAACTCGTGCAATAGTTTAAGGGTAAATTTATATTTTTCTGTAAAAAATAAAACAACATGTGATACACATGGAAGCTCAAGTTTGGGCTGGGCCGTTATGGAAGATTGTTATTTCTATATGGGCCAGATATCGCAACGTGGAATTCCCGGACTGGTGTACTGATAATGGGACTTCATAGTTTGAAAATAGCAGGACTATAATGGCTTTTACTGTTTAAAATCAGCACAACCTCGAGGTCAAGTTGAAAGAAGCCTTTTTCGGTCAACTAAGTCCAAGGTATTAGGTAACATGGGTGAGCTATGAAAACACTGGTTCACGGTCATCGTTTTTTTAAAAAAGAAAGAAAGAAACACTCACCCAAAACTGGACGACTATATGGCTGTGGCAACTGTCAGGCTCATTGACAAAAGAAAAAAAAAAGTAAGCCCACGTAAGAGCATTCCCAGCGGCCCCTCTATGCCACCCCAAAAACACTATTCAAAAAACACTATTGGGGATGCTCTAATTTTGCCTGCCTTAGCTATTCCTTACGGCACTGCCTATGGTAATCTTTGGTCTCTACTTTTTTTTCAATAAAAAACTACAGCGTCACCCACCGGTATATATGTACACATGAGCCAGATCATGAGAAAAGAAAAGAAAATAACGAGAAAAAAAGAGAGAATCAACAAATTAGTCAGGCTCCGAACTATGGCCTCTATTTTTAAACAATCATGATACCGGGTGTAGTTCGAGATCGTTATAAGTCGTAGACAACAAAGAAGAACAATTACCACTACAGGAACCAGGGTCAGTGTGGTCGGCAAAAGCCGACCACATAGACCAAAATACCGTCGACATAACTCTCTGTCGGCGGCTAGCCGCCGACACTGCGCCGTCGAGACCCTGTGGTCGACATAGCCCACTTCTGTCGTCGGGTCCGCCGACAAAGCAGCATCCAGCGCAAGCTACCACAGTGGCCACCTATGTCCGCGGCATCACCCACCGTCGACATTGCTGAGCCCATGACGGCCCGCGCCGTTTAACGGCAACCTGACAGGAGGGCTCCACCGGGCGACGAATGGATGACGCGTGGCACAATCTATCTCGGCGGCATATTTTATGCCGCCGACATAGGCGTACGCAAGAAAAGAAAATAACGAGAAAAAAAGAGAGAATCAACAAATTAGTCAGGCTCCGAACTATGGCCTCTATTTTTAAACAATCATGATACCGGGTGTAGTTCGAGATTGTTATAAGTCGTAGACAACAAAGAAGAACAATCACATAGTAGATTATTAAGACATAGTGGCCACATGGCTTGCATTGTGTAATCTCTCTCTCTCTCTCTCTCTCTCTCTCTCTCTCTCTCTCTTTTGGACAATTGACTTTCTTTTCTAGGTCAAATTCTTTCATTTTTCTCTTTTTTTCATTCTTCTAATGTATGAGCTTTTCCTTCCTAGTAGTTGCTCTAATTGCACTAAGGGAAAAAGCGGAAAGTACTACTTTCTCATTTGTGATCTTGCCACATAGAGAGATCAGCACAAATTCTATGCAAAATGGAGTTGTAGTTGGTCATAGTTCTATAGTTTGCAAACCTCGTGTGCACCAAATCTTGTTGTGCTTATGGCAGGATAAAATACTTTAGCTTGTTAAGTCACTTCTAAAGTGTAGCCCATAACTCCAATGCACTCCCTCTCAACAATGCATAGAAAGATTGATAAGGAGGTGGTGTCTAAGAAAGTGCAATGATTTTATTCTGCTTATCGGTAGGTTTGTTTTGCTCACTGGATATAAACCGGATAGCAGTGTAAGGTTTTTTGTAACCAAATACCATCTTCATGTCCTTTGCCCAAGTGACATAATTTAGGCCAAGTGGGACCAGTTCCTCAAATTCATGACTCATGATATCTGACAATTTTATATTAAAAAAATTCATTCATAAGATTACTATGTGTAATCTAGAAGAGAGAGAGAGAGAGAGAGAGAGAGAGAGAGAGAGTGGTGCTAGGGTAGCCTTTAATTCACAAATTCTCGTGTATACCCAGTATTTCTTTTTATATGACATCACCAATTCATATAATAAACTAGGACAAACCAAGAATTAAAATAGCAAGTTCATTATATAATTGCACAAAAGTAATTAACAATAGCTAATTAAATTTTCAAATTCAAAACCAAGGTCAAAATTTGAAGTCCCAGGGTGCTTTCATGTTTGAATATATGTTTTCGTCAATTTCTACTAATTCTAAGGACCTTTATGGATTTTTCAATGTTCTGAAAAAGCTATGCCCAATTTCCATAATTTTTAAGGTCTTTCTGCAATAAATTCTTAAATTTAGGAAACATTTCATATAATTTCCAAAAAAACTGAGGGCTTTTCTACAAAATTCGTAGCCTAGAAAATTCTTACAATTTCTAGGATATCTTTGCACTTATTTGCAAAAATTACAGGGCAAACAGTTAATCTTTCCTTCTTCCTGGCCTGCCCCATCCATTGTTTTTCCTTTTCGATCTTTTATGTTCAGATTCGGCCCAACCAACCCTATTTTTTATTTCATGGCCTGGCCACGCCCTTCTTTTCATAAATTTCAGAAGGGTAAAAGTGTAAATTCCCAATTCAGAGAAACACGCGCAATATAAAATATTCAAAATTCTATGCCCATTCCTCATTTTCCTTTTCTTTATTTTCTGTCCATGGCCTTCTTTCTATTCTGCTTCCGGGATTTCTTCTTCTTCTTCTTCTTTTTTTGTCGTTCTGGTCGGCCTGCCTCGACCTGCTTGGGGGCAGCCCGGTGCTAGCGGCCTGCCAAACTAGCGACCCAGCGCTAGGTGGCACAACGGCCTGCTTGCGGGCGGCTTACAGAGTGATGGCCCGTCACTCCGTCAGGCCGTCACCCTCCCATTCTATTTTCTTCTGACCTGCAAGGCTGAAACTCGGCCCGGCCAGGGCCAAGTAGTCTTCGATCGCAGAGCAGCTAGGGTTTCCATAGCTTCCGCCATCGGTGACGCGGCTGGGCATTGCTGGGGGCACGTGCGATGCGAGTATGCGACGGTGCACTGCACGGGGGCACGGCGATGGGCGGTGGCGCACGATGCACACGGCGGCGGCGCAAGGCGCGGTACATGAGCGCGTAGCAGTGCCGCACGCGGCTAAGGTTGCTGTGGGCCGGGAGTGGGGCGGGGCGGCCAGCATCGGCGCGGCGTCGATGCGGCGGTGCAACAAGTCCACGGCAGATGTGCAGGTGCGACGGCGGCACGACGACAGAGCACGGCGGCGTGGTGCACAACGACAGGCGGCGGAAGAGTGAGACTAGACGCACACGGGGGCGTGAGTGCGTGACGGCGCAGCCGACGGGTGTGCAGACATCTCGATGCAATTCTCGTTTGTTCATCCTTGATCCGAAAAACCGGCGGTTCAATTCAATAGATTCTTTTGCCAAAACCCCTCAACTCACAATAGACGTATTCAAGAATTCACGATTTTTGTTCGATCTAATACCTTTGATGTTGCTAGAGCAAAAGAGATTCGATGACTATCGTAGAGTGGATGATTTGGTGCAGATCATATTTGTCAAAGTAGTCATATAGTCATCGTTCTTCAATCTCCAGCGTCTTGCGATTCTTCAGAGTTTTGTGTGGTGATAATGTGTTAAACAATCATGCTACTGAGTGTGGTCCGAGATTATTGATTCGAGTGCAAGTCGTAAATGATGAAGAAGAACAATTACACAATAGATTGAACATAGATGTAGGAGGAGATAATTCTTTATTGCTTCTTTCTCATGATCCAGAATAGATAGTTTTCTCTCCTATTTTTACTATTCTGCTTACGATTCAGCAAGTCCATCGAGTGAGCCCTATATGCACCCCACGTGTGCACCAGGCCCAAAGTACGGCGGCAGCCTGGGTGGTGGTTCTCCGACATCTACTATCAAATATAGCCTCTGTGGCGAGTGGTGAAGAGGGGGAGTTATCGTTTGAACTATCCAACATGTCTAAGGGTATGTCCAATGGTACCCATTTTAAAATAAACTTAACATTGTATCAACAAAATAAAAGAGAGATTATGCTCATTAATAGTGTTGAATAGTGCTAAATCCATTCTAAGTTAGTTATCATTAGGCGTGCCTGTCTTCTATTAATTTAGTTTACTATTTTACCGTGTGGGTATTTATGCGGGGGGCGAGCATGACCATCTGCCGGTTGCGCAAGATTGTTAATTGCGTGTGCAACTATATAAAACTATAAATCAAAATTTTAATGCATATTAATTATCTTCTAAATTATCCTATGACGAACTCCTCAGATAGCAACTCATAGAACGCGGCGGCACCACGTCATTTGTACATGCTCCGAGGGTGATCGCTCATTCTGCTCGGCAATTCAGCCGCACAGCTTCGTCCTACTTCCATGATTCCATCACACAGCCGGGTACCGATCACTGAGTTCGCAGTTCGCCACCATAGTCGTACAACTGCAAGGTACATGTACTCTGTAACCATTCACTTCTCTCCTTCAAGAGGCTAGCTAGCTTGCGCCTTGCCAGTTGCGACAATGGCGAAACGCAGCATAATCGTTTCTTCACGGGGACCAACGCTGCTGTTAATTTTTCTGCTCTCTACCTTGCCTCGGCGGCTGGCTGCAGTGCTCGATCGCCCCGACCGCGAAACATGACGGCACAGTGCCGACTCACTGTCTCTACCTACATACGCACGCATCCCATTATACCGCGGTGCAGGCCCAGACATGAACGCATCTCCACGGCCTCAATTAACTCCTCCAGCCTGTGATGCGAGTGGCGTTGGCATGGCCGTTCGTCTTCCATGATCCTACCGCTTCCAGTCGTCGCTGCTGCTGCTGCTGCCGTGTCTCCGGTGCCCATCTCTGCAAGTTCCTTGGCGGATCAACGGCCTCAGGCTGGGTTAGCAGTTTAGCTATAGCAAATCCAATTAATTTGGGAGTCTCTGCCGACTGCCGGTGATCGCATGACAAGGACGTGCTTGCCGTGTTTGGGCAAGATGACCGATGCTGAGGACGATGTGTGTCCGTGGGATGATCACGTTTCTGCCGCTCTATTCGTGCAAACTCCGAATGTGTTGATATTGTGTCTATGGGTGCATTCCCAATGCATCATTTGAGTTGTTTTTAAACAGCTTTGTTACATAGTTGATAGCTATGAATACAACCAATTATTTTTTGAAGTTTTTTAACGGGCATCCAAATTGTTTTTAAACATTGATCTAATCTGATGCAACGGTGATTATGAGATCTCAACTCCTAGAGGGTTGAGACATGTTTTCTTTAAATTTCTGATGACTTTCTCCATTTTCAATTGCTTATTCTTGATGTGTAAGGGCGTGAACGCACGACCATGTGTTGTAGTTGCCTCTTTTGCGAAAAGAAGGCTACCGCCTGCGCTTGCCGCCCTCCTCGACTCCCGCCGCCGTTAGACGCCTAATCCCACGTTTTCGTTGGCAACTGGACCGGTTGACAAGCTCACGATCGCGGCCGCCATGGGACGCGCAGCGACGGTGGGGCCGAGGATGCATGGCATTGCAGGGCGATGAGCGCGCGGCCGCGACCACCGGGGGGCCAAGGGGACACGAAGCGGCGGTGGTGGCCGGGGACGCATGGCGGGTCTGGGCGACAAGCGCGCGGCCATGGCCGCCGGGAGATGCGCGGCCATGGCCCCCGGGGGACGCGCGGCGGCGGGCGACGGCGAGCACACGGCGGCAATGGCCGGAGACGCACATCAACGCAGGTCGATGACCACGGTGGCGGCGGCCGAGGACATGCGGCAGCGAGTGTTGGCGAGGGCACATCATATCATCTTACAGACACACATTAGCCATACAATGGATGATGCACGGTTAATAATACTCTCACCCTATCATCACTAGTATGGATTTATTGTCATTTCATTCCCTTGTTTCTAGGATAGAGGCTCTCTTGTATAAGATAAGAATTTGTTATCTCTCTCCTTATTAACTACCATGCAACTCATAATCCATCCTAGGTGGCAGCAATGGAAACGTCTCACTTTATTAAATTGAGAGTGCCCTTAGATATATGCTACTATAGAGTCGTCAATTCACATATTTGCCATTATAAAGTAAAAAAATCATAGAATGCCACCGCTAAATTGCAACTTTCATAAATATGCCATCATGAACTTTCTAAGACTGAAATATCGTCCAACCTTCCTCCTTCCCTTCTCTGGCAAGCCTAATGGCCACCTCCTCTCCCGATGGCTAGCCTTCTTCTTCCTTAGACCTCCTTCCTTCTTCGCATCCCCCGAAACGGCTAGTTTTATTATGCACCCTCTCCAGTGTGCCTCCCGATGCACCGCGAAGGCCATCTTGCCGAGAGGAGCTTGGGCTAGGCTCAACAAGATGGCAGAACTTCGCCACTTTGGGCTCGATGTCCTCTCATCTCTGACCACCACCTATCCCCTTTCTCTTCCTCTCTTCCTCTTTCTCTCTCTTCAGTCTATGCTCCCCATTTGTCCTTCTTCCAACCTTCTCCGATCGGCGACCACCACAGCAATGCCCACTTCGTTCGTTAGATCCACATCCACCACCACCTAATAGATTCGTAGTGGAGGCTAGGAGGATCCATTGGAGTTCCACCATAGTTGAGGTTAGCCAATTGAAGGCAAGACGAAGTTCGTTGAAGTTTGGAGGTAGATCCCAGGGGAGGGAGCCCGAGCATTGGAGGCGAGGCAGGGCAAAGTTCATCAGAGTTAGGACTCAGGAGGCATGGCTAGGCGAGGGAGCCAAATAAGACAGATGATGGGAGAATGGATAAAGGGGGCATAATTAGATGAAGATGTTTGAGAAGGTTATAGAGGCAATTTGTTTTTTCAAGAATGCATGTATACAATTTTGAAACTACGCAGTGGTATTTTTATGATTTCGGCTTTATAATGGCATTTATGTGAATCAACAACTCTATAATAACATGTATCTAGCTGACGCTTGTTCTATCTGCAAGAAAATTTCACGATAGACTAATAGTGATCTGAATTATACTACCGTCCAATTATATTTGATATTGTGTACAATTTTAATTTCTTCCCGAAACCAATAGAATATAACTTGACTCCTATAATTTGACTTCTAACTCATGGCGCAAGTCGCTATGCCGCCGCGCGACACTACGTCCCCGGCGTCCACCCATCCCCTCCCGCAACCACCCTCAGGCCGTCCGGCCAGGTTCCTCGCCTGTGTGCCCACAGCTCCGCCCCCACACTCGCCTGCCTCCTCGTTGGATGCCAGCCTCAGCCCTCGCGTTTCCTCACCGTCGCCCGCCTCGTCCCAATCTGGCCGGATCCACATTCCATCCCCGGGGGAAATTCGATCTTCCCCCACCTCCTCGTCAATCCGTAGCCGGCCATCCCAGCCACTGTGACATCCTAATAAATATTAGAATGTCCCAAGTTTTCTTTAAAAATAAAAACCACATTAAAATAATTTCTATTGTTTTTCTATATGAAAATCCCTAAATTTTCATACGATTATTTATATATAAGAATTTGTTTTACTAATGATTTTCATTATAAATTACAATTTACAAAATTACAAATTTATATATAAAAGCTCTTTCCTATTTTCTCTTTTCTCTCCATCCGTTATCGACCAGAACCCTAATCTCCTGGTCGAGCCAACTGTTGCCTCTCGAAGAAGAAGAAGAAGAAGAAGAAGAAGAAGAAGAAGAAGAAGAAGAAGAAGAAGAAGAAGAAGAAGAAGAAGAAGAAGAAGAAGAAGAAGAAGAAGAAGAAGAAGAAGAAGAAGAAGAAGAAGAAGAAGAAGAAGAAGAAGAAGAAGAAGAAGAAGAAGAAGAAGAAGAAGAAGAAGAAGAAGAAGAAGAAGAAGAAGAAGAAGAAGAAGAAGAAGAAGAAGAAGAAGAAGAAGAAGAAGAAGAAGAAGAAGAAGAAGAAGAAGAAGAAGACGAAGACGATGGTGGTGGCGGTGGTGTTGATGCTTCTTACTGTCGAGGTGCTCGCGGAGGGTGCCGTTGGGGACGTACTCGACGACGACGACGCGCTCCTCGCCGCACTCGAGGTAGCCGTAGAAGCGGACGAGGCTCTGGTGTTCGATGCGCGCCATGATCTTGACCTCGCTGCGGAACTCGACGTCGACGTGGGGGTTGTGCATCCGCAGCTTGGCGCGCTTGACGGCGACGATGGTGCCGTCGGGGAGGACGCCCTTGTACACGGCGCCGAAGCCGCCCTGCCCGATCTTGAGCGCCGGCGAGAAGTTGTTGGTGGCCCTCAGGATCTCCTCCATGCTGAACACCGAGCTCTGGAACTGCTGCTGCTGCCCCGCCGCCATTCCCAGGCGGCTCCTCCTCTGCCCGCCGCCGTACAGCCCTCGGTTCCCGGCGTGCCCGAACGCTGCAACGCCACGATCCATGAGCTAAAGCCATGATTCTCATGGACAGGAAGACAGCAGAGAAGCCACAGTTTGCTAAGCTTTCTCATAATAAGTCACATGAACAACTTGTCGTGGGTGATAGCGATGGTTGAAGACAAATTGGCATCCCTAAATTTTCCACGAGCAATTCTGCTCCAAAAAAATATTCAGGGAAGCAGGCAAGCAGCTGCTGCCGATTAATCAACTTCCCCAAGATCCATGCTTTGGAGGAATCCGCCAAGTTTGAGAGCGATTCCCAAAGCAAGCGTCAAATGAATTCGGATGAACAGCATAGATAACCGCGGTAGGTGGCGAATTTAAAGTTCATCCTGAGGAGCAAAATTAAGGAGCAGAGCAGAGAGCAGAGATCCAGAGGGGTTTGTTTGATTACAAGGTGGCTTCTTGATGGCGTCTTCCGGCGGCTTGGTCTGCCTGGAGGTGGACGACGGCGCGGAGAGGGAGGAGAACCACACCCCGATGGACCTGAAGAGCGACTTCACCGACGCCGCCGACCTGCCGCCGCCGCCGCCGCGGGGAAGCGGCTGCGACCACGAACGGCCGGGGCTCCACGGCCACCGCTCCCTCTCCCGCTCCGACAACGACGACGACGAGTTCCGGCGGTGGTCGCGTCCGGCCATGGCCAGCGGCGTGGGCGAGCGACCGCGCTGCTGCTGCTCTCTTATACGAAGCGCGCGCGCGAGGCGCGACCGTGTCCAAGGCCGGCCACCGGGGCACGTGAGTGCCTCTGCATGTGGGGCCGGGGCCCGCGTGGCAGTGTGATACAGTGCAGTGTTGACCTGGACCTGGCAAGCCATGGCTGGATCCTGGATGGATGGACCAGTTCATTCAGATCCTTGTCGCAGGTCGCAACGTCATGGGTCATGACTCGTGAGCTCCAGGGAAGAAGCACATGCAGGGGCCACATCAACTAGCACTAATCTTCTTGCAAACTCTGCCATGCCTAGCACTAAACTAATCTTCTTCAAAAATCTGACCTGACTTGTATCAAGTTCATGTTCATGTTCATGTTCATGTTCATGAGCTATTAGCTGCAGCTGCACCACTCCCCTAGCTCCGGAACCACCTTTAATTCGCATCGCAGATCGCACCATGTTTGTTTGGTTTTTCAGTTTCTTGTGGTTATGCAGCGTAGAGTACAATTACAATCAATCATACACTGACCTGTTCAATGTTCAAGCTCACGCAAACGACAGGCATTGACAAAATGAATTCTCTTCTATTCTATTGTATCTGCAATTTCACAGCCAGCCATATCGTCAGAGCTCACTATCATCTTCTTGTCAAAGGAAAGCAACACCAGATACAATACAATTCCAGCGGATCAAACTATGCCCACCTGGCAGCTGCGTCGCATGTTTCACGGCCATAAATTATATACTCGGCTGGACACACGCTGAACAGTGTTGGCATGATTGTAAAGCAATAGACTCCTTCAGAGTTCAGACAGCATGCACGAACCGATTCAAACAAAGAAAAGACGTCTTTGAGCTGCCGAATTTCAGAACAGAAGAAGGTTTCCCAGTGAACGACCCCGAAGACTGCCCAAATTCAGAAGCACAAACGATGAAAGCAAATTTTTTTAGCAAAGAGCAATGGAGGAGAGTAATTTCAATGTTTTGGTTTTGAACTGAATGGGCCAGCAGCGTATATGCGTAGTTTTTTTTTCATGAGTGCATGCAACTTTTTAAACACAATTTTTTCCTGGGATGAGTATATGTCTTTCAAAATGTAGATAAATTGTTAAATTGTTAGAGCATCCCCATCTCACCCCCCAAATGCACCTCTATTTCAAAAATTTTCAAATGCAGCAGGAGGGAATTTGATGCATGTGAGAGGAAATTTGCATTGTAGCGATTACTGTAGCAGTTACTGTAGCGATAGAGGGAATTTTGAAGGCCCTGCTGGGGATGCTCTTAAGCTTGAAAGAACAGAGTCTTTATGTTCTTTTGAGCTGATCTGATCGGCTCAACGGCTCAACGGCTGAAATGACTGAATTTCGAGAGCTTCTCAAGTTAGTCTCAATATTTGGATATATTTTATTTGATTTGTTTTTAAGAACATTAAGACCCACCTTCGAAATAGCGAAAAAACGAACTCAAAAAACCTAAAAAAGTCGTAACAGACACACTATGCCGCCGCGCGACACTACGTTCCCGGCGTCCACCCATCCCCTCCCGCAACCACCGTCAGGCCGTCCGGCCAGGTTCCTCGCCTGCGTGGCCACAGCTCCGGCCCCTCATTCGCCTGCCTCCTCGTTGGATGCCAGCCTCAGTCCTCGCGTTTCCTCACCGTCGCCCGCCTCGTCCCAATCTGGCCGGATCCACATTCCATCCCCGGGGGAAATTCGATCTTCCCCCACCTCCTCGTCAATCCGCAGCCGGCCATCCCAGCCACCTTTGCGCCTCCTTGCTCCCCCCACCCCCCTGGCCCACCACCAAAATCCTACCTCAAGGTGGCTACCGTAGCTCTAAACCCACCCGCCAACTGTTCGACCTTTTGCTGCCCAGGGAGTAATGGCACGGCAGGTAAACGTCTTTCGCCTTTTCCAACTGCTGCACGTCTGCCTCTGCGTGCTCGTCTTGGCCCGCCTCTGGGATCGGCGGGGCTTCAGGCTCCGGCTGCTGTTAGGACCCTTTCCCCCGCTGTGCGGGCCTTGGGTGCTACGCCTGCTGGCTCTGTTGAATGCATTGAAGATGGTGGATGGAAGCAGGTTCGTAATAAGTTCTGGTGGCGCAAGCAGGCTCTGCAACCTCCGTCGACCGCGAAGCTTGAAAATTTGAAGGCTATTTTAGCCAGGGAAGGTCAGGGGAGATGTTTCAACTGCCTAAAGCGTGGGCACTTCGCCGCTGTCTGTTCTGCCCCACCCAAGTGCCTTCTGTGTAAACGCTCAGGCCACAAGGCTCGGCGTTGCCGCTCCAAGCGTGTGGATCTTCAAGTAGTTCAACAAGTTCTGCGCCCCGCTCCTCCTCGCTCTGGTCTGTTGGAGCCTGCTCCACCCTTAAGAGTTTTCAAAGGAAGATCAAAGATGCATTCAGCGGTTGATGTTGCCTCCTTGACCCCTGGCGATCCAAGTCTGAGGCGTGGCCTGCACGTTTGTTACCTTACCCGCGCAGCTGGCCTCACCCATGCGGAGCAGGAGCTGCGAAATTTGGCTCCCGTCGCCCTCAATCTGTCCAGAGAGCTCCCCTCTGCTGAAGTTCTGCATCGTACTTTGGTTCAAGCTTTCCACCTCGGTGACGAAGATGTCCAGGTCTCCCTGCTTTCTTCAGAAAGTTTCTTACTTCGTTGCTCTTCCATGGTGGTCCGAGATTTCCTGTTGGGCGCAAGGTTGCTGCAAGAGGGGGCTTCTGATATTCGTTTCGTTGCCTGGAATCCGAGAGCGGAGGCAGAGGTTTGGAAGCCACGTTACAAGGTGAGATTTTGTTTTGAGGGAGTTCCAGGACATTGTTGGTCTGTCCAGACTGCTGCTGCCCTTGTCCAAGGCCGGGGTTGGTCTGCCCGGTGCTCGATGACCCAATCTTGCCTGAAGACTCAGCTTGCCTCTGTGTGTGGGCTTGGCTTGCGGATGCAAATGGCATCCCTAAAAAGGCAACTTTCAAGTTGGAGGAAGGGGGGAGGATGAACCTAGATTTCCTCGGCCGCCCTCAAGGAGCCTTCTTGCAGCCAACCTTCCTCTCTTTCAAAGTGCTCATTCACATTGATCGTGTTATTGACTTCGGGCCGCCTATTCAAAGCTCCACAGATTCTCAATTCCCCTGCACTTTTCACCTGCCTTGGTGCTTGGGGCTGGAGGACGGCTCATCTCTCCTAACCAGAAGCAACTCTCAACGTCTAGGTTCAAGGAGAGGTAGATCACCACCGCCACCAGATGAGGGTAGCTCAAATCATCATTCCCGTGGCTCTGATGCTGTGGATGCTCGTCCTTTTGGTGCGCCCGATAGGACAAGTGTGCATGATAGGCTAGGCCGCAGGCAGGGTGGCGGTCCCCAGCAAGGACATCATTTCACTGGGCTTGGTCTGCAAGCTGCACAGATTAGTGAGGCTGAAGGTGGTGCATCCAGTGATCTTGTTTGCCCAAATCATAGGCTTTTGGGGTCATTTCCAGAACCTACCATGCTGACCCAAGAGGATGCTCTCACGCCTTGGGAGGACCCTATGCTTCTTGAAGCTAATCCTATTGTGCCTCCTCCACTCGGCAGCACAGGTCCATGGGCAGCTCCAGTGCATATCATGGAGGCCAATGCTGCAGCCCTTCAAGTTCCTGCTATTTCTATTCAAACTCCTGTCACTGAGGTGCATGTCTCGGCACAGATTGATCAAGTTTCTGGGGATGCTGTTGAGGATCATGTGCAGGTCATTCAGGATGTTCTGTCGCCTGAATTAAACTTAGCTCCAGTTTGTGCTGTTGACCTTGTACCTGCTGTTGTCAAGCCATTGCTGCCTCCTTTGCTGCCTGATCCTGCCCCTGCACCCTCCCTGGTGAAGAGCAAACGCAGAAGCGCATGGTTGGCAGGCCATCCCTTGGCCAGCCTTTCAGTGCCTGACAGAGCTAAATTAAACATCGCCAAACAGATGGGGTTAGTTCCAGGCAATGAGAAATCGCTTGGGGATGCAAAGTTGCAGCAATACATTCAGGCTTTCAATGTTCCGCTCAATCCGGAGATGATCGCTGCACTCTCTGACCTCGCTCGACTCAACAGAGCTCCGGATCTTCTTCGTGCTACGGGAGCCCAGGCGTGGGAGATGCTAGCTTAATCGCTGGCTTCACTCTCAGTTGTTACCACATCAAAATGTGTTACGCCACTTTGTTCCCAGCGTTGTTCAATGCCTTGTGTGTTGCTTGGCATTTGTTGTGTCGTGTGGTGGTAGTTTGTCTGGGGCTATTTTTCTTTATGCTAGTTGTTCGCTGGTCCAGGAGTGGCCCTCTGGTTCCAGCAGTGTATCGTCCTTGTACCAGTCCAAGCCTGTGTTCTGCTTTGGCTGTTCAGCCGCTGCAGTTGAAGCTTTGTCTCCTTGTTAGTTTGAAGCTGGGTTGTCGCTCTTCTGTTTTCAAATGATGGACAAAATCTGTAAAATATTGTGTTGGAATGTCAGGGGGCTTAATGCGCCGGATAAACGCGCGGTGGTGAGGAGGTTGGTCATGGATTGCAGGGCAAACATCGTTTGTCTCCAAGAAACAAAGATGCAGCAGATTACTACTAGTCTGGTTCGAGAGATCCTGGGTCAGGCTTTTGTGGATAGTTTCTACTATTTGCGAGCTGATGGCACGAAGGGTGGAGTTCTGCTTGCGGCCTCTTCAGATTACTATTCCTTGTCTAATTGTCAGCTAGGGAATTTCTCCGTCACAGCGACTGTGACATCACTGCTCAACACAGATGTCTGGAACTGTACAACTGTTTATGGTCCGTCACAGGTGGCTGAGAAACACCTCTTCATGCAAGAGATCGCAGGCCTTAGTGGTTTGGCCCACAGTGCGTGGGTAATTTTGGGAGATTTCAATATGATATGCATGGACTCCAATAAGAATAAGCCTGTTAGAAATCGTCGTCTGATGAATGATTTCAAGAATTGCATTGACACATTGTCTCTCAAGGAAATCAAGTTGCAGGGCCAAAAATATACTTGGTCCAATGAAAGAGAGGATGCCACACTATCTCGTATTGACAGAGCTTTTGCGTCTGCGGCCTGGGATTGCCTTTTCCCGGATTGTTCGTTGACCGCTTCATCCTCTCTCGTTTCTGACCACTGTCCATTGCTGCTCACTGGATGTGTGCCGAAGAAAATGTTTAAAGGGTTTCGGTTTGAAAGTTTTTGGCCAAAGTTGTCTGGATTCCATGAGATTGTTACAGCCGCTTGGTCCAAAAATGTTCGCACGACTGATGCACTTCGAATGGTCCATATTAAGCTCAATCGAACAGCCAAAGCTTTGAAGGCCTGGAGCAAGGATCTTGTGGGTAATAATAAGTTGTTGTTGGAAATATCGAGTGAGCTCAATCATAGGCTTAATGTGGCAGAGGAAGGTAGAGTTTTGACAATTCCTGAATTACAGTTTAGAAGGAGTCTCAAGTGTAAAGTACTTGGACTTGCGGCTGTGGAGAGATTGCGGCTTAAACAAAGATCCAAGATGAAATTCATTCGTGCGGGTGATGCGAACACTAGGTTCTTCCATATCAATGTCAATTCCAGGAAAAGGAAAAATCAGGTTGGCACTATCCTGCCTAATCAGAGACAGATAATTTTGGACGACGAAAAACATGCAGATTTTCTTACTCTCTTCAAAAATCTACTCGGATTGAAGATACCTAGACAATGCACATTTGATTGGGCTAGTTTGGGAATCTCTCCTCTTGACCTTTCGGCGCTTGATCAGCCCTTTCTTCCTGATGAGATACATGATGCAGTCCGTGCGCTCCCTCCACAAAAGGCGCCTGGACCGGACGGATTCATTGGGGTCTTCTTTCAAGCTTGTTGGTCCATCATTCAAGGTGACATTGTCAATGCCATACAACAGCTTTTCCACTGCAATGGCCGCACGCTGTCTCTGCTGAATTTTGCTCACATAGTGCTTGTCAAGAAGAAGGACGAATCCTGAACAGCGGTCCACATGAAGAATTTACATTTAGGCTCAGCTTTTGCCTTCCAGACTGCATCGAAGAATTTGTCCTTGATAGCACCAATGAATTGCATTTGTCTTTCATGGATACATTGATTTCTTCGTCCCAGAGTGCATTCATAAATGGTCGATGCTTGCAAGATAACTTCATTTTCACTAATGGCGCAATCAAAGAATTGTATAAAAAGAAGAAACCGTGCTTGTTCCTAAAGATTGATTTCGCAAAAGCCTTTGACTCCGTGAGTTGGGAGTATTTGTTGGAGCTGCTCCACCATCTTGGTTTTGGGCAGAGGTGGAGAGACTGGATCTCATTGCTACTCTCAGCATCTTCATCCCGCATTCTTTTAAATGGTACGCTTGGTGACAGTTTCCGCCATAGGAGAGGGTTGCGGCAAGGTGACCCGTTGTCGCCTCTACTTTTTGTGCTTGCTCTAGAACCTTTTCATTACCTCTTTTGCAAGGCTAAAAGGTTGGGGCTGCTTGGATCCATCTCAGACAAGATTGATAATTGCCAGTTATCCCTCTATGCGGATGATGTTGCAGTTTTTTTGAGGCCTTCAGTTCAAGAAATCAATACACTGAAAACCATTCTGAGTTGGTTTGGAAAAGCGTCTGGGCTAATGGTCAACATCGAGAAGTGCGAGGCCTTCCCAATCCGATGCTCTGACATTGATCTTCAGGATGTGCTTGCCCCTTTTCCAATGCAAGTCAAGTTCTTCCCGTGCAAATACTTAGGACTTCCTCTGCGGCCATCAAGGTTGACTAAGTCGGACTACCAGCCTCTTCTCCAAAAGATCAAACAGCGGCTAGCTGGATGGAAAAATCCTCTGCTTTCCAAAGCTGGTCGGCTTGTGCTTATCAATTCTGTTCTTACCTCATTGGCAGTGTTTCATCTAACGGTTTTCGACCTCAGTAAGTGGGCCATTAAGCAAATTGATAGCATTCGCAGAAGGTTCTTATGGAAGGGTAACTGCAATGGTGGAAAAGGAGTGTCCCTGGTTAACTGGCGGCGTGTTTGTAGACCAAAGCATGTAGGAGGACTAGGGATTAAAGACCTTACTGTGTTCGGCTCGGCTCTTAGACAGCGATGGTTTTGGCACTCCTGGGGCTCGGCAAACAAGCAGTGGGTTGGTTTAGATATCCCTTGTAATTCGGTTGATGAGGCGGCCTTCGTTGCAAGCTTTTCAATTAACCTGGGTAATGGTCAATCTACTCGTTTTTGGACTGATCATTGGCTCGATGGCCGTTCGCCAAAAACACTAGCGCCGCTGTGTTTTCTAAAAGCAAAGAAGAAATTGAGCTTCGTCAGTGAGGCCTTGCACCAAAACTCCTGGATAACTAATATCCCGAATCTAAGTTCACAGGCAGAGCTTGGCCAATATGTGTTGTTGTGGGAAAAAATTAATGCAATCTCCCTATCAAACGCTGATGATACTTTGGTTTGGAAGTGGACGACAAATGGAAAGTATACCGCCCATACGGCATACCAAATGCAATTCATTGGAGCTATCAAGGACAAATTCTTCGATGCAGTATGGAAGGCAAAAGCTGAGCCTAAGTGTAAATTCTTCATGTGGACTGCTGTTCAGTATAGGATCTTAACTGCTGATCGGCTACAGGCGAGGGAATGGCCCAATTCGATGATGTGTCCGTTGTGTGCTCAATCAGACGAGACCACCAGCCATCTCCTTGCCTTTTGCCCCTTCACCAAGCACATTTGGCGTAAAATCTTACAAGGATTTCCTAGCCTTGGTCTGTTTACGGCAAATGTGCAGCAAGGATTTGGAGAGTGGTGGATCCAAATGAGATCTAGAGTTCCAACGTCGCAGAGAAGGCAATTCGATGGAATCGTCATTTATGTATCTTGGAATGTGTGGAAAGAGCGGAATGGGAGGATTTTTAATCATGTCTACAATCCTGTAGAGCGGGTTTTCAACTCCATAAAGCAGGACATCGTCAACTGGATGCAAGCGTTCAACTTTGATGATCATGGCTAAGTCTGTTTTGGAACCTTCCTAAGGGATGGGGGCCCTCTAGTCTGTCTCCTCTTCCCTGCCTCTGTTGTTTTTCTGCTTTCTGCCTTGTATAGTTCCTGCCTGTTCCCCTCCTCTCTTTGCTGCTTTCCTCTTGTTCTTCTTTTTGTGGCCCTGTTGTTTCAGTTTTGTCTCTTCCTCCTTAATAAAGCTTAGGCAGTGCTCCTGCCGATTTCTTAAAAAAAAAAAAAATTCTTCCCCTACGTCTGGACTCTGGGGACGTGTACCGGTCGGGACGGATGGATGAAGAACAGTGGGCATATTTACTCGTTCCGAGTCGACCATCGATGGAACCGGAAGGAGAGGAAACGTAAAGGCAGACCTACTAACTGGCTCTCGCATTCATGGCGGCAATGATGCGGGCGCTCTTGAATTGAAGGAGGGGCGAAGGATTAAATGGGATGTGGCGTGAGTAGTTATTAGTAGAACTGTCGTCGCCCCCACCCCAAATTTCGGTTTTCAAATCGCTGCAGCTCTCGCGCGGCCAGATCCGGTGAGAGTGAATGCAGCAGCAGCAGAGCTAGACGAAAATGAACGCGAAATTAGTTTCTTGAATTTGGTTAGGTTTGCATTTCGTGGGCACGATACGAATTTGTTTGAACCCGTTTGGGTTTGGGGGTTTGGAAGATTTTAGAAGTCTTTCATTTTCCCCCTGCTAGTGAGTAGCACTACGCCTGGTGGTGGTATCTGAGGATAGATCAGGTATTGCCCTGAAGAAGAAACCTTTCTGAAGCCATGTACAGTAAAACACAAGCGAAGCAGGTAGGAGAGTAGAGTACACAGAGTGGTGAAACCGTGAAAGGCACTGCAGAATGCAGCAAACATCTGGACAATTCTGAGTAGTAAAAATCTAATCTTTGCCGTGTATCTACCCATCCTTCCACCCGCCGAAGCCGCCGAATTGCTGCGAATCTTAGGTGAATTCCGCGACTCAAATGAATCGATCTGGTGTTGCACCGGCCATCGCCGCCGGGGTCGCCTGCTCCTAGCTGACTCACAGGTGGCCTCTGATCCACAGCATCGTCCGCCTCGCGAACGACGGCGCCTCGTCGGCGCGCGAGCCGAGGCCGCGGTGGCCGCCGGAGCCGGACTCGGGGTCCCAGTCGGCGGCGCTGCCGCTCGCGCTCTTCTCGCTTTTGTCCCACGCAGACACGTTGTACTCGGACTCGGTGACGGGGCTCACGGCGTCGGCGCGCAGCTTCGGCGCCGCCCCGATGTCGCTCGCCGCGCGCTGCAGCAGCGCCGGCGGGAGCCGGAACGACGATGTTCGGCGCGACGACGAGCCCGACGCGGCGCCGGCGACGTCCTTCCGCCGCAGGCCACCGCGCATCCATATCTTGGAGATGGAGAAGCTCTCCTTCTTTGCCATGGCAGCCTTCGGCAGGAACTTGCCCGGCGCGTCGAAGCCTTCCCGCTTGGAGTGGCAGTCGCACTCCGACATGGCGACGCGGTGGCCCGGCACTCGCGCTGCTGCCGCCGGCGGTGGCTTCTTCTCCGGCGGCTTAACGGCGACTCGGAGCAGGGAGCTCTCGTCGATGGCGTACTCGTAGGTACCCATGGAGAAGCACCGCCTCACGTCCTGGTCCGGGTTGGTGGTGCTGCAGGCACCGCCGCCGCCGTCGGTGGCCTGGCTCCTGAACTTGCCGAGCTTGACGGAGACGACGACCTCGTCGTCGACCTCCGCGGCGGCATGCTTCTGATTCTGTCCTGCTTCGTCTTGCTCCATGACGAGGCTGAGGCGACCTGAGGACGCCGCGTCGAGGCGGTCGGAGACGGAGACCTCCGAGCTGCCGGACTCGAGCACGAACACGAGCGGGCTGCAGCCGCCGCCGCAGGGCGAAAAGTCGGCGAGGAGGCTCCTCCGGCAAAGCGGGCAGGTGGAATGCGAAAGCAGCCACGTGTCTATGCAGTCGACGTGGAACGCGTGGCTGCACTTGGGGAGGAGGCGGAGGCGGTCGTCGATGGCGAACTCGCACAGGCAGACCGCGCAGTCGAAGGGGTCCTTCCCGCCGGCGCCGACAACGGCGCCGTACAGGAACACCGGCAGCGTGTCGATGAACGACTGGTCGACGCCGGCGTCGTGGAGGTGGAACAGCTGCTGGAGCTGCCCCTGGAACGCCGTCACGTTCGCGTCGCCGCCGTCGGCGTCGCCTGGGTCACGCGGCGCCGGACGGAGAAGGAACCGGACGAGGAGGTGCAGGAGGCCGGAGACGAAGAAGATAACAGCCAGGATCAGGATGATGAGGAGTATGCTGGGGCTGATCCTGCTCTGAAATCCCGCATCAAACCCCGCCGGACGAGTCGGCGTCTGCGTCGTCGCCGCCGCCAATGCCGCCGGAGGCGGCGGCGGCTGCTGTAATGGCGGCGGCGGCGGAGGCGGAAGGTAGGGAAGCGGGAGCTGGAAGGGAGACGCGGGGGGCAGCACCGCCGCCGCGTAGTCGACGGCTGCATGCATGGCGTAGCGGCTCATGGCGCCGTCCCTGCTCAACGCAGCAGAGACGGCGAGGGAGAAGAGCACCGGAGAAGGCCGCGCGCTCACCACTCACTAATCGCCAATGGCGGCGTCGTGAGGCCTAATGCTCACCGCCGCCATGCATCTCCATTCTTGAAACCCTTGGACCCTTGTCGCGTGCTTCTCGAGATGGAGACAGAGGAGGAGCTCATCCCTGTCCTTGAGGAGCTTTTGCGTTTGATCCTTGGCTCCTTGCAAAGCAGGAAGGAAGGAAGAGAGGAACAAAGGAAGAGAGAGAGTGAAGTATAGGGCGGGATGGATCCTTAATGTGGGGAGAAAATGGAGGGGAGGAGGTCAAAGGTGGGGAGTATTAATAAAGTATACTACTCGTAGTAGCGATAAAAAGAAAATTGATTTATTTATTATTGCTAATATCTTGACATTCCTACTAATCAATTCATCGGGAAGCGCAAGTCTCAGCACAAAGACGGAACTCATGCCTACTGTTCGTTTCAAAAAGAAGGCCATTTCTACAAACAATTTCACAGCTAAAAAAACACTTCAGATAGTCATCTAATCAGTCGATCGAAAGAGTTGACTGTTAGAGCTTAATTGATTTTCTTTCCTTTTCTTTTTCTTTTTCTAGTTCTGTTTTCTTTCTATTTTTAGCCTAGACCATGTAAATATTTTTTTTAGTAAATTACACCGCAAACACTCAAACTTGTCGTGTTCTTTCAATTAGGTCTATCTAAATTTTTTTTTAGTAAATCACACCGCAAGCACTCAAACTTGTCATGTTCTTTTGGTTAGGTCCATAGCTTATGAAATCACATATTGGGTACACGAACTAGTGAAACCGTTTCGATTATGTTCAAAGGTGGTATCCAAAGGATAGTTTGACTATTTAGACTGCCACATCATCTCATGCATGAAATTTTTCTTTTCTAATTTAATGTGGGACCCACGTGTCATCCGCTTCTTCTCTCATTCACTCTCTTCCCTCTGCTCGTCTCTCCTTCTCTCCTAGCTACAAATAGAGGAGGCAGCGAGTGGCGTTTGCTCTGGTGGAGGTGGTGCCAAGGAGGTCGGCTAATGGCGAGGCACCGATGCATGGCGCTGCAAGTGGCGGTGTTGTGGGGATTTGTCGGACGAAGGAAGGAGGAGATGGCAAGCGTGTCCGACAGCGGCGTGACGGTGGGGCATCAGCGGCAGCACAACTCACCAGCTATGTGGAGGGGATGGCGTAGAAGCGAAGCTCTACAAACCCCCAAGACATCGACTTTCTCTCCATCCACTTCATTGGCCCGTCGTGCGCTGAAGCGTAGCCGAGCCCATTTCCAAGCCACCAGCGTGGGAATGGAGGCCGGGTGTGGGAGCACAGCGGAGTTCGTGCATGGTAGAGGTCAAGCGCAAGAGCACGGAGACGGGGCCCTTGACGACGAGTAGGACGGTGGCCTGGACATCCTGGGAGCTCCAAGTGGGGATGAGGTTGTTGGTGACAGCTGTGGAGCTCTCCACGGAGGCGGGGTGTAGGAGAACAATGGCGAGGCTCTTGACGATGAGAGCAATGTCTACGTTAGCGTGTGGCGAAGGCCGAGCGTGGGGCACAGCGGGGCCTGAGCTTGGGGCACAGAGGCGTCGTGGTTGGAGGTTCGGGGCTCATTCTAGATCCGATAGAGAGAAGGGGAAAGAGATAGGAATTTGGCATATTTGTCCCATAAAAGAAATAAACAAAAAAAAGATGATGTGGTAGGTCACATAAGCAAAACCGTCTGTGTATACCTCTCTTGGACCTATATGAGACAGCAAGACAAGTTTGAAGGCGCCCTAGATACACGGTTTCGTAAGTTGCGGACCTAATCGAAACGGCATGACAAGTTCGAGGAGTATTTGATAGCTTGGGAGAAACAAGTAGGTTCCACATCACAGTGGAATAGGTTTGCTCCATCATTCGTTGGCAACTCGTGATGTCATTTCTTCATTGTTTGACGGCAACTAAGTCCTTATCCATTCCACCTACGATGTAATTTACTCAATATTTTTTAGTAGATGACTTTGAAAATTCCCATCTTTTTTTCTAAGTAAAGGAGCAAAGAGTTAACAAAATTGCGTATTCTAAAACCAGCATGGTAGTTTGAATAAACTTAACATCCATTCTGGTGCACCCTTAATCCGAATTAAATTCTGCAGCAACGATTTTTTTATAAGATAAATGTTTTAATTTTGCAAATCCTTTTTAAACAAGATTACAGTGGTTATTCTTAAGCTCCAAAAATCAAAATGTTATATTTTTTCGGTCATTGAAGCTGCACACGACATTTAAGAATTAAATCTCGGTGCCGAATCAAAGCGTGCTTGCAAGATGTGAGACCATAGGGTGGTCAATCCATTTTTGTGATGAGTATTTGAACGTTTTTCAATCCTTGCATTGAGATTTTGCTTGAAATTTTGGTTTAAATGAAGTTTTGAATTGTTTGTGGAGAATACGGGTTCAACACCGGACTGAGTCTAGTGATATCCATAGCGATGCCATGTCGTTTTGGTGCGTTTCAGAGTCTATCGGACCTGGTTTGATGCCCACCGGACCATGTCACGATGGCCAACAGTGCGATGAGATATGTTGTGTCGGTGCGTTTCGGGGTCCATCTAACCCAGTCCGGTGTAGGACAGTAGTTTACACTCTAGGACGTGAAACCAACACTGGATTTGTTTCTGTCTTTTGTTGAATCTTTTTCATGACTCGATAGAGAATTTGATAAGCCAATGATTTTTTTCCGTCTTTCATAGTACGGTTAACCACCATGTTAACTAATCGATTACGAAAAATTGGATCGGATTTTGCAGTTCTTTTTTCTGTCCTGGTAAAACTCCCAGATGGCGTATTTTTTTTAAACGAGGTCCTCGATAACGGAACATGAAGACTCCTTTTTTATTTTATTGAAATTTCATTTTACACAATTAATTTCATTGCATTTACATTACAGAAAGGCTCGAATGACCCCTTCTCATAATAAGAATGTGCACGGCCTAGTCCGGTATGGAATGGACTTATAATCTGATGATCGAGTCGATTCCATGATTATAAGTTCATAACCCTAGCGCTCATTCTCATTTTGGGCGGAACAGATCTACTAATTCTTTTATTCCAGTTAGTAAGAGGGATCTTGAACTAAGAAATAGACCTAGCAGCTAAAAGAGGGTATCCTGAGCAATTGCAAGAATGGGGTTCATTCCACCACGTCAAGGTGACACTCTACCGCTGAGTTATATCCCTTCCCCGTCCCATCGAGAAAGAGAATTAACGAATCCTAAGGCAAAGGGGCGAGAAACTCAAGGCCACTCTTCCTCCGGGCTTTCTTTCCGCACTATTATGGATAGTCAAATAATGGGAAAAATTGGATTCCATTGTCAACCGGTCCTATCGAAAGTAGGATTGACTATGGATTCGAGCCATAGCACATGGTTTCATAAAATCTGTACGATTTTCTGGATCTAAATGTTTTGATATCGATTTTTATACATACAAGGTGTCCTACGGATAATGCAAATCGAAGCTATTTGATGTCTGACTCAGGCCTATATGACCGATCGATCGAAATACTCCAAGACTCCACCTTTGTCATATATGGAATATATCACATTAGATAGATATCATATTCATGGAATACGATTCACTTTCAAGATGCCTTGATGGTGAAATGGTAGACACGCGAGACTCAAAATCTCGTGCTAAAGAGCGTGGAGGTATTTTGTGCTTCTCCTGATCCTGTCCGGTTACCATCAGACCTGGAGCAATGCCATCGGACCCGGTTCGCAGGATATCAGACCTGGTCCTCTCGGATTTGCCCGTTTTGCAATTTTAAATATTTTTGGAGGTCTTCTCTTGGTTAAAAAAAAAATCAAGTGTTGTTAATAAAAACTGTGGAGAATTTTTCTCATTTTTTTTGTGTTAACAACTTATTCATGAAAGCTATAGAAAAAAACATAAAAGTTTAAAAGGTTGTTGCTATGCTGGGAAATAAATGAAAGTGGGCATATGTGGGATTTCGTAAATGCTTTGATTTGACATGCATATAACGAATAATTCACGATGAAAATGGACTAACATGCAGGTGATCAACGTAAGTTTGGATTTTGAAAGGACTAATCCGTGTGATACAAGTTCAAGTGGAGAATGGTTGGCGATATGTCGGGATGCAAACTGACGGATCGAGGGTCCAAAACGAAAAGAAGGTTGCGTGAGATGACCGGACTCAGACTTGGAGATCACAAGGATGACGTGAATATGACTGACTTATACCCGTGTGAGGATTCGAGGCTCGGTAGACGGTCGAGGGCGATAGAAACTTAGTGGCTAGGTTAGATTCCGACCGTGTCTGGACCTAGAAAGGCCACATGTATTGAGCTGCATTTGTATAAGGGTGGAGTCTATGATCAATCGCAACCATCCATGAACGACCTGAGGGTATTAGCAATTTCTTGTGAGATATTGTGATATCCTAGAGCTCATGACCTATATGAGGGAGGGGATGTCCCCCACAAGACTTGTGTTAATCAGACTGAGGTTGGGTGTGTGTAGGTGCACTAACAAGTGCTTGGTGTGGCTTTGTAATACTCTAATCAAAGCAATAGAAATCCACTAAAAGTTTCTGAAGTGCTTGTTAATGATGATCTTGTGTGGTTTCTTTTTTTTTTATCGTGGTGAAGTTTCAATCTTTTTTACTTTCCTCTTGTTCGGATCGTGACTAAGTTTAGAAAAGTTGGTCCTTCAGATGGTTTGATGGTGATCCTAGTCTAGATCAGAATTTTTCATTTTTATGGTTTTTGCAGGGATTTCGGATTGATTTTTCTTCCATCTTGTTTGGGGTTGAGTTGACGATTTTGGAGAGTCAATCTTTGTGCTAGTACATGGGATATCATCATGAATCATTTTGATCGCCTTTCTCCCATGAGCATGACTAGAGATGTGCTCTTCTCTAATCACCCACCAAGTATTCGATCATTTGTCTGAAAGGTTCGTGTTGATGATTGTTGAAGTCAAGTTTCATACTTTTCATTGGACATCATATTTGAATCTTTTGTATTCTTCTCCTACCTATGAACATGACCATAGCTTGATCTCCGTTCGTAAACCCGAAAAAATTTGTGGATTCCATTCGCACTCCTTCAATCGCCGTAACTCAGATCACAGAACGCTAGCGTTTGATTTGTTGGTTTCGCATGAAACCATTTGCGAGGCAGATCCTGTGTCCTACTAGTTTGGAGTATCACAGGAGAGGAGGGAATTCATTTCAAAACCTCAGTTAATGGGGGGCGCAAGAGACAGGGCAATAGGGTAGGTCTGCGTAGTTAGTGCACTCGTACAGCTGCACTTGTAGAGTCACGCTCTCCTACAACGCAATGTCGCAAATTACGGAGAATTCGTATTGAGATCTGAGCATGCATCTAATTACGGCTGGGTTTAACCTTATGCTGCGATAGCTTATAATTTAAAAAGATATGGGTCTTTTAAAAAGATGATCAAAATACTTAAAAATATATAATAATTTTAGAGAGCTTTAAAAGACTATAGAAGTCGTTAAAAGTAGATTCAAAATGCTACAATGCGTAATTTAAACTATAAATTTTAAGTTGTAGATTATAGTATAATTTTAAACTATAAAGAACCCCATCGTTTTAACCAAATCAACGCACTGATCGATCAAGAGTGACAAACAAGGTTGTGCCCATGAGCAAGTTAAGGCTCTTTAATTACAACAGGAATCCTAAATTTGATCCACTATAGTCTCATATATAGTCTCATTTTTTAAAAAATCTCTCCCTATATTTTTTCTATCTCTATATGGAGAATTGTATAGGAGAAGAAAAGTGAATCCCTACATATAAGAGAATGGAGAGAAATTCACTATTTTATGGAACAGAATAGGGAACGCCGTTGAAACACATAGGGGAAGAATTAGAGACTTGTTGGTAACTCCAAAGTTACAACAAGCTTAGGGGGTTGGTAAACCTAATTTTAACTTTGCAACAAGGCGCAAATCAACGGCTGGCTCTCAAAGGTCCATTGAATTCTATAACATCATGTGATGGTGCTCGGCGCGGGCTAAATTAACCTCACTATATTTTTTCTAAGGCATATAGTTTGAATGAGTCTGTTTAAAAATATGACACGTGTATACATTTTTTATGTGTTTATGAACAAACTCTACTGAACAATGTTCTATCTCATATTTTCAAAACATTTATAACATGAGTAGCGTGATCATTTTCTCTTCACTTTCTCTTAATTTCATAACATTTTAAACTATTTATCAATTCAAAATATGTTTTACGTAATATATGACCAGGAGCTCCCACTGACCAGTGGCCAGTGGGGTGCAGACTGTGGAGTTCCAGAGAGTGAACGGTGAAGGCGAGCTGGCTTCCAGTGGGCCCAACCCGGAGGCCGGAGCAACATGAATGCACTAGAATCATAGGTCAACTCCCTACCTGAGCAGGGGTAACTTAGCAACTATATATAGGTACTAGCAGAAGCATGCTTCGAAGATCAGTGTTGAAAGTGGAGTGCTTGCACGAGAATAATTGTAGCACTACTATATATGTGACGGATATATAGCCCATCCTTTATATAATATTGCCATGTTGTCGCTTTTCAGAGCTGAAGTCAAAGGCTGAAGTCATTCTATGCCAATTTGCCCTCGCGGTTCCTTAAACAAAATCGTCTACTCCACCGTCTAATGTTATCAAGCGCTCACGTTAAGATTCAAAATTCATGATTTTAATCAATTGGAATACTTTTCGATGGGTGCGTAAGATTTTGTGATATGAAAATTGATAACATTGAATTTGTATTTGAACGTATTTTTTTATGACTATAAAAATATTAGAGATATTATGAGTCAAAGCGTAGTTTTGGAGATTGTGTTAAGTCAAATAACGCTTTATAAAATTGGACGGAATAAGTTTATATTAAAATCTTATTCCTTACATCAATATGTCAAACCATAAATTTAAACGTTCCCTATCCGAGCCTCTATTTAGATACCATCTCATGTATCTATATCTTTTTTAGATTGAAATTCGGCCAAAGATAACTAAAATATAGATAACCGATAGTGGTCAGAGAAGTGGATATGCAGACCAAAATAGAGAGAATCAGGTAGAGATGTTAAGGCAGAGAGCGCAACAGTACTTGAGGTCAAAAGTATGGCATTTTTTGTATGAAGTTTGTCGACATCGATAAAGCGAAGTATCATTAGGGCATGTACAACGCTAATTAATATACTGTCTATAAGATGAGCCAGCTAGACTATTTGCTCATGTGGAGGGGAGAGAAAGAAGAGAGAGAAGAGAGCCGTCGCCAAACGAGACGACGGGAGGGGCTCGTGGTACGAAGCCTTATCGCCAGCCCCTCCCGCGTTGTACGCCTCGTTCCCACCGGCCGACGGCAGTTCCAGATCTGGTGCGGGGAATCAGAGATGGCGGGAAATCCTCCATCGTGCGCGCCCTTTTGGTTGCCAAAATCAGTTCCTCACGAGCAGCACCACAACCACGATGCGGCGAGAGCGGAAGGATGCAGCGGCGGCACGCAAGCGGAAGGATGCGGCACAGACGGAGGCCGGCTCCCACTACGGCGGATCGGCGTATTCCATCGCAAGAACACCGGCTGAAAGAGGATCCTAAGGCCTAGAGGGGGGTGAATAGGCAATTTTAATTTTCTTTTGATTATTCTCAATTAAGTATCATGTTAAGAATGACCCAATCCTAGTTGCAAGTCAAGTAAGCGGAAGCAATAAGTAAATCACAAAGCAACTACGACAAGGCAAACAATTAATCACAAGCAATGCGATGAAAGTAAGTGCGGGAATTAAATGAGAGAGTGACACGGTATTTGTTTGACCGTAGTTCGGAGCCGCAACTCCTACTCTCCGTTGAGGCTACCCCTTGCGCACAAGGACCGGCTCACTCCCAAGCCTAACGCCTCACTTACTCCCCGGTAGTCGTTCCGCCACTCCGGCGAGGTGGACTCCGTCACCCGTACACCGACTCGAGAGTAGCCACACGCCAAGGCCTACTCCCAAGCCCACGCCTCCACGAAGGATGCCGTCTTCAAAAGTAATAAGCCCGAAACGCCCCGATCATGCCGGATCGAAGGACTTCAATGAAGCTCGGTATTGGGGAATGATGATTTGTGGCTTTGGATGATTTGTGGGTGGAGGAATGGCTCTAGAACACCTAATTGATGAGCTATGAATGTGGTAGGTGAAGTGGAGCAGCAAACCTCAAAGTAGCCAGCCACTAGGTAGGTATTTATAGCCCCTAGAGCAAAACTAGCCGTTGCCCCTCGGAAGAGGACAAAACAACTAGCCGTTAGCCTCTACCGGACGCCGTCCGGCGGGCACCGGACGCCGTCCGGCAGCGGCTACTGCTCACAAAAATACGCTGATCGGACGCCGTCCGGTAACTACCGGACGCCGTCCGACAGTGCAATTTCAATGGACCGGACGCCCCCCAGACGCCGTCCGACAGCGAGAAAACCCAGATTTTGAACTTGATCGGACGCCGTCCGGTAACCACCGGACGCCGTCCGACAGAGAGTACTGTTTCGGATTTTTGGGCTGGTCGGACGCCGTCTGGAATTTCCAGACGCCGTCCGACAGAGGGGATTTTTTCGGCTAAAAAGTGAGGGGAAAAATAGGTGGATTTTTCTCTCTCTCTCTAGAAATCTCACAAGGATATAATTAGGTATTTTTAGAAGAGGTGGACTACGGAAACCGAGTTTTCAAGAATTCGCTAAGATCCGGCATAGTCCAAGATATTCGAACCCCTTTTGAAATCCGACGAAAAACAGGAAATAAACCTAACTACTCCTAATCTATACATGACCTCTTCTCTCGCCCGGTCATGCACTAGAAGTCTTGGAGCAGCTCAGAAAATTTATCGACGCTTCAAATTAGGGTTTTAAAAAAAGTCACCGAGTCTTCGCTAGGGATCCGAGAAAACCAAAAAACCCCTAGCACTTTATATTAATTAATTTTGTCATCAATGCCACTAATAAAAATTAGGGCTCAAAGATGCTCACACCGGCTCCCGGCGGCACCCATGGTACTGCAGCCTATCGTCCCCCTTCCTCCGCCTACAGCATCCCGGCCGCCGCTTCCATGTATCCCAGCATCCCAGCGCCAACTCCTCTTCCTGCATCCACTGTCGGCAACACATCCATGCACCTCAACGTCTCCAGTTCTCCTGCGTTCCATCCCACCTCCACCTACAGCACTCCCACTAGTGTCAAGAGCCCTGTTTCCTCACCCATGGTGCCACCAAATCCAGCAGCAAATGTGGAGTTCTTCACTGATTCAATAGACATGCATCAATGGTAAGCACGATTTCTCTTGTTTTGATGACTGTAGCATGCTGTAATGGACTATATACTTGTGCTTTTGCCGATTAAATTAAGCTTTGGGGCTATTGGATATATAACCAAACGAAGGATATTTAATGCGTTCAACACAGGCTGTGATGCCCAAAACAATCCCTCAGTGAATTCAGTTACTGCTACTGCTCATTTTCCTTAATTCTACTGATGCTACTGTTTTGCATTTAGTAATTTATTTGATGGCACACTTATACAGGGGTAATGATCCAAGGCCACCTGGTGGATTCATGAGCTTGTTCCATAATCAGCCTCAATTGTCTCAAAATTTCCATTTTGTCGGAGCGCCCTCTCATTGTGCCCCAATCAAAGTGCCAAGATCTTTGGACACTTCGCCACCACTTGCTGAGATAGGCACCCCTCGTTCATCAATGGAAAATCAGTATGTTAATGTTGACAGTGACGAGGAAGTTGTTAGGACTGACAAGCGGATTCTTTGGACACAAGAAGAAGATCTTAGACTGGTGAGTCAAGGTTATATGATTTCCCTAGCTCATATTGTGCAATATTTAAATGTTTATGCATTTTTTATCGTTGTAGATGAGCTCTTGGTTGAATAATTCAATGGACCCAATTAATGGAACGGACAAGAAGAATGAACAATACTGGAGTGATGTGGCTAATTCATACAATGCGACCACTCCAAAGCATAGAAAAAGAAATATGAAGCAAGCCAAGGACCGGTGGCACAAAATAAATAGGTGGATAGACCTTTTCCATAGTGCTTGGTTGAAGGCACGAAGGATATTTACTAGTGGCCATTCTGATCAGATGTGGATTGATAAGGCTCACAAGTTTTATGAGGAAGACAACAAACAGATGAAATTAGGACATTTTGTATTAATGGATGTATGGTATGCTGTTCGGTACCAGCCAAAGTGGTTGACATACAATGATGAGCTCAAGAAAGCGCGTAAAAGGAAGACATCAGACCAAGCGGAGGGAGGGAACGAAATAACAGAATCTGTTGATGTGGATGTACTCCCACGGCCAATTGGGCAAAAGGCAGCTAAAAAGGCTGCACTTGATGCAAAAGGCAAGTCAAAGGCAACTGCAATAGATGTGGATCAGCTCGATAAATTCTGCAAAGTTCAGACCGAAGCTCATACAAATCGCATAAAGGTGTTGGAACTACAACATAAATTATCAGCCGAGAAACTTGAATCCACAAGACTAGCCCATCTTGCAGCAATGGAGAACAAACAAGCTAAGATTCTAGAGAAGGAAGCAAAGATGATGGAAACTTACAATTGTCTCCTCTCTCAAGACACAAGTGGGTTGTCTGTTGAAGAAAAGGCTGAGCATGCTGCTGCATTGAAGTGTTTGTGGAAGAGGTTGTTTCCTGATAACACTTGATGTTTTTCTACAGCTATATGTGAATCAGGTTTGTTTTGTATAGCTACAAGTACTCTAGTAGATAAACACTTCTCTTTTCAGGTTTTTCTACAGTTATTTGTTGGCCTGATTGTTACTTCTCTGAAATTTTCAGGTACAACAGAGGTCTGACACTTGGATAATTTGTTTTTATACTACTGCAGCTTGTGTATGAAAGCTAGTCGTGCTCATTTGTGTGCATGCTGTAGCTTTGTGTGTGAACACTGCTATGCTTCTTCTATATGGCTGTGTTTCTTTCGGCGGTTAGATTATAATCTGAAAAGGTTGTAGTGTTTTTATAGAAGATTTAAAGAGCCAAAAAAATTATGAAAAAAATATTTTTGAGATCTTTGAGATAAATTGTGCAAAGTTTTGAAAAAATAACTATAAAATATTTCAAAATATAACCGGTACAAAAATGACAAATTTTAAGCTGCAGCTTATAATCTGATTATTATGCTGAAAGAAACAGAGCCTATATGTGTGAACATTTCTATATCCATTTAAATGCTTCTATTATGTCTGAACACTTCTATTATGTCATTTTAATTCTTCAACCATGTGAACACTTCTATCTGTGATGTGAATCCTATAACCATGTGTGATAATGCTATGCTCACTACTCATATGTGTGAACCGAACAGTGTAATAGCCCTATATATACACCTTTCACACCATCTCTCAGCCACAAGAATCTACCATGTCACAAGAACCAGACTCGAGCAGCCAATTCAATGAGGGTGAAGACAATGAAGACCTTGATGACTTTGATCCTACGGAGGTGTACACAGCAGACGATTTTATTGTCGAGCAAGATTTCTTAGATGCATATGCAATGCAAATCGGTCAGAACTTGAAGGCCAAGGTTGATGGAAAAGCTTCTAAGCCACGTCGCCGCCAATTACAAAGGAGGTACATACCAAGGAACCATGAAGCTGGTCATGAAGATCTTGTAGCCAACTATTTTTCTGAAACTCCTATCTACACCGATGAGATGTTCCGTAGGAGATTTCGAATGAGAAGGTCTCTCTTCCTTCGAATTGTGGATGCTCTTAGTGGGTGGTCTCTTTATTTTACCCAAAGAGTGGATGCCATTGGTAGAGATGGACACTCACCACTTCAAAAGTGTACAGCGGCCATCCGAATGCTTGCATATGGCACCCCGGCTGACCAACTTGATGAGGTGTTGAAGATTGCCCAAAGCACGGCTTTGGAGTGCTTGGGAAAGTTCGCCGAAGGGGTGATTGAATGTTTCGGTGAAGAATACTTGCGTCCTCCTAGAAGCGACGAAGTGGAAAAACTGTTACAGGTAGGTGAGTCTCGTGGTTTTCCAGGCATGTTAGGAAGCATTGACTGCATGCATTGGACATGGAAGAATTGCCCAGTTTCATGGAGAGGCCAGTTTGTCCGTGGTGATAAGGGTGTTCCTACCATGATCCTTGAAGCAGTAGCATCACACGATCTTCGCACATGGCATGCCTTTTTTGGTACCGCGGGGTCTAATAACGACATCAATGTGCTAAATAAGTCACCCTTGTTCATTGAAGCACTAAAAGGCGAATCCCCTCGAGTACAATTTACTGTGAACGGGACACAATATGACACAGGGTACTATCTAGCAGATGGAATATATCTAGAGTGGGCAGTCTTCATGGAAACAATTTCTCTTCCTCAAACTGAGGAAGATAAATTATTTGCACACCATCAAGAAGGGGCTAGAAAGGATGTGGAGTGTGCATTTGGCGTGTTGCAATCATACGAAGTTATTACGGAGAGAGAGAGAGAGGCAGATCGAGAGGGAGGGAGGGGCCGGCGGCGAGCTTGGGGGAGGGGAGGCCGCGGCGGTCTCGGTGGAGGGGGCCGCGGCGAGCTCGGTGGCGGGGGCCGGCGGCGAGCTTGGGGAGGCGGGGAGGGGGCCGCGGCGAGCTTGGTGGAGGGGGCCGGCGGCGAGCTTGGGGAGGGGGTGGGAGGCGCGCTCGGGGAGAGAGGCAGAGAGAGAGAGAGAGAGAGAGTGAGGAGGGAGGAAGAAGATGAATAGGAGGGTATGACATGTGGGTCCCACATGTCAGACCGTATTTTGGATCGTATATCTATGTGTATTTCGTCTGAAATTCTCTCCCAGCCCAAATAATGGCATCTGTGCACATTTTCAAACTTTATAATGGCGTCTCAGATATTTCGATCTCTACGGTGGCATTTCTGCTCAAAGAGCACTCTGTAGTGGCACGTATGCTTTTAACCCTTTTAAAAAATGTAATGGAGGCCTGGGAACGTGATCCTTCAGTTCAGGGTGAAGCCCAACAAAAGAAATGGAGACGCGGGGAATCGAACCCCGTGCCTCTCGCATGCGAAGCGAGCGCTCTACCATATGAGCTACGTCCCCTGCAGTTTTACTTTATTAGGAGCCCCCTTAATTAAGTTATTAATTCTTTGTGTTTTAATTGCAGTTTTTGCCGTCGTGGAGGGCTCTGTTCAGGTCCACGACGGCGGAGCAAAGAGCAGAGGCGTTCAAGAACGTCGTGCCTCTTGTGGAGACGTTGGAGCAGGCGTTCAGGGAGTGCTCCAAAGGCAAGGGCTTCTTCGGCAGCGACGCCGTCGGGCTCGTCGACGTCGCGCTTGGGAGCCATCTCGTGTGGATCAAGGCGGTGGATGTGGTGACCGGCACCAACCTTCTGGACGCGGCCAAGTTCCCGGGCTTGGCGGCGTGGGCGGAGCGGTTCTTGGCGGTGGACGCCGTCAAGGAGGTCATGCCCGACGATGGAAAGGTTCTGGAGCAGTACAGGGGGTTTCTGGCTAAATGGACCACTGACGCTGGCTCTAGCTGAACCTACTGTTCGCCTCGCCTCTTCATGTATTAAAAATATTTAGATCCCCTTCATTCACGCGGTTCTGATTTGATTTGCAAATTATTTTTTTATACGCATCATTCAGTGTAATATTTTTTCTTTTATAATTTTTAGGGTTTTATGGTTTTTCCAAAGATCTCAAAAATAGTTTTAAATGTTTTTTAGTCTTTCTGTGTTTCATTTTAAAAGACGCCAACCTTTTCAATTACAACCAAAATCAAACCACAACCGCGAATAAAAAAGGTATTAATCTTTTAAATGATGTGTTTTACAAGGCAAAAATGTGGACATATTGTTTAGTGTGTTCAAACGTAGATTTGTTTGTTAAGGGCAAGGCCAATGGTAAAGACATGTGTTGTCTAACACTACAGAAATAGGATTAGGAATAGCGAAAAAAGATCGAGAGTAAAATATAAAAAATATTTAGATATTGTAAAATAGTCCCAACGTTTTTTATATGAAAAAGGTTTAGCACATAAATAATAAATAGGCATAAAATGGCTTTAACATTGATCTTGTGCTAAGAACAATAAAATGGTTAGTATCTTGCTCCTTTTCATATAGACATTCAAAGTCCAGTTAAATATTGAACAATTGAGGTTCTATTACTTCAAAGATCAGTATTTAAGGAGTGTGTAATGATAAATTTTTTATAAAGAGATAGCAGGAGCTCTGCATATTCTTTATAAAATAGAACTAAGGATTCAAATAACTATCCCAGTCCTAGGCACAAAAGACCAAAATAAATAAATAAATTAGGCAACAGCTATACAATCCCAAAAACTGCGACAATCCCAACAATTGCAAACAATCATCAAAAGGTTGCAATCATCCGGCCAGGCATTTATTGAGAAGGTCCTCTTTAATAAGTTGGAATTAATACTTGACTCGATGTACTTGTCTTGGCTTGAAAGATACTTCCTTCCCTTTCAAATGTTCGAGCAAGTATATATTATGAATCCATCAAAGCTCCTTCTCTAGTTGTTAATGCGCTTTGTAGCGACATGCCACCTTTCACAAGTCTTTGCTGTCCATATCTATCTATCCGGCAAAGTTTAGCTGAGCCAACTCTTTGTTCCATATATCATTGATGAATGCACAATGTGCAAGCAGGTGGTTTGCTGTCTCCACCATCCTTTTACACAATGAGAAAGCACTCAAGCTCGTCATTCCTCTTCCTTGCTAATTATTGGCTGTTAAGAATTTGTTTCGCAGCGCTAGCACCGCCCAAACAAAGAACTTGCATTTCGGCTCAGCATTGGCTCTCTTTGTTTGTCTATGACATGGGTCCTTTAAGGAACCTATAAACTGCATCACATATCACCCGCACACCGTCACACACGAAACCCCTCCCAATGCGTGCATGATGGTTGGCACCAATCGTCCATCATGGTGCTAAAAGCGCATGATCCCGCTGCTCTAGTATGGACGGTCGAATTTAGATGTTTTCATAACAAACATGAGTATTTGACTGCCATCTATATATACTACCAGTACTAACATTCGCTTGGCGCCAACGTACCCACGTGACATTGTCAGTTTGTCACATGATGTGTTCTCAAGCTCAAATATTTTTCCACGTAGCCAGGATCCCTCCGCCACAATCAACCACCTTTCAAGAAAGAAAGTGGAGTTTCCACGTTCACGTAGAGTTCTTGGCTTGGTGCATTTCTGTTAAAAAAAAACCTCTCTAGCTCCGTTCCCATCTCTCTCTCCTATGCCGGTCGCCAACATGGCCAGTGACCACCCTCCGTCGGCGCACGACCACGGGTGTGGCGGCTAGACGCGAGACGGCATAGCTTAACATGATGGCTAGCAAGGCGACGTGAGACGGCGTTGGCATGGTCACGGCAGGCCGAATAGAGGTTGCCAGCAGCGGTGGCATCAAGTGGGCGGCGGCTGGAAGCAACATGGTTCGTCTGGGCTCAGGCGGTGTAGTAGCTGGCATGCCAACGCAAGCGAGCACAACCGTAGTTGCTCAAGGTCGGCGTGGTGGTCGCCAACAGCGGGTGGCGGCTAGCTTGGTGGATAGAGAAGGCGAGGAAACAGGAGAAAGAAGGAGGACCCGATTACGTATTGCTTAAGGTTTTGGGGTTTTTTTGGTATCAACTTAGTGGCAAGTGGTTGCTTTGAGATTTATGGCATCCACATGCTCAATTAATAATCAAAGAAAACAAAAAACACAAATTCAAAAAAAATATAGAAGTTGAACAAAATATATGAACTTACAAATCAGTTTCCTATCAAAAACAACAATTAATCAATATAAAAGTTGAAAAACTAATGTAAGCAGGTATATAAGTTTTTTCAACATAAAATAACTAATTTTTCACTATAAAACTAAGTGAAAATAGTGTAGAGAAACTAGAAAAATAGTCACCAAAGTGAAAAACCAATGTAGACTAATTGAAAAGTAGTTGTTTATCCAAAACTAAAAATGTAGGTGACTGCTATCTAGCAAAATCTTTTTTTTGCAAAAGTAAAATGAGGAGCACCGCCTGAGTATAGATTTTAGCATGTGACAACTGGCTTAGCCTTAGATAAGCTGGAAACTCCACAAAATCATGGCGCCTCTTCTCCAAAAAGCATCGGGAGGCAGACATCATCGTGTTGGGATTTTGCCACATGGTTGTGGCCCATTTTGGGTAGCCTAAGAGGGAGAGAGAGAAGCAGAGGCCGAACAAGCCTCACCTGGGTTGGGTTTCCCGACCCGCGTGAGGGCATGCAGCGGCGGCTGGGCGGATTAGCTACGCCTAGCTCGGGGATGCATACGCGTGTGGCTAAGGTGGCCGGAATCCTTGGGGTTCGTTGCGCCGGCGTCGCCTATATGGGGAGCGCTCTCTCTCACTCGTGGCTACTTGGCTCGGTTGGTTTTTCCCCATCTCTTCCTGACCTTTGAGTTTCCCTGCATCTGTTGTTCGCCGTGTGTTTGCGTGCTCGCTGTCGGCGTCGGCCGTGGTGGAGGTGTTCGGTTCCTCGCTCTGGGTCCCGGTGGCCATGGGGTGGTCGCTGTGAGCTCATCGCTGCTCCTTCTTGTTCCTCGGGTCCTCTCATCGGCTCAGCCGTGGACGGGGCGACGACATCGTATCTCCGGGTCTCTTCGCCAGTGGTACTTATAGCACGACAATCTGATTTCTAGGACTGTGCTTCGTGCGTCCTTTGCTTCTTCTCTGCTGGTTTTGTTCCGGCACTACGTGAGTATTACTGTTCTTCTTTTGTGTAGTAGTTGGGCTATCTGGAGGCCTATTCTTTGAATAGGAACCAATTCCAATTAGGGTATATGCACTGTGATCTTTGTAGGCTATAATCTGATTGATGATGATTGCATTAAATTGAGGCTAATTTAATCTGTTTATTAAGTATCTTGCTAGATCTAGATTAGTACTGCTCATAATCTGTGTTGTTGGATCATTATATACATGTAATAGCTCTCGGTGTTGATTTAATTGATCTTTCTAGTACTGTTGTTGTACTCAGATTGTTGGTGATTGGTTTTGGCTTGAGATTAGAACACTGTTGTGTTCTAGTTGCTGTTTTTGGGCTGTTTTTCATCCTGGCTGATTCAATCTTGATCATTTAAACTACTGTTATACCGAGATGCTACTTGCTTTACATGGTGATTAATGATTTACAAGAATTGCTATTGAGCAGTTCTGTTCTAGAGTTTAGGATCCTAATTTACAGATTTTATAACATGTGATAGCAAGCCCAAATTAATTGTTAGAAGGCTAATTTAATTAGCAACCCTTAATTTGCAATCTGAAAGCAAAATAAAACTAGTTTAACATGAGTTTGTTGCTGGTTTTATTGGTTTGGAGACTGCCATGTTTCTTTGGTTAGTGTTGATCATGAATTGATGAGCATTGTTACTTATCTTTGAAAAATTCATGATTTCATATTTGATTCATGGCTTTATTTATCTTATTATATTTAAAGTGAATTGTGTTTCATATTTTGCTCAAACTGCAATACTTTCAACGTATCGCTCAGCTCAGCACAATACCAAGCTGGCCCTCACCTGATTAATTAATATCCAAATCGAAGCACCGCCCCCAATCAATACCAGAGCACGTTCACATATTTATAATGCAATTGTAAAAACAAACAAGCCATCGTCTTCGACCATTCCTCATCGCAAGTTGACCCGAGGGAGTACACTACGCTACCGTGCTGAAGTTTCAGCAATGGCGGCGGCAGCAGGAGGAGGAGGAGGCGAGGTGCAGCTGCTGGGCGCGTGGATCAGCCCCTGGGTGGTCCGGGCCAAAGTGGCGCTCGCGGTGAAGGGGATCAGCTACGAGTACGTGGAGGAGGACCTGCAGCGCAAGAGCGACCTGCTGCTCCGCTCCAACCCGACGCACGCCAAGGTGCCCGTGCTGATCCACAACGGCAAGCCGGTGTGCGAGTCGCTCGTCGTCCTCGAGTACGTCGACGAGGCCTGGCCCGGCACCGTGCCGCCGCTCCTCCCCGCCGGCGCCCACGACCGCGCCACGGCTCGCTTCTGGGCCTCCTACATCGACACCACGGTATGAGTGACCGATGCTAGCTGCAGAAGCTAATTTTTTGCACCGATTGTTGCATCAGATGCAGAATTATTTTATCTCTGATGTAATTCTTGGTCAGATGTAATTTTTTTGGTGTTCTATGGCGAGAGTTATCTGGAGGAGTGTAGTGACTCTTTGTTTTCGATCCGGTAGTTGTCCTGTGAATTTTGGTGGGGCTTTTGCCTGGTTTTCTGATATTTTGTTTAAAGGAAAAAATATTTCTAGGGTGTGTATTTTATCCAATATATGGGCTGTTTGGTTGACAAGAAATAATTGGTGTTTTTATGGGAAAGCTATTTACTTTCTATTTGCAATTCTTCATTCTACTTGTGCTTTTGTCTACTATTGGGCATGATTATATTAAGAAGAAGATAGGGATAAGTTGAGAACGGGTATGGAGCAAATGAAGAAGGTTCTGCAGAGGTTTGCTGATAATCAAACTGGTGGGCGTTGTTTGCTGGATGCAGGAAGGACAGTCTAGAAGGGGGCATCTGAGAAAGATTAAATTTCTGGGTTTTGGGAATTTTGGTGGAGTTATGCTTCCTGGCTGTATTGGTTATGGATGAAGATGAGTTTAGTTTTCTGGATGGCAAATGGACGTAGTAAACTGAGAACCTTGTGGAGTTTACTGGTTTCTCATTGGGATACCTTTGTGTTTTTTAGTTTAGCTCTGTTTCTTTGTTGCATGGTTGTCAGTTGGAATTTGGTTGTGTGAGGGATTCTTTCTATTTTGCTGTTCAAAACGTTGTAATTCTGTTCTCTTGAATGGAATTGGGGTGTGGCCCCTTTTGCAAAAAAAAAAAAAAACTTGGTCAGGCTTGATTGATGGAGTGATTGATTCTTTATGATATCTTTGCAGTTTTTCCCGTCGTGGAGGGCGCTGTTCAGGTCCACGACGGCGGAGCAGAGAGCGGAGGTGTTCAAGAACGTCGTGCCTCATGTCGAGACGCTGGAGCGGGCGTTCGGGGAGTGCTCCAAGGGGAAGGCCTTCTTCGGTGGCGACGCCATCGGGCTCGTCGACGTCGCGCTCGGGAGCTTCCTGGTGTGGTTCAGGGTGGTGGACATGGTGGCCGGCACCAACCTCCTGGACGAGGTCAAATTCCCGGGCTTGGCGGCGTGGGCAGAGCGGTTCCTGGCGGTGGACGCCGTCAAGGAGGCAATGCCCGACGCCGGGAAGCTCTTGGACCACTACATGGGGCATCTAGCTAAGCTGGAATCATCCGCTAGTTCTACTTCTGCCTACTAATTTCATAAGCACATTTATTCTCAGAGGCAGATGCGGCTGCAAACACATCCATGTTCATCACCGCATTCGCTCTGAGATTCGTGCTGGAATAACACGTCTCTCAAATGTGTAAAACGCACCAATAATTTCGATTTCTCATAAATTAGATCTTCTTCCTTTTCTTTTTTCAGCGCGGCACAACAATCACTTGGTTGTGCCGGCATGATCATGTGTGGATGACATAATAGTCGCTAGGCGGGAAGATAGATGACTTGAGAAAAGAGGAAAAAGGACCTGAATTTTTTATAGAGGCCAACTACACAACAGTATCTCAATTATTTGAAAATGCACTATGCCACACAAAACAACAAATAAGTCAGCATATGCCCTAATTCATGAATACAACACGCAGATGGTTGCATCAGATTCAGTTTTTTTTTATTTTTTATAATAGTTTCAAGATGTTTGGAAGAAAAATAATTTGAGGGCAAACAGGGTTGAGTATGAGATCTTAGATCACATCCAACGGTTGCAAACATGCTTGTACATGCAAATACCTGAAAAAAAAATTTAGATTGTTTCATAAAAGCAGGGAAGTAGACAACCATTGTTATTTGAAAGAGAAAAGCTAAACCACATGTATATACATTTCTATGTAGGTATGCATACGATCGACATATATGTTTTAAGATTTGATGTGTCTTTGCTTTTCTCACATGCTCTTTATGAAAAAATGTCCTTATTTTAAAAGGCGGATCCTTCTCTTTCCTCCCCTTCGGTTCGGACAAGCCAGCCCACCTCATTGAAAAGTGCCACCGGCGATCGTCATCCATTCATCCGCTCCCTATTGACGACCACACTATCCCCGCTCGAGCTGTTGTGATCACTTGGTTGTCGGCGACGATGCCCACTCCCTCCTGAGGGGATACGACTCAGATGGAGGGAAGATGGGGAGGTAACAAAGAATAACTGATTGTGTTTTCTCCAAAGATTTAAGATTTTAAAAAAAACATGCGAGAAAAATTATGACGTGAGCATGAACCTTAAAGCACATACAATGATTATATACATGTAGGGAACTTTATGTACATGACCCATTTTCATGTAGGGATGGAGTGCCCAATGTGACAAGGTACGAAGTTGCCGTACCTAAAATCTGCTAGCGAGACATCCCTCCCTCCTCGGCTCCACTTGTTGCTTGGATAACAAGACAACAAGCAGGCGCACGTCCTAGTATGTTTTGTTGGAGGGCGAGCAAGCTCCAATCTTAGTAGTGATTGGGCTAGTTGACAAGTCCAAACTCAAAGTGGGTAGCCTACTAGCCTACCAAGTTAAGTTAATTGGGGGTGGTCTACTCATTTTATGTGATGCCTTTGAATTTTTTTTACGTTGGCAGCATTTTTCAAAACGAAAACCCATCAAATACAATTAGCTCGGTCATTAGCAATACGTATTTTGTCTTTTTTAATGGTTTATACTTTGTAATACTATTTTCGTTCTATTTAATTAGTGCCACGTACTCTAGAATTGCTTTATACTGCGATATTATCTAATCAACTATGTAATTTTCATCGTATCATAATTTTATTTCGTCTTCTGCAACAATTTTCATGCTCTATCTAAAAATGTTTTGTAGCTTGCATTAAGTTGCATTCACCGGCCAGTTCATCCAAAAAAGACATAACTAATAGAGAAGTATGATGAGCAGTCTTATACTCTCCAACAGCTTCATCTTTCGGAATTCGGACATTGCAAAGCTATACATATCTCCAGAAACGCTCACCCATCTGCAAATAAAGCAGCTTGCTGACGATCCATCATCCATCGGACGTTGTAATGCAACCCGGTGCCTGGAATCGAAACAAAGCACCACAGTACACAGTGGCGTTCTCCAGTTTTTCCCCTCTGCGGTGCCCCTTCAGCCATCTTCTCATCTGTCGCTCGTTTGCCACCGCCGGCCGGAGTCGTGGAGCCGCAGCTGTTTTCTCAGGTTCCCCCTGGTCTCGGTGCAGCTGCCACCTGCAAAAGGAGCGGTAGGGCCCGGACCCCTGGCTCTATGGCTCTGCCCGAAGCGAGGCGCCGGCCAGGGGCGCAGCGACGTCGACACCAGTGGCCGCCCGAGCAGCCTCGTGACACCGCCCGTGCCCGGTTCCCCTGTGCAGCTGTGCTGCGGCCTGCGGGCCACCTTGCTCGATGCTGCTTCCCCTGCCCACCGTGCGGCTGCACTCAGCCCCACAAAGTACAGCCCCGTAACAATGTACACGTCGTACTCGTACACTTGTACTGATTTTTAAGTGGGTGACGCCGACTTGACCAGATATCTCGCGGCTGATCCATCGGTCTCGGTTGCGACTTGCGAGTTGCGAGTGCCAAACTGTTCCGCGCAAACGAGCCAGACCGGAGTACTAATGGAGTATCACTCATTCGCTGTGGCATTAAGATGCGAGATTCTTCAAATTAAGTGCGGCTGCTTTTGCTTTGTGCTAGTATAAGCTGTGATGTCCAGTCCCAGTGTCCCACTGCCGCCGAGCTTTCGATTCAAACGCCCGAAAGTGTCACTACTGCCTACTCACTACTGCCGAACAGATCACGCTTAAATTTCGAATCTCGTTTTCTTTTCATCTTTGACCGGAGAGAGATTAACGAAAACCTGCACGAGGGGGGTTTCTGATTTAAACGTGAAGGAGTGGAGGACGGCAACGGCGAGGCCCTCCCGAGCCCACGACCCCCACGCCTCGTAATCGAATCCCCCAGACCAAAAGCGAAGGGAAAGGCGCAAGGCGAAGGCGCTGGCATGGACGCCAATGGCAAGCAAGAGGTGGGCGGCGGCGCGCCGCGCAAGAAGAAGAAGGCGGCCGCCGGCGATGCGGCGGCAAGCAAGCGGCGGGGAGGAGAGGCCGACCGCGGGAGGTCCCCGGCGGCGCCTCTCGCAGACGCCGGGAGGGGCGCGGCGCTGGCCGAGTGCGCGGCGGCGTGCTGCGTGCTGTGCGCGTGCCTGCCCGTGGCCGTGCTCTGCTGCGTGGCGCGCGCGCCGCTGCGCGTCGCACGGCGGTGCTGCCGGTGGAGGAGGAGGCGGCCGCCGCGGCGCCTGGCCCCCGGCGGCTCGTCGTCCTTCTCCGACGCCGAGGTCGGGGACTCCCGGCGAAGCCGGAGGCTGGCAATGGCGGACGAGGAGGATGTCCGGCACCGGGTGCGATCGCGGTCGCCACGTGGCTGCCGGACTGCGCCGCCACCGCCGCAGCAACCACCTCCTCGGGATCGGAGCAGATAGTGCAAGTCAGTTAGCAAAATTTTCCCCGTCCAATTTTTGTTCCAAGCTGCAACTCTAACCCGAGAATCTGCTAAGTAGGATCTAGGATGCGCTGCTTCCATGCATCCTCTCTCTCGCTGCATTGTTCCATAAATATTCTAATCAGGAATCACCAGTTCGATAAACAGTTTCCTCTTATTTCTGGATTTCTCATTGCCATGATTAGGAGAGTATTTTTTGCCAATCAAGAGTGTCAGGTTGCTGCTTGATGACCAATTTCTTTTCCAGAATTCTCTCTTGGGTCAGCTTGCCAACCAAGGGGGCTAATGCAGCGCAGACAAGAGTCTAGCCGGTTCGATCGGTGCACACTGCACACTACACACGCGGACATAAGATCGTACAAAGAGCTGCATTCTGGCTTGCCTTTCCCATTGTCATTATGCACCGTAAACAGTGGGGAACACTTGATTTTTTTTCTCTCTTTACTGGTTGGAAAACCGCTCGTTATTAGCGGTTTAGCCGTTTGATTGTAATCCGTTTAGCACTCAAACATACGTGTGCTTTGCCCTTTGTGGTGAGCTTTTTTAAAAAAAATAAAAATAAAAATATAAGACCTCTGTGGTTATCATAAACGAGGGAGTGATATCAGCCAGACAGCACGAACAGTGGAAATTAATTTCCTGCAGCCGCCCCCACCTGAATGATCACGACTCACAAGGATCGAGGGATAAAGACCCTGTCTGATCTAGGTTTAGTTTGCTTAAATCAAAATCTATTATTTTATATAGATCATCCAATGTCACATAATTTTTTCAAAATTTTATGAAGTTTTTTTTATTAATTTTTAAAATATTTCATTTTTAAAAAGATTTAAACTTTTGATTCAACCGAACCAAACTAACCGCAAATCAGAGCTCACAGTGGCTCCACAGTTTTTTTTAATCACGACAGGTCGTGCTTATGGACAAGGTTAGTTAAGGCTGTCTCCAACAGGAATCCCTAAATTTGATCTCCTATAGCCTCATATACAGGTTCCCTTTAAAAAAAATCTCTCCCTATATTTCTTCCATCTCCAACAGTGTTCCCTATATGGAAAATTATATAGGGGGAGGAGAGAGAACCCTTACATATAAGGGATTGAAGAGAAATCCTCTATTTTAGGGAATGAAATAGGAAATGCTGTTGGAGCACATAGGAAAAGAATCCGTCCCCTATTTTAGGGTAGAGGGTGCTTTAGGGGATTCTGTTGGAGATAGCCTTAATGCCACGCGCTCTGAGATCTGAGCCATGGTGATCGGCCGGCACGACGCTGCCCTGGCCGACGTGCATGATGCCGGTAAAGCGTGGGGGAGATCACCGGCTCGGCCGCGCCCAGGCCAAACACCGAATGCGAATCGCGTATATATATAACGAATTGGAAAAAGGCTGAGGCGGAGGCGCAAGCACGGTCGGCTCGGTTTTCTTTGTGCTGGTTACTTGAGGTTTTCGTACTTACGTGTCGTGGCGTGGGCGCGCTGCTGTTGCGGTCGGCCAAGTGGCCAACCCCGCGCGCGGCACGGCCCCGCTTTGGTGCGTGCGCACGAGTCATTTTTTTTGTTGGATTCCCTGTTCGCGTTGGGGTGGGGTGGGCCGTGAGGAAGGACTAGGGAGACCGACCGCGGGAGGAGATCCCTTATCCCCGTCGTTGGAAAAGCGTTTGGTTTTTATATTTAAATAATAGCGTTATTTTTATTTAGTTGATATGGTTCTGATATTCGTTCTCACAATTATAAATGAGGGGTGATATGTTGGTAGCCTAGTTCTCATAAGCATCTGTTTTGGGAGTATACCTTTATTGGACAAATCTGGCATGGAATGACGTCTTTACTTTGCTTCACAAAGCTAGATAGACCCACAGTTGTTTCGGTAGGTCATTGATGGGATGAACTAACAGGGGGAGCAAGGTCGTCAGATGCATTGAAGATGGCATCATCATTGCCATATGCTGAAACATATGGAAGGAACGAAACGCCAGCATTTTTCGGCATGAGAACTGTTGACCTAGACGGGTGTTGAGTTTGGGGTGCATTTGCCTCGTGTTGTCTAAACTCTTCTTTGTATTTGCATCTCCTTTTGAATGAATTTGGCAGCTCGCCTTTCTTTAAAAAAAACAATTATAAATGAGCCTCTTAGTAGGTGACAAGGTGATTCTAATGTGAAGCCCATCACCTCGATTCAAATCCCATGAGGAAGAAATGTCTAATTGACTGAAAGTTGTTGTGATTGTAATTTTCATGTGACGGCTTGTTGGATATTGTCCCTGCATAGTAAACAAAAAATACCCCTCCTTTTAGGAGCTACAGCTAAGACAAAGTTTAACTTGTGTTAATCTCATCCATCCGTCATTTAATCAATAATGCATAAAGATAATACTACTATTTAATAATAGAGACGGAGCTTAACAGAGACAGAAGTAAACTTTACCTTAAACTAGAGTTTGCAAATTCATTATAAAAACAAAACCTTTTCTTTTGTTAGAAATCATTTGGATAAGATTTAATGAATGAAGCATACCACAGGAGCACTCCCATTAAGTTATTTCTTAAGAGGACACATTATTTAAAGGGAGCTACTAGCACACGCTGCACCTCTGCTAAACTTGCAAATAGAATAACCTCCGCACCTGCCTAGCACTCTACCTCTACCTCCACCCTTTCACCCTTGTGCCTCACTGCCCCGCTCTCACCCTCCTATATTGATTTGCTACGCGCCTTCCCTACCACCCTCGCCGCCTCCAGCCACCACCAGCACGCGAGGTCACGAGGACATCCTTGCCGCCCCACACCCCCTAATTTTGGCTGCTAGGGGCAATCCATTTGCAACCATTGTCTCCACCTGCTTTGTGCTTCCTTGCGATTTCAATGTCTCACCGCCCCACCACGACCCCCTCCTACCACCAGGTCGTCTACTCGTCTCCTCCCTAGCCTTCCAGCCTAGGGTAGGGTGAAACTATCCACAAATTTGAATCTGAACCATAGCCCAGAGGGAAGTGGCGGCCCCGACGATGGAAAGAGAGGGAGCACTCGGGGGAAGAAGACCGCGGGGGAATGGTACCCAACATTTCTCTTAACCCTATATAAAAACAACCACAGAAACGTTTTAACATATCATTTCTTACGATTTATTTATTTGATTTTCTCCTATTTATATATTCTCACGATCAAAATGACTTGTTATTCCCGGTGGGATTTTTAACTCGTATCTTATCCGTTCTTAGACTTTGAAACTTGGCGACCATTTTTTAATATACAACCATGCTCTCTTCTTATCAATTACTCTGAATCTTAACCATCCATCATATGGGCCAGTTTAAAATAAACCGCATGCTTTGGAAGTCCCCTAACAGGTTAAGGCCATATCATAAGGCCATTTTTTTTTACAGGATCAAGGCCATAATTCGGTTATCACAAATGAACCACATAATATTCATCAGTTAGTTCAAACGTTATAAACGTTTACCAACAAGTGTCCAGAACATTATACTGGAGCTTTTTCCGAGTGAATATATACCTGAGGTTGCGTACACGATACACCGCTTCAAGACATGTTCTCTCCAACAAAATGCCTTGCACATGACAAAAGAAAATTCTGGCTGCGAAAAGAGCACGACCAAACCTCCTTTTGTGTTGTGAAATGTAAGTTCGGAGCAATAAATAGCACCCGACATAAATCATAAACAAAACTTGACTGTCATAGAAGGAATACAGGAGCGATGGCACTCCCGATGGTCTATTGTACATGTGGTTAAAGAAACGGAGAAATCAAACGCATCAGATTGCACTATGATCTGAACCTACAACAATAACACCTCTGGTTCATCTTTTACCCATACAGATTAAAATAGCGACTTCTAAAATTGTACAATTGAAGTCAGAGAAAATATGGGACAGCAGTCCGTGGGCCTCGCATCTGGTTGTTCTCCTCTGTCTCTGTGAAGAACTTAACCTCTCTTTCCTGACAATTGTGCAAAAGGACGAACAGATAAGAATCAGATACAGCTAATGAAACAAACAGATACTTTATAGTCATGATTCTCATATAACATACATGAGATATTCGGTGCAGCTAATGGAAAGATCACAACTCTTCTGCCACTTGTTACACTTTTATTTTAACTTCTATACCACCAAACGGTTTATTCCTCAAAAGGACAATCTGTTTATTCCAGTTGAAGGTCCAACTGAAGCTCTGCCATTAGCTTTATTGCTTGTTTCTGGTACTACCAAAGTGCTATGACTATAACTACCAAGTAGAGTATAGAAAGCGCATAATGACACTTGCCAAATTAACAAGTACGGAGAAGCGGCTCACAACCCAGTTTGGCTGTACCATGACAGGGACTTCTATAACCCCAACACTGAAGTAAAGATATTATAATATTGGCCAGAAACACTGGCTATGTGGTAGTGTTTCATTCCATATTGCGCAAACCAGGGTAGTATTTCATTCCATATTGCGCAAACCAGTAAGACATACTGGTATAAATGTACAATAAACGATTAAGACCTAATTGAAGGTATCATGTATGCAAAACAAATCCTTATACATAGAAGCTGAATCTCAAGCTATGACCAGAGATGCGCTAGCATACCATGTTCTCACTGAAGCTTAGTATAGAAGCAACATTACCACATCTGTAGCAATAATTAGGTGCGGACCAAACCTGTAAAAAATCATGCAAGGCACATATGAACATCATCAACTTAGTTGCATACTAGAACTGGAAATGAATACTACGGTAAGATGCTATCATCACTTGGACTGAATCTGATTATATGTGAGCAAAAACTCACAGTTACGAGGCCCTTGTCCTGGAACATGTACTTTAAGCCTTCCTGAACCAGCTGGTGAGCCCGGCAAACTAGATCAAGATTGTTAATATGGTTGAACTGCATAAGATAAACAACATCATTTGTCAGAAGAATATGAGAAGGCAATCCATATTGAAAAATATTCTATGCGTACCTCTGCTGTCACTCGTGATCCAAAAAGCCAACCTGCTCCACGAGGACTAACAGCCCATGTCTCTATCTCCTCAGGGTCACTCCACATCAGATCACAGAAAGGACCTTCGTGGGGAATTTCGCAATTGCGATCGATTGTCCGTATCTGGTGACCAAGATATATTCAATCATATGATTAATTCCATGGTAGGATACTAGGATATGAGTCTGCAATGCTATGGGCCAATCAATTTCCTATACAATATTGAGTCAACGATAATAGGCACTTCTATTACCAAAGAGTTGTGCATCACAAATAAGTTAGCACAAAGAACTTATAACAAGATTGGTGGCAAAAAATCTAAATCACTTAATACAAGGTATGGTGATAGTTAACACTCAATAATTCACTGAAGTGCTTAACACTAAGTGAATGTTTAGTTGTTTACTTTCACAAAAGTTTTTCAAAAATATGAAACAATCAATTTAAGATACATCCAATTGACATTATTAATACTTGGTAATAGACCATCTAATTGTTATAAACCAGGTGCAGTATAATCCTAATTTCTACATTTGCTAAGTATGGGAAGGATCACACTCAGGCAAGTTTCATAATAATATTGGGCTCAAGTTAATCACAAAAAATTGAGGAAAAGTACAACAAACCTGATCAACAGTACGCACATCGGGTGAAAGACCACCATGAACACAGAGGACCTGAACTTTCATCATTAATTAAAGTATGATTTGGCACAAAAATATGAATGCAGAACCTGCAAATTATATACATATGTATAAAGGAACTCACCGTGCCATTAATGATTGCTGAAAGAGTAAGATAATCAAAAACATCAGTGCAGTATCGCCAGGCATTGGCGTTGCCATACTTTCTCTGGCACTCATCATAGAAACCATATACCTAAAGGTAAGTGACAGCACATTAGTATGTCTGCATCAAAAGCAGTAAATCAGCATTTAATGTGAATTCATTATTCACCTATTTGAGGCGCAGTACAACGTTTTGATGCATTCGTGTACGCTACGCAGATTTAAAAATGACCACACAACATGATAACCACGAAAAAAGAAAAGCCATTTTGAGAGCGGTCAAACAAAACCAAAGTGTCACAACATAGGTCAACTAGCTGACAACACTGATAAAAAAAACTGTAAGTTCTAAAATCCACGGATAAATGGTGTGTCCATTTGCATTTCTAATGCACATACACTGAGATGAACATAAAACCAAACTGGCGTAGCAACTGGATGGTATTTGCTTTAACCACCATCCTCGTTTCCTCCAGAATCAATTCAGCATATAATGTACAAATGAACTAACTACTGGACCTTTTGGCTGCAAGGGTTGAGGGAGAACAACATAAAACTCATAAGAACAAGCATAGAATGGACCATAAGACATGTAGTTGCAGACTTGCAGTAGTAGATCGAGCCCCAAACACTTAGCTAGATAACAAATGTTAGCTTTCTCAACACCAGAACATACCTGTGTCAACTGCCTACTTTCATGGTTCCCACGCAGAAGGGTTATGTGGGCAGGATACCTAATAAAAACAGTGAAATTCAATGACAAGAATCAGCAATCCGTGGTGACTCCAGGAGATAGTTACTAATTCTTGGTCTTTACTGAAAGAAAGCAACTATAAGACTAAAGAAACTAGTAGAGAATAGGGAACGTTATCACAATTCTTCCACTAATTAAAATACACAGTTCATCAAAATAAAAATGGTAAGAGGCAGTCTTTCATACTTGCAGTTCAAGATATTAAAAAAATGAAGGAATTTCATTTTCAATTTTCAGCCAGGATGGCAGACCCTTATTTCAGTTATTAAGTGAGCTAACAGTAATTAGAAACAATGTACATAGTTCACACCATAGACTGCATAGCCTACTCAGCTTGACTCCTTTTTTGTATATATAAGAAACTTAGATAGACATATCTTTTTTAATTGCACAATATACCATAACCTAAACCGACCAGTCAACCCATGATTTCTGATGATACTATTCAGGAAAGACATGGGGAAAAGGCAGTTGCAAAAGGGCAACATGATTTTGGCATATGATCAAGCAGCAGTCAAGCACTGTCATTCAATAGATCAATTCCATCTAAGGGAGATTTAAGGTTATCTATACACCATTATCATAAATATGCAGTGATATAGCAATGAATACTGATGAGATGACACAGTGAACAGCTGTAGATAGGCGCCATAAAAGTCAAAGCTTTCGAATAAACAAAACCATTCGCGATCCCCAAACAGAATACGGAACTACCTCGCTTTTAGCAGCAAAAGGATAGTGAAAACCTCCAGGCTGTTAAAGCCACGGTCGACAAAATCACCCTGCAAGTATATCACAGCTTAATTCAGGAACACAGCAACATCCGAAAATCGTCTCGACCAACCATAGCTTCAAAAGAGAAGGGCGCGCGGAAGGCGCACCATGAAAATATAGTTCGTCTCAGGCACATGCCCACCAGTGGCAAAGAGCTTCATCAGGTCATGGAATTGGCCATGGATGTCGCCGCACACCGTCACGGGGCTGTTCACCGGCTGCACGTTGGACTCCTCGATGAGGATCTCTTTCACCTGGATGATCAGCCAAAAACACAGCGGTTACGCGCGTCCACATTCACCAATACACAGTCCACTTCGGTTCCACGGCGAGCGAGCAAGAGCCACTAGTTACACCTCCATTTACCACCTACCACCAAGAACCCTAACACGGTAACAGCCCCTAGTGCGCGAGCGAGCGCCGACCGCGCAAGGAGCACGGGGGGCAAGCAAAACCCTAGCGGCGGGACGAATCGGGTTGGGGAGCTCACGTATTCGCAGAGAGACTGGAGCTCGTGCTCGGCGAGGTGGAGGCCCTCCTTGACCTTGGAGATCCACAGATCCAAATCCATCGGGAACTAGGGGAGCAGGCGGCGGCGGCGGCGAGGAATCGGGGCGGCGGGGGATTTAGGGCGGAGGCGCAGATTTTGGGGAGGGCGGGAGGAAGGCAGGAGGGGATCGATCCTCTCTTGGTATTGGCTCCGCCTCCTCGATCGCGGCCAGGAGGAGGGAGGCGAGAGCGACGAAAAGCAATAGTGACTTGGTTTGCGCCGGGCCTCGGGCGCTGGAGACGGCGTAGTAGGAAGAAAGAAATCGAGAGCGCTTTGGCTGGCTTGCTGCCTCACAGGCCACCACACAACCTCGCTGCCCTCGCAAGCACAAGGCGCCGTCAGCGTGCAATCGGACGGGCCGCCTCGGCGCGTCCTCTCTCTATAACTCTCTTCTTTTTACGAGTAATTTCAAAAATTCGTGCAGCTTTTCTTTTTTAAAACAAAATCACCTGGACTCAACGTTCCTGACGCAAACACAGCCCTATTTCGCTTCTCTAATATTTTAATCTCAACTATACTTTAGTCTCGTTGTTTCTGAGGCAACACAGCCCTATTTCATTTATCTTAATATTTTACTCTCAAATGTATTTTCACTATTTACAGTTCTATCCTGAACCCATTTTAGGACAGAAACAGCCACCGTTAAACATGCTGAGAGGGCCTTTTCTATGTGTTTAAAAAGGATCTTTTCACACATTTTGCTACGAAGGACGCATGGAATAAACCACCTAATGATTCTCAGCGTCACCCTGATTTGTGTAAGCAAAAAATAGGCAAAAACACAGCAGTATTTTACATGAGGCAAGTCCCAGGACATTGAAATGATGACTGCCAGTAACAAGCTGGATCTATTATGATGCACAAGTCACTCATGAGCTGCCTTCAAAATTGAAATTCTGTAAATAGGATTTGTATAGGAAACCATATCTGAAGCCGTTTTGTTTCTACACATATACAAGATACAACCCTCTCACCAATATTTACATTTTCGGACAAGACAAGGAGAAAGACGAATGTCTTTGTTTTTCCTTCTCATTAGTAAAAAACATAAGGCCTAGCAACTCTCGTCAAGTAAGCGGACTGAATAATGCAGCAATAAGGTTCCCCGAAATTGTTTCTCGCCATAAGAAAAGAAATTGGATGCAACACAACAAATTAGGAGCAGAAAGCATGATCAAAACTGCTTGTCCTCCCTCTTCCTAAAGAAAGTTGCTTCTTGCCGTAGGAAATCGGAGGCCGTTTATCGGTAAGGGCAGCTTTCTCTAAATCATCAGAAATTAAAGCATATCCAAGCTGTCTTATGCCAAAAAAAAGGGCCTCCGTTGCCCATACCTGTTCCAGCACAAGCATGTCATAGCATGCTCTACTGCTCTACCAATTCCTGGCTTCCTGCCATAGAAAACCTACTGGTAGCGTTTCTTAAACAGATAATGCCTCTTCGAAGGGTCCTTAGGCTTCTTGGGAGCTCCACCCTTCCCCTTCCCAGTGCTGTATGAACAAGTCACAGGTGAGCATTGAATAAATGAACATCATGAAACAGAAAGGTGAAAAATGAAACATAAGTGGACAGAAGCAACACCTGTACTCCATGTAGACCATTCCGCCTGCTCCAGAAAAGGCACTCATTGATCCAGCAGAGCGTCGTGCTTTCAGGAGAGCCTTGCCATCAGAATCCTCTTCCAAGTGCTCAACACCAATCATGTCATCCCCTGCGTTCAGCACCTGTTTAAAGCAGTAAAAACAGCAATCGCATGATCAGAATTAACAGAAACTGACCATCCCCACCCCACAACACACACAAACACACACTCACTTTGCCCAACAGGTCAAGTTGTTCATCAAGCGTGTGATAGCTCAGGTTAGGTCCTTCATCAGGTGGCGGCAAGCTAGTGATAACCTGGTAAATACAATATTTTATCAATAAAGTCACGTGCCAAAACAAATAGTTTCTTGTAGGTGTGTGCACATGGATTGGACCGGCTCAAGTAGGCCTCAAGCAAAATGCCAAATCTAGATTTCAACAGTTGAAATAAATGCTCCAAAAATCAAACCTTGAAGCTATATCCCTGGTCGATAAGAAATTGTTGCCTTTTTGTTGAATAGTACATCTCCTACAGCAGTGCAAAAAATGTCATGTTGAAGTTAATTTACTGGGAAGTTCAGGCATTATTTAAATAGGTTTCCAAAAAACAAAAATATGCCAGAAGGTAAAACAAATACCATAAACATTAGAGGGGCTCACCTGTGTGTCAGTTGATACGAGTGAGTAGAAAAAAGCATTGTATTCTTCTTTTCCACCTGCCATTCTATCCTGATGCTTACCCTGAAGCCAAAGTAGTTAACAAAATATTCAAGGGCAATACCATAAACTACTTGTTTGAAATTCAATTGTCGCCATTCAAGATTTAATACGCAAAACTATTTCTGGATCACTTCCCCCCTAACATATTGATTATGTAATTTTCCTTGTCATAACTAGCATGCAAACTACTGAAACCTCTTATGCAAGTGCCACTGTCCCAAAAACCAGACCTGGAGAAGCAATAAATTACTTATAATTTATAACCCATGCATCAGTATACTAATTGTACAAATGAGTTATATTCTACAATCAAGTTGCAAAAGATTCTAATAAAAAATTGAAGAAATTTTGAAAAAATTGAAGCAAACATTAAGTTGAGTATGAATTGCTTTTTTTGTCAGTATAAAGGTATGAGCAATTTTGATGTGAGATCTTCTTTGTAGCATTTTTTTTAGCATGATACTCATGAATCGTGATCAGTTATGACTATACCAGGAATATAAACATCCATGATTAGTCTTGACTATCAAGAAAAGGTACACAACAATTGCAATCAGCTTGTCTAATTAAGCAATCATTAACTTCAGTCCATGTTACCTTTGCCCTGAGAATACGTCCCAACCGTTGAGCTTCTTGACGTCGTGAACCAGCATGAGATGATATCTGTATAATGACATTTGCTTCTGGAATATCAATTGAGTTATCACCCACCTACAAGGTAAAACCATAGAAGTCATTAAGATTACTAAACTTATTAGTTTTGAAATCTATTGTCGAGATTACAAAGTCACTTCTGGGAACACCTTTGAAAGGAAAATGGTATTAACTTCTGGGCTGTTCTTGAATTGATTTAGAATTCTCATCCTCTCAGCATGGCTGAATTAAGCAAAGTTAACATAAGCATATCAGCATATATCTTATGGAACATAAGTAAAATCTGTATAAAGTGAAAGGTCACCTAGTGGCACCATAAATCATTGGTTTACGGAGCTTCATCGCATACGCAGTTAGTGCAAATAAATTATCAGCAAACACAATTATCTTATCCCCACGTTGTTGCTCATGGAACCGAATTAGAAACTCACAAGCCCTGAACTTGTTTGGATTCATAACATAGAGTACCTGGTAGGTAAAAAGGTCAGCATAATGCAATCCTCAATATTAAAAAAAAACATCTCGAGGACTACAGGGGACTAGTATTTGAGAAACAAACGAGCTAATCAATAGATTCATTTGTTTAATATATATCACAAATTGAGAAAAGAATTCTTTTCAGTAGTTAAGATAACAGCACTTTTAAAAAATCAATTTGTTAATAAATCAAATGGCTGTTGCATAAAGCTAAACGTAAAAATAGGTAGCGATGAAAGAAAAAATAGAAATTAGAACATATGGACATTATCTTGCAGAAGTATTGAAGTGACTTCAGAAATTTCAATAAAACTCTGCACAGGGCCACAGAGGCACAGACTGATGAGATCTTCAATACAGATTTACCTGCTTCTTCTTTGAATTTTCTTTTTTCAAATATTCAGCAAAGAACTCTTTGGTCATGGGACACCATACTTCTGCACACTGCACATTAGCAATGAATCCCCCTTTCACTAAATCCAACCAGTTTGCTTCGTATAGCTTTGGTCCAATTAGAAAATTTAGATCAGTAATACGTTCGTCCTCTCTCACAAGTGTAGCTGCAATTATATTTATTCAAAATATTTAGAATAACATGATAAGTTAATAGTGAAACCATATAGAGATATATGATGAAAACAGACCAGTAAGACCAAGCTTGCAGTGAGACTTAGTAATGCTGATGACCTTTCTAAACATATGTGCAGGGACAACATGAACCTGCAAACACAAATAAGCAAACAAAATGGGTAGGTATGACATTATGATTTGTCATGTTCAAATGGAATTTGCAAGCCTAAATCATCGGATAATGGAGATCCCAAACCTCATCCATTAGGAGCAAGCCCCACTCCCTGTTTCGAATTTCTTCAATAATCTTCTCTGAGTCTTCAGACCGTTTGCCCCCAAACGCCACCATGTTATACGTAGTCACAACTACACCAGCCATCCCTCGAAATTTTTCCTTGTTATCTGATGTAAAACGGCTGATATGCTCATCTTTTATAGTCGACCAAAGCTTGAACTGAAATGCCCATTGATCAACAGAGACAGCATTTGTGGCCAAGCATAGACAGCTTTTCTTGATACGACATGCTGCTGATACACCAACCAAGGACTTGCCAGCACCACAAGGTAGCACGATAATGCCAGACCTTGCTCTGCCTGCAAAATAATAATAAAAATATTCATGAAGAGAAGAAAAAGAAGCATGTAGTCTATGCAAATCCTTGCAAGTTCAGTGAAAGGTGGTTGCTAACAAACGAGCTTGAGGAATAAACCACTGGCTAACAACAAGAGCAACAAGATTGACCCATCTTTTAGTTTCTAATAGTTAACACAGTCATACAGGTTTTACATGGTTCCGATGCTTAAAATAACTACTTAAAAGTGGTATGCGGGTGGGTTTTCTCCCGAGAGCACTGAATGCCACAGCCCATCGACTTGCTAAATGGGGTTCGCTATTGAAGTCTGTTGCGTGCTGGGCCACCGGTTACCCAATTTGGTTTAAGATTTGGGGCCCAGAGGCCACTGTAATTCCTGACACTGTTGTAAACGATCTTATCTATTAATGGAAGTTTAGAGTCTTTTCTCAAAAAAAAAAACTCCTCAAAATACATACACCTATTTTAGAAGTAAGAGGCACTGAACTATACTGAAACAACCTTTTATCCTTTAGTAAGATAAGGTTGCTGAAATGATAAATCATATTAAAAGACCATTTGACACACTAGGAAACTTATATCTCTGTTTTCAGATCTGGTTGCAATCAACATAGGTGTAATCTGATAAGACAGATAAACAAATGTATTTTGAAGACTAATGGTTATATGAAATTTATCATGCCAAATTTTGTGACTATATCTGTACTCCTTTAACCCTTTAACCAGTTGTTGGAAATTAAATATTCACATAGACATTGCGTAATGAACTTACCATTCCCAAACATCTTACTGAGGCTCTTTTCTTGATATGGTCTTGGCCGTGCCTGAGGCTTTAATTCCATATCCAGATCAGGGTTAACCTAAAATTAACAGAAATGTCAATTGCAATTCTAAATCATGTAGCAAATGGTTGTTCATAGATCATGCCAATAAACACCAGTAAAATCATTTGGTGAAAGTTTTTGTTGCATATATGTACTACTTAAAAAAAAAAATAGGACGAGAATATCATGTGTCTCAAATCTCAATAGGGTATACCAGATAATATATCTGCATTTAATTTTATTCAAATCTCAATAGAATATACCCAATAGTAATGTCTGCATTTATTTTTCTTTTGGTGGGCATCTCGAAACTTACTAAAAACAATTTGCTAGATCGAGGAGGAAACACTTAGCATAAAGTTTGACCGAGTGTTTCTCTTGTGCATGCATTTAACCAAACAAGGTTTCATGGGAGTTCTCACCTAATGCACCAAACAAAAAACCTTTTTGTGAATGAAATAACAAACAAGACATTATTTCCCATGGTGTGTATGATATTCTGCGGTGAACCTTTGACAATATCACTCCCATTCTTCACAACTTCTCATCATTTTTTTGTTATACTTTTAAGCTGTTAATTGAGAATCAAATAAGAACATGCACTACTTGTTTCAGCACCATCAAACCCAATCCAACCAGGGCCTCATGTCATTGATCAAACCACATTTCTATAGATATTTGAATTTGTGACATGTAAAGGATATACATGTAAATAAAATTACTCATTATGTACACGTATATAGCTGGACCATTTATACTAATATATGATAAATCACTGTGCAGTGTTTTGGGATGATACTTCAAAGTAAATGGTCTTAGTTCTGTAGCGACTATATTCAATATAGAAATAAACTAGCCATCTACTTCAATTTGTATGAGTGAACTCAAGGTATTTTTTTAATTAAAAGAAATTGCACAGGGTGTTGGTCCAGACTCACTCGCATCAAAACTAACCTGCGCAATCTGGTTTTGTCTAGTGTAACACGTGTTATTGAACAAACAATCTCAGATGACAGATGCATCAAGTACTCAACTCCAAGTTTCCAACAGATCAACAGGCCAGACCACCGTTCTAGGTCTGTTAACTATGGTTGTTTCTTGATATGAAAAGAACTTACGGTGTCATTTCTAAAATCATACTCTTCCAGCATGGGAAAGTTCAATGCATTTGGCAAGCATCGCTGCTTGACATTCTCAACCTGAATGAGATGAATTAAAGTATTAAACATCAGTCTCCAAAATAAAGATCTTCCCAAGCTTCTCCTTGAAGTGGCACAATACCTGAGAGGGGTCAATTTCAAAAGAATGTGTATCCTTGTCTTCCGTTGCAGAAGCCAATTCCATTCCATTTAACAAATCCTCATGGCCATGAGCTGTTTCACCAGCCATTTTGCTAACTGTAAATGAAGATGCTCCATCCTGAAGAAAATGAGAAACGGATTCAGATAATAAGATAAATCAAATTATCAAAGGAATATCATTGTACAGAAGTTACATAATGGTCTAATGCAGACAATGAAACTACATAGCAGTTCAAGAACTTGACCTAGCAGATGATACATGCATACGAAGTCATGAAAAATTGCTATTATGTGAGAGCAGTTAAAAATGTCTGGTATGATGACAGATACCAGCAGTTGAGAACATGTATGGAACTATGGAAGTAATGTTTATGCCAATAAAAGGAAAACACATAATTCTTAGATATTAGGCAAGCACATAAAAAGAAGCATAAAATGATAGTATGGATATGACTTTAGTACAATGCAAGTTCTGTCCTACTTCTACCAAACAGTAACTGTGTTCGACAAAAACTAAACTAAAGCATAACAAAAAAAAAACCTCAGGCGATATTTGTGCTCTTGAAATGACTTCATCTTTCAGAAGGGTCTTTAAAACCTGCAGATGAAGAACCACAAGCTTAATAGAAAAGTAATAAATAAATAAGAATTCTTTAGGTCTAGGAAGAATGTTACAACCTCAGGGAACGGAGACTCCACAAAATACCGATTCTTCTTCAGAACAAGCTTTACTTTGCCATAATTAGCGGTTGACCCATGGATAAAATCAATTATTTCACGGGGCAATTTAGTCTTGGAGAGCTTACTCAAGACACTAATGATAGTGGTAGTTTCAAGTCCGACTGAGACCGCAGCATATAATGAGTGCGGCGTTAGATTATATTCATGCATAGATTCTGGCCTGCACCACCAAAAAAAGAGAGAGATTTAATCTTGAATTAAAATAATAGAGATGCCTTTGTTGAATTCATATATTTCAAATATTCGACTCTGAATATAGTTTGTTGGAAGAGAAGAGAAAAGTCAGAGTACGGTTGATTCATTTGACCATCTTTTCCATCATAGAGTACTAGCAACATTTTATGTGGGATTATGTCATAAATATTGATCTCAATGCTGTTCCAAGCATGAAACAACATTAACGAAATATAGAGATCATTATATCCTTGATCCTCAACCCAATCCTCCAAATTGACGATTGACGAAATCTAGAACTTAGTTGTAAGATAAAAGGGTCATACATATGGTTTTGTTCTTCTGAACTATGCTGGGCACCTTTACATGATTGCCACTGATGCAAGGTTTTTTTGGGCCAGGTGAGGCATATTACGTCCCTTCAAATAGCATACTTGCACAGTAATATGGCTTTAACAAAGAAATTACAATGAAAAGCAACTGAGATCCTCCCAGAGAAGATACACTCAGGATCCATAGCAGGGTTGCGATCATAGTGAGGCCTTAACTCCCAGATTCAAGTTGCTTGAAGGTTAATTACACTATATCATTTGTTTGTTTTCAAACAATTAGAATGCTAGACCACACCCAACCTAGTACAAACAAATCCCTTCCACATAATCTACCGAAGATCAAGTTGAGTATTAGCGAATGCTGCTGTTACATCATTATATATAACTAAACTCACATGGCAGAACCAAAATCCCCAAAAAGCAGGTCCCACTGTGAGTGATGTAGCGTCTCACCACACCTCCCAGAATGAATATAATTACACTAAATCCTGACATTCAACTTCCAGTTCAAAGTGCCATAATATCAAGCCTAATTCGACTTGGCTATCGTGCAAATTATGCCAGACAAATTTGAACCAAACTCACACAAGTACGACCTTTTGAAGGGCCAAACGTAACCATTTTATTACCGCTCTGTGCTAATTCACGGGAAAATCTCCTACAGATTGGGCCAAAATCCCACTATTATGCAATTGCAATCAGTCCAGATCAAATATGCAACCAGGTTAGTATTCTAGGCTGGAGATGGTTCAAATTGACCTGCACACAGGCTCTGCAATAGCGATCAGGAAATCATAGGCCTGTTTGTAGAGAGGAGAGAATGTTTCGAGGAAGATGCGGCCGTCGGCACAGGCCCACAGCGGCCGGTTGGAGTGGTCCGGCTTTAGCTCCAGCTTGGTGAAATCCCTCTTCTTCACCTCCTTGTCGGCTGCAGAGAAACGAAGTTCCACCACGGGAAATCCCCAATCAGCTAGATTCTCTATAGAAACCACACAGGTTCGCAGAAGACCGCAGAATCAGAAGACGGAAGGATCGAGCGCGCGGTACCGTCGCGGACGTCGTCATCGAGGTCATCGGCGTAGTCCATCTCCGCGCTCTCGTTCACCACGGCCGCCTTCGACGGCGCCGAGGACTTGTGCCGCTTCGGCCCGCGGGCGCGATCGCCTGCAGAGGGGAGGGAGGGGCGCGGCGTCACAGAGAGTAGCATAGACGAACGGATACTGGCGCGAGGGATGATGTCTAGGGCGGCCGCCTCACCGTCGCCGCCGGCCATGGCTGGGAGTGGGAGGGAGGAGGGGGCGGTGGAGGTCGGTGCACGGACGAGACGACTCGGAGAAGACGCGCGACAAGCGGTGGTGCTCGCTGTGCTTGCCTGCGAAGCGGCGACGGCGATTCGAGGCTTCGAGATTCGAGCAAGGGGATCCCTCGAGCAAGTAGTGCAGCTGTCCAGCGGAACGCTGGTGGGCTCTAGGGAACTGGAGGTTGGGCAAATATAGGAGTAGCTAGCGGGCCAGGCCCAACCTTCGGCGAACCGCCACGGCACGCGTGTTTTTTTTTTTGTAGCGCAAGCAAAATTCGGATTCGCTGCATCGACTCCAAAACCGAAGTCCGACCTCCCAAACTATTACTATAAAACAAAATACCCTCCTCACATGAAAAAAAAATCCATAACACCAATGTTTATTTAACGAAAAACACATAATGTAAGAGGTCGATTGCTGACAGTGACCTAAAATCGAGAAAGATTTCAGTGAACGCTGGCACCGCCTCCTGCCCTCCCCCCTCGTCTTCCTCCGTTCCGATGCCCCCTTCCTCCTTATCTTCTCTCTTTGGCTGCTCCACACGCCTCCATCGTCACCCCTGCCTGTTCTGCTCACCACAAGGTGCGCCCTCACTGGCTCACTACTCCACCCGTATCCTCTGGCCACCTCGCCCACCCTAACTCTCGCGTCCGATGTCGCCGTCCAACCGCCTTCGACACGTTCCCATATCTATGGCGTCTCGCCTCGTCCCATCCCCACCGTCAGTCTGTTATCTCTCCTGGTTCTTCCTCTAAGACTGTGGAACATAAGGTAAACGCAAACCCAAAAACGAACGGCGACAGGGGTGCTCGTGTTATGGAAACTTAGCAAAAGGGGGATGGATGAGTGAAAACAGGCAGAGTGTTGAATTGCGATCGGATGGCTCTCTTTTGTGATCGGATGTTTGTCACTCGTCCAGATGCTCGTGGATTTCAAGACACCGGTAGGGAAGAAAAGAGGGGAGCACCGGATTGTTACTTTTCTCCTGGCTCCTACTGGTATCATTTACCGAACGGAAAATTTATCCCCATGCCACTCAATTCACACGCCTGGCTCCATATGTCATTACTTTCGTCGACCTTCATCCAAATAACACCATGCATGCGAATTAGTTTCTTATATGTCATTTTGGTTATCTTTTTATCCATTTTAGTGCTTTTCACCTCATTTTTATTATACATTTTTGTCATTTTCCCTTCACCCTTTAGTTATGTATGCCGCCGCCCCATGTGGCCACCCCACGATGCCACCACCCCGGTGCCCCACGACCAGGCCCGGCTCTAGGCCCATGCCTGAGGGGCGATGGCCGGGGGCCCAGGTCAGGGGAGGGCCCATCATAGGAATGCAGCTGAGCCCAGGTCCTATAGCAGCTCGCCAGCTCTGCAGCTAGCTGCAGCTCCCGGCCGGCCCATTGCCCCATAGCTCGCTGTGCGTTGCCCGTTGGTGCATGCCGGCCAGGCGGCCACTCGGCCTTGTTGCTTTGTGGGCTGCCTTCAGGCCCGGCTATATCGATTGATCGCAATCAGGCTGCCTTTGTTAGTTACGTAGCTCCTAGCAATCGATCGATCGCAAGTGACTCGCAACGCCTCACCTCCCGCCGCCCCTCGCCGCCTCGCGAGCACTAGCCACTAGGCAGAGGCGCAGAGCCACAATCTGCCGTTCAGATTCCGGCCGCCGGGCGTCGGCGTTCGTCCGTCATCGACTCATCGTCATCAATTCATCATTCATCGACCATCGAAAGTCCAATCGATTTTCCGATCCGATGACCGATGTCCATCTATCATCTACGATTAATTGATTATACGATCGCAAGTTACTTTGCCAGATGATTTGTTGTCTGCGTCTGAGATCCTTCAGTTCGTTACATTTGTAGATTGCTATCTAAATGTCTCTGTTTACAAACACACTCTCCAATCAATATATATCAGTAATACTAATCAATACCTACTAATTTTAACAACATTTGGAAGAAAAAAATTACCTTAAACGCGGCTGCAAAATCGCCTCCCTCGCACCTCCTTCGCGCTGCCTGAGTCCAGTGGGAGTGAGAGAGGCAGAGAGAGAGACGCGGACCCGTGAGGGCAATAATGGAGCCCTGTCGCTCCCTGAACGCGCGACAGCCCGGTCGCTCTTTCAACGCGCGATAGGTTAGCTTTTCTGCTCGCCAGCTCACGAAGGAATCCAACGCACTTGTCGCTCCCTGAACGCGCGATAGGTGCCGGTCGCGCGTTCAAATTTCGAACGGGCGGGCGCCGGCGCTAGCGGATGGGGTTGGTGGGCCCGGTCGCGTTTTCTTAGAGCGAGAGGAGGCTATCGCGTGTTCAACAATCGATAGACGCCTAGTTTTGTCTAATTTCAAAAGCGCCATACATTTTTGTCTAAAATAATATAAATAAATATATAAATAAATTTTTTTCATCCTTCGAGCTAGTAGTGCAGCTGTCCAGCGGAACGCTGGTGGGCTGTAGGGAACTGGAGATTGGGCAAATAAATATACGAGTGGCTAGCGGGCCAGGCGGCCAGGCCCAACCTTCGGCGAACCGCCGGAGCGCTGTCACGGGTGTGTTTTATTGGAGCGCAAAAAAAATTCGGATTTGCTGCATGGACTCCAAAACCGAAGTCCGAAGTCAAAATACCCTTTCTCACATGAAAAAATCAATAACACCAGACACATAAAGTAAGGGGTCGATTGCTTAACAGTGGCCTGAAATCGAGAAAGATTTTAGTGAACGCTGGCACCGTCTCCTCCCTCGTCTTCCTCCGTTCCGATGCCGCCTTCCTCCTTATCTTCACTCTTTGGCTGCTCCACACGCCTCCATCGTCACCACTGCCTCTGCTGCTCACCACTCACAAGGTGCGCCCTCGCTGGCTCACTACTCCACCCGCATCCTCTGGCCACCCCGCCCACCCTAACTCTCGCGCCCGATGTCGTCGTCCAACTACCTTCGACACGTTCCCATATCTCTGACGTCTCGCCTCGTCCCATCCCCACCATCAATCTGTTATCTCTCCTGGTTCTTCCTCTGAACCTGTGGAACATAAGGTAAACCCAAACCCGAAACGAATGGCGACAATGTGCTCGTGCTATGAAAACTTAGCAGAAGGGGGATGGATGAGTGAAAACAGGCAGAGTGTCGAATTCCGATCGGATGGTTCTCTTCGTGATCAGATGGTTGTCACTCGTTCAGATGCTCATGGATTTCAAGATACGTAGGGAAGAAAAGAGGGGAGCACCAGATTGTTACTTTTTTTCTAGCTCCTACTGGTATCATTTGCCGAACGAAAAATTTACCCCCATGCCACTCAATTCACACGCATGGCTCCATATGCCATCACTTTCGTCGACCTTCATCCAAATAACACCATGCGTGCGAATTAGTTTCCCGTATACCATATTGGTCATCTTTTATCCATTTTAGTCCTTTTCACCTCAAATTTATTATACATTTTAGTCCTTTTCCCTTCACCCTTTAGTCATGTATGCCGCCGCCCCACTTGGCCACACGTGGCCGCCCCACGATGCCACCACCCCGGTGCCCCACGACGCACACGATGCCATGATGGCGAAGCTGGAGAGGTCCATCGCGGCAACTGCGTCATCGGTCGCCGCCTCCATCTTCGACTTTCAGGTGCCTGCCCGCTAGAGGTGGCCAGGAAAAGGAGGTAGTTTCGGCGCCGTCGGCGACCCTACCATGGGATGGTGCCACTTTGACGACAGCGGCGCCAGCTCGAAGGACATCGTGGGCATACAGGATTTTAAGGTGAAAGGAGAAAAGGAATAAAATGGATTATAAAAATGAGGTGAAAAAGACAAATGGATAAAAGATGGTTAAAATGGTATATAGGAAACTAACTCGCACTCTGCGTCGTTCAGGTGAAGATCGACTAAAATAATGGTATAAGGAGCCAGGCATGCGAACTGAGTGGCAGGAGTAAATTTCCCCTGCCGAACAGGACGAATTCTCCGGTCGTCTGGTAGCAACTAGCAGCTCGGAACCGCGACCCCCGGCAGAGCAAGGCCGAATCGTGAATTCGTGATGGAGAGTTGGGTCCGCGCGATCGTGGAAGCCATCCACTCCTCTCGCGCCCAGGCCGTCATCTACCTCGCCGGCGGCGCCTCCCAGGTTTGGATCACCTCCATCCCTCGTCTCCACCGCCTCGCACAGATTCTTGTATTCGGCGAGCGCCAACTGCTCGACGCCTGGACTGAACGGCGAAACCCGGCTCACCGCAGGCGCTCGGCTGGCTCCTGTCCGTCCCCGGCGCGTCCGGCACCGTCCTCGAGGTCGTCGTGCCCTATTCCAGGGCCTCCATGGCGCAGCTACTCAGCAAGGTAGGCGCGTCTGAATTTTCTGCTCCGCCACAAGCGAACGCACCCGGGTTTGTTTGGAGCCATCTCGTGAACGCGCGCTAAATGTTCAGACTCATCTGTTGGATGGTAAAATTGGTACTGTTCGTACTGACCGTGCTTCGGTGTCCAGATGCCCCTGCAATTCACCAGCAAGCAAGCTGCAGAGGACATGGCACTGGCCGCGTTCAACCGAGCCCTCAAGCTTTCTGGACCAGGTATGTGTGGCTTCTATAATTTCCCGACACTAGTCACTGGATTAGTAAGAACATGGTTGTGCGGTTTTCACTTAACATGATCTATGCTTGCTATAGTTTTAACTAACTGAGTGGGAATACTTGTAGGTCTACAAGTAATGGGCGTTGGCTTTACTGGGTCACTGGCTAGCTCACGACTTAAACATGGTGATCATAGGTACGCGTGCTTACTCTCCCCTTAAGGCTTAGCTAAGTAATAATAACAAGAGGATGGATGAACTTACCATAGTTTTTTGTGGTTATCTCTTTATTGATTTTCTCAGTTATGTTTAACTTCACCTAACTAAAGCCTATCGGAGTTGAGTGAGTAATAGTGTGAAACATACAATTACCATCAAATAAGAGCAATAACTATACCATAATGTAAACATTGCATGTGATATAATCGTATAGAGGCTGCTGACATGTTAATTAGACAAACAATTTGCCTGCGTAAAATTTATCACCTATCACATATGTAAGTGTGCTGTTCTAAAACTAGACATGATGTATCACACAAAATTTCCTGCTTTTATGAGGCAGGGTACCTTTCCCTCTACTGTAATAGTAACATTTTAAGTTTGTAAGCCTTTTCCTTTATTGTGTACAATATGATATTATGGACTCATTTGCAATAGGTTTTATGTGTCAACACGAACACAAAATTGCCTCAGGACATCACATGTCACATTATCAAAGGTACTATTACTGCTATTTTTTTTAACTCTTAACAAATAGTTTCTTATATGAGAGGAGGCTAAAATGACCAAGAGTCAATGGCGATTATGTGGTGCTTTCCTTGATTTCTTTTTGCATATTGGCAAATTTTACTACACCGTGCATTAACTTTTCAGCAAGTGAAACTATGGCAATAAACATAGTGACCTTCATTCTTTATTAAACTATGCTATCCCTTGCTAATATACTCTTTGTAACCAGGGTTTAAGGAATAGGGAGGAAGAAGACAAGGTTTCTAGCTATTTTTTGGTTAAGGTTTGTTAGATCTCAGCATATGCATACTATCTTTATGTTCTCACTGGTAACATGGAGTTGAGCTGGGTGCATAATCAACAAATGCAAGCAACCAATCCTAATCACATCATTTCACATAATTGATCTGTTGATCACCATGTGAGGGTTGGTCAAGTTTTTAAATAACTGATATTCTCTTAATTAGCCCTCTTATAAGGAACTACTATGTTGTAGTCCATTGCAGATGTTTGCAAAGTTTCTGCAACAATTCACTCAGACATTCAAGAACCTGAAATTCTGACTGAAAATGTGGAGCAGTTTGATGAAGACCAAGAGCTCCAGCAAGTTATTGATGGGCAAGTATGCATGAAAATATATCACTTTACTGGTATATTTTTAGCACTCAAAGCTGTATATTTCCATGCTAGAATTCATTCATTTTTAAATCATATCATTCCCTGACATTTGTAGATCCAATGGAAAAGAACTTTGAGAAGAAAATAATTCTACCTGGTTCATTCAATCCCCTGCATGATGGTCACGTTAGGTTGCTAGAAGTTGCATCAAGGTGTGTTTTCCTCCTGATGAAACTATGATCAAATGAAGTATTCATACACTTAGATTTTGTCATACTCCCTCCATTCCAAATTATAGTTCACTGTGGACTTTTGAACACACATTTTGACCATTCGTCTTATTCAAAAAATTAGTGCAAACATGCAAAAATATAAGTCATGCTTAAGTATGTTTAATGATAAAACAAATAACAACAAAATAAATAATATTTACATATATTATTTGAATAAGACGAATGGTCAAATAGAATATCCAAAAGTCAACGGTGAACTACAATTTGGAACGGAGGGAGTACTTTGTTACATAAATACTTCAATGTTTTGAAAATTGGCAGTGCATTATTTCCATATGGCTCTCCTACCTGTGTAGCAAAAATGTACACCAAGCCATTTAGATGTTTTTGCTTGTTCAACTCTCAAAAGAGAAAGTGACTTGATATTTTCAACGAATCCGCTTATTGCAGCATGTATGATGATGGGCTTCCGTACTTTGAGATATCAGCAATCAATGCTGACAAACCTCCACTATCTATTGCAGAAATTAAGCGCCGGGTTGAGCAATTTAGAAGAACAGGTAGGGCTAATAACCCATTGTTCTGAATTAAGGTTATACTTCAATCTTTGAATATTATAAAACATCCCTCCATTTTGTTATATTCATAATGCTTTCATAGTTTCATTAGATATTTGGATTGTCATGCCAATATTGTAAATGTAATAGTTTCACGTTAGCTAGGAATAGAGAGTTCTGTTTTACAATTCACTCGTGCAGCCATGCACTCATGCATTTTGGGTGGTACATCTGTCAATAATGATTGTGTGGGAGATCTTTACAGATGTGGCCAGTCATGATTCTTACTCCGCTCATACTTTTATTATTGCTGTATGAACTATGAAATAGTGGTCGACAACTTGAACAACCCAACTTCGGGATGTACTGAAAGTCTAAAATGGCAGGATAAAATCGTACATCTCTGTATGGAAAATTAGAAAAACTCAATTCAGTTGACCAATGACTATGTTATTCTTTCTTCTGCAGGGAAGAATGTGATCATATCTAACCAACCATACTTTTACAAGAAAGCAGAACTTTTCCCAGGCAGTGTTTTTATAATCGGTGCAGACACTGCAGCTAGGCTTGTTAATGTAAGAAATTTGCTGGCACCCAACATTAGATTAACAACCAGTTAGTTTTCTTTCTGAAAATATGCAGTAGTTTTGATGTTAAGGGTTTTATTTTCATTAGATAATAATTAGTAATGTAATCAGTTGAAACATTTTTCAGTTCCTGCCACATTTTTTGTTTTGCTTGTGCCTGTTGTTGAGTATGAATTATAATTATCTTGAGCAATACGAAGGAAGAATTAGGTCATTTCATGCCATGGTCAAGTGAAAAGGATAGTTTACATGCTGCATTGCTGTTAGTGTTAGGGCTTTGCATAAGATAGGATTTCCTTTTGTATTGAATTTATCATTTTTCTCACAAATTTGGTAGGGGTGCAAATTCATAAAAACTAAGACAGCTGGTTTAGAAACCTTTATTGTAAGTTAGAAATAAAAAATGTTATCAAGCATATGTTGGCTGTCTTATTATATTCTTAAGTTAAATAAACTGTCTCTCGATATTGAAGTTTGACAGGCAATTGAATGTTTTGTTGTCCTTTGGTCATACGTAATGAAGTTTTTCCATCTCAGCCTAAGTACTATGGAGGTGACTACAATAGAATGCTGGAGATACTTCTTGGATGTAAAAGCTCAGGCACAATATTTCTTGTTGGTGGTCGGAAAATTGAAGGAATTTTCAAGGTATGAATTTACCTCTATATTTTGTTTTTACATGCATTTGAGAAAAAAAACTGACCCTGCAGTTCACTATTTGTTTTGAAGGTCCTTGAAGATTTAGACATTCCAGGAGAGTTGAGAGACATGTTTGTGTCTATACCAGAGGACAAGTTTCGCATGGATATTTCATCTACTGAAATAAGAAAAAACCAGAAGCTCTGATGTATCAAACACATGACCCTATTGTACAGAAGGTTGAAGATGTTTGTCTTCGCACTTATAGGAAACAGCATGTCACTATTGCATGAATTTTAGCAAATAGCAAGCCAAGATGTCATGATTTTGGTGATGCAATTGCAAATCACAACTTTGATGTATATCTTGGCAAAAGAGAGAGCACTAGCACTACAGATGTCAGAAGATAAATGAATGCCTGGTTGTTTTTCTTTCTTGGGACAATAGAGCAATTCTTGCCATTTGTCTTTCTGAGTATACTTTTATTGTCATGTTTCATGTTTTCATGTGTCAGATGTGTACCATGTGTCAGACGTGTACAGACCCCACATCGTCGCGAGTGTAATAAGAACACAGCTGAATTTATTGACATGCTTTGTTTGAGATTATGGCATAAAGGTATTTTCATATTGCTTGCTTCACTGATTAAAATATGCTCATAATGCATTGACAGGTACATTCTGGATGCTAACAGGTAGGTTCATCTGGAGTTTCATCTGCTTCACTGCTCTGGTACTGGGTTCATGCAGATCATTTTGCTAGTGATATTAGGTTCATTTTCCTTGAATCTACTCGAGTAACTATTCGCTCCTTTTCGAGAGATTTATTAACATACACTTCACAGTTTTATGGATTACGTTTTATCTAACTTTTGTCCTGACAGGACCTCTTGGTATTTTGTTGAGCAAATTGGAATCAATCTTCTCATAGAACTTCTTGATGTCTTCTCCACCCCTTGCAACTAGATGGTCCACTTCCATCTGGTATCGTTGGTACAATGCTGGTAAAGTGTGGGCGCACAAGAATCCTGTGCAAGTATGAAATAAACACATTATGATGTATGGGAAGGTCGGTTCTACATTATTTTATCAGACTGGTTTGGTTAATATTTTCTCCATGCATCCTTTCTGTCCTTTTTTTTTTGTTATGTTTTTGAAAATTAGTACTATGTGATACTTACCGAGATAGAGTAGACTCGTGAAGCTGCAAGAATCTCCAATCACTGACAATATCAGCAGGGATCCTACCACCTTAATATTAGAAAACTAGCTGAATGTTAGTACAAGTTATATTGAACAGAAATAGCAAAATAACGGTGTAAATTATTGGCTAAAAGTTGTGCTGAGCAGTGCATCATGACTATTTTGGTTGATTTTAAGATCTAGCATGTTGTATCAATCCTTACTGGTATTGGCATTGATATTGTCACAGGATTTGTGTTTTCTTATGAAGATAGGAAAGAAGTGGATTATGTACCAGGAGGAATTTCTTCAGATCCTTTCCACATGCAATGTCATAAAGAATAGATACAGCATAAGCCAGTTTGTAATGGATTGTCAGAGCCATTTGTCTAAAGGCTTGTTCAGAGATGATGACTTCTGGGATCCTTGGTGGAGCTCTACAATTTGGAATTAACCAGTTGAGTTTTACTTCCTCATGAAGTTAGATCTCTTTAAAATTACACCATGATCTTCTCTTCAGAGTAAAATGTAAATCCATACCCGTCGAACAGGGGGGCAGCATTTGACCAGATGAATATCACAAGCATGGAGAAGATGGCAATCTGTCAAAGCAGCGGAATTATATTGTATTCAACCACGTCGAACAGGAACCATATCAATGTGGCCCCAGCAAGGACCCCTGCAGATAAGTTCCTATCCTTCCATGGCAGAATGTCCGCAACTGCAAAGCCCCAAGCAATGAAATCCATTAGCACATCGGCTTGAATAAACTACGGTAATGCAAATTTGTGCAAATAATGCAGACTAATTGCCTGGAAAGAAAGAATAGCACACCTTTCCTTCCACCAAGATGCTTATGGATCGACTTTTGCCTATTTTGTCCATTGCTAGAAGACTCAGAACCGCGTGGAAAATGAGGACGCATGTCTCTATGCGTTTGGGATGTTTACCTGATGATCTGCTATGTCTGTTATGTGTACTTACTGAAATGACATATTTATAATCACCTAAAATGTTACTACTATAATATCGAGTGCCTATATTGACAAGGAAAGAATAGCTTGCTCTGAGCCATTGAGGGAATAAACGAATTCAGGGCAACTGTTGCTTCAACCAGGTGTTCACCGCAAGATGGGGGCTCACGTTGTTAAGATGAAAAAAGTTGAATTTTTTTTAACCATTAGTTTATTTAGAAGCTTGGCGGAATGCCAAGTTTGTGTTGTCAGTGCCAATGAGAATACAGCTGCGTGTATATGTGTATGTGAATATGCCACCATATCCAGGGTTTCAAAAATCACGGGGAATCTAAAAACCTCTAGGGAAAATCCTAAAAATAATACTAATAACTAGGAATTTATGGTGCTAAAATTTCTACAAAGCTTGACATGATTTATCCGAAAATTTGAATTTATTCGTGGATAAATAATTAAATAGATATTTTATTAATGAAATGGGATAAGGTCCTTTAGTATATTTTTTGGAACTAAAGACACTTTTGCCTATCCTCATAAAACGGAGAATACTATGATATTCCCCTTTTTTTATGTTACTGCTTACTTTGTTCATTGGCTCTATAGAAATCCATTTTGATAATAATAATGGATTGATGGATAATAATAACCATATTAGCAAAGCGGTCAACTCCCTCAATAAACTTTTTTCAGAAAACTTCTAATTATTCTATAATTTCTTCATATGAATTTATCATTAATGCAATTTGTTCTGCAAGCCTTGCTATGTTCTCATTTCTCAAGCGATTTCATGTTTAAATGATTTAATTTCCCATTTCAACACAACAATTTCTCACGATTTTATTTTACGTTGATTTCTCGTTAAAACTATTGGATTTCCAAAAACCCTAGCAATTTCCTATTTGAAGACCAACCATCCATTCTGAGATACAACAAAAAAACAAAATTTAAATGAATTTTATAAAAAAAAAACTTGGGAAATCGAAAATCGAGCCAGAGCGGGATTCGAAGGAAAAAGGTTTTTGGAACCCTGAGGTCCACATATTTCACCTAGCAACTAGCAAGAACAGCGTCGAATGATCCCGATCTGCACTGTGCCGAAACAGCAGTGTACTTCATTCTTACCCAAATTCCCAAGCAGTGCTGTCTTCCATGGTGTCATTAATTAAGAGGAAGCTGTTCAGGAACCCCAAGCACCCTTGCACGGTGATGTGAACACCGTGCTCTATCATTCACGCAACCATTCAATCAAAAACAGCAGCATTTCCGGGCACGATCCCAGGCTCCAGCGTGGCCCCCAACTCCTCTACAAATGCCAACCCCTATGTGCTTCCCCGAACCATCCCAGCCTTGCCAGCTGCTTCTCATCGCAGGCTCAGTCAGGCCATCCTCAATGCAAAATGCTTATAGCAGGTGTTTAAGGAGAGAGGGCGCTGCCACGTCATTAAGCTTTTACGTAGAAAAACTTATTTTCAATGCATAGAAGCTTATATGGGTGCTTAGGTACTCTCTAAGCACCTCTCTCAGTTTGGTGCTTAATTAAGCATCCATACTCCTCTCTAAGCACCCATACAAGCATCTTCTCTATTCTACATGGCAAAAAAAACCCTGGTTTTTTCTTTAAGCACTTATCTAAGCACCTGCATTGGAGATGGCTTCACAGTAGCTAGTAGCACTACCGTGCCATGACGCCTTGTGCGGTGCTCCTCCTCGTAGCCATGGCCACCGCTTCAGGCGCAATGTGCCGGGCGTCCGGATCGGCGCCGGCGGCGAGGTGTGACCCGCGGGCGCTGCGCCCGTGTGCCCCAATGATCATCTGGGGCGCGGCGCCGTCCGCCGCGTGCTGCGCGAAGCTCCGGGAGCAGAGGCGGTGCCTCTGCAAGTACACCAAGAACCCCAATCTGAGCAAATACGTCAACTCGCGGGACGGCAAGAAGGTTGCAGCTGCATGCCGTGTGCCGGCCCCTAGGTGCTGAGGTTTACATGCATGGTGGTATCAATGGGGTATGCTGGTTTGCTATATATGATGATCCCCTGCACTGAATCCATCTCTAATGACCAGCACCATGGGATGCGAAGCTAGCGTGTGTAACTTGTAGGAGGGCATTAGCCACTAGCTGCTAGTGCCCTAGAGTGCCGTCGATTTGTGTGTGCGATTTTTTTCTTGTCTTGAAGTAGGGTTTTCTGATGATTTTTTTTTTATCTTCATGCTTATTGTGGATTTTTGGTTCTCTTAAGAGTTGTCAAAAATGGTATCAGGTTCAGCTGAAAAAATGGTTCCTCATAATACTTGTTTGGAGGTGTAAAAATTGAACGAGCTCTCGCAGAAAGGTGAAATAAGTTAAGAAATAAATAGTATGAACAAATAAACAAATGGCAAATAAGCTTGTGATTAACTTAATCGTTAATCATAAGATTAACAGTGGATTAAAACTAAAGGAAGAAACTGTCTCTGCGGTTCAAAAGAAGCAACTGCCATGTACAGTACTATTATATAAAGAGAACATATCCTGTGCAAACGGCCTTCCCGTGCAAACGCCGTGCAAACCAACCAGCAAAAGTCATGAAAAATTCTGAAAAAAATCATACACGTACTTCAAGTCATACTCCACCTATATATAAAATTTCAAGTTCAAATTCGCTATATTTTAGTAGTAACAAAAAAAGAGAAAATTCTGGCAGATTTTTTAGTATAAATCTGTCAGAATTTTCTCTTTTTTGCTGTGATTTAAATATAACGAATTTGAACTTGAAATTTTATATATCGGTGGAGTATGACTTGAAGTACGTGCATGATTTTTTCCAGAATTTTTCATGACTTTTGCTAGTTGGTTTGCACGGCGTTTGCACGGGAAGGCCGTTTGCACATGATATGTTCTCTTATATAAAGGGCAATGCTCTGTGTAAATTTACACACACTGTTCATTTGTACTTCCAAAAGGCAATAAATCAGTACTTTACAAGTTTCTCGTTCTCTCACTCACCACCATTGAGCAGCAAAGATAGTGCAATTAAACAAAATAGGCGAATCGTTTAAACATATTGTTTCATATGGTACCAGGGGCATGTGTTATGTTATACGTTATTCTTGCCTTATCTTAGGCTCAATATCGTAATAGAGTTGAAGTTAAATATAAGAGAAAAATTTAGAAATTGTATAAAAGGAAAGGGTAATGATTTAAAAATAAATGAATAGTATTGCGATAGGGTCAGTTTCTGAATGACGTAATGACATGTCCAATGTTGAACCCTTTTCGGACACAACACTATTCAAATCAACTTATTTCTCACTATTTATTGGCCTATTGCTACAGTATTGTCATAAAAATGGTTCACCATTGCACATGCCCTAAAGCATCTGTAGGTGGTTGGGAACAGAGTTCACCAGATGCCGAGCTTATTTGTTGAACTGGGGGTCAACAAGCAATTGGAGAATGGCAATGAGATGTGGCAGAACTTTGTGAAGAACAAAAATTTGTCTAACACTACAGTAAGGCCTTGTTCTTTTCAGCTTAACAGCTTAACGATTTATCTACGTTTTGAAAAGACAAATGCTTTTAGTTTTTTGAGTCCGTTTTTTCGCTATTTTGAAGGTGTGTCCTAACACTTTAAAAAGAAAGTCAAACGAAATAAATCCAAATCTCGAGACTATCTCGAGAAGCTCTTGAAATTCAGCCATTCAGTTGTTCAGCAGTTCAGATCAACTAAAAAGAACTTGGCCTAAGTATGGTTAAACACAAAAATTCAGACTCAACTGTTTAGTCTGATCTGTTGAAAGTTAAATTTCATTATACTAAAAACAAAAAAAATATGGTGGGAGATGGGAAACACATAAGCTTCTAGTATGACGTTTGGTTGGACAATAAACCCTTGAAAGACTCTTCAAGACATTTTTGAAGTTTGTGACAAGTAAAGATGGTCTATGTCACTATGTGACAAGATGGTAGAGACAAATGGATTTGTTCTTGGAGCAGATGGTTAATCTCTAAACAAAATGCTAGATGGGGGTTATTTTTTTTAAAAAAATAAGGAATCTATCATTAAATGATAATGACGATTTGGAGCGGTGGCAACACTCCAAGTTATTAGTGTATTCTGTTTCCTCTTTCTATCACTCCCTTTATGTAGCAATTCCAAGTCGGGTGGATAAAGGTTTTTTGGAAGGTTAAAATTCCTCTGAAATTCAAGGTTTTGGGTGGCTGATTTACAAAAACTTCATATTAATCGAACATGACCTTTATAAGAAGAACTGGATGGGGAATACTTGTTGTGAATTATGTGAGGCCATGGAAACACCGTTAAGGCAACTTGGAATGTGATTGATACATCTATTGGTGTCAACTACATTCCAAAAACTTTTTGTTAGTTGGTTCAAAATATTTTCAAACCTATTATAAGAAGGGGCTCTACGGGATGGCTTAAGAGGAATGATTGTTGCTTTGAACATAAAAGTTTGAAGGACCATATTCACTTGATTTCCTCTTGCTACTCCTTTCTGAAATGTCTGTCAAGTTTTTTGAATGTTACTGGCAAAGAATGGGTGGAGATGGGGAATAGCCAAGATCTTTCAAGTGATCAAAGATCTGCAGGAGTTCCCTTAGCCACATTAGCGTAGGAGGCTGAAGGAGGTCATCCACTCACATTAAGGCCTTGTCTGTTTAAGATTAAATTAAATTAAATAAAAGTTTGTTATTTTTGTATAAGCCAAATGTTGTAATATTTTGTAGTTATTTTTCTGTGGTTTTAAATAGTTATTCTTATAGTTCGTTTTTAAAACGTATTTTAAGAGGGTCACAAATTTGCTACTAAAAAACTCAACACAACATTAATCTGAAACAAACAAGGCCTAAAAAAGAGCTAGTTCGTCTTGTCACCTACGTGTGATTTTGCATCTTGTCAACCCAGTGTTGCCTATTGTATTTGGTGGGAAACTCTCGGTTCCCTCATTCATCGTTAATGGTTTCCGTGTTGTCTAAACATGCTGGTCTCTGTGTTTGTGTTGGTGTTCAGACGAAGTGTGTCTGTTCCATTATGGATGTTGTGAAATTTTGTGCTCTTTGTTTCTATTTACATGAGGTATGAAAACAGGGCAGTCTTTTAGGAGATGACCCACGGTCCGCACAAAAGGAAACGATCTAAAAGGGAAAAAAGAGAGAAAATATGAGTATCTGAAGAGAAGGCAGAAGGTCCAGACCCACGCTCGCGTCGATGTGCGATCCCGCCGCTCTGGTCGCATCCCTGCGTTCCCGGGCTCGGCAGGGCTCTCTCGAAGCCAGCCACTCCCTACGTACGCTGAGCTCGCTGTCGCTGCACTGGACTTTAAAGGATTGCCGGGTGGCTGCTCTCCCCGGCCCCCGGGCCTCGATTAGGCGGAGGCGACACATCGACGACGCTGGCGGCGTGCTTCACCGCTACGGCCGACGGTGACATGCATGCTGGCATCTCAAGCTCTGATTTTCTTTAATCCTGTTTGGTCACTCTGACTTGGGTAAGCTTTTGCTTCAAATTTGCTGCAATGCCCAATATACAATTCAAGCATTCAGCAATTGGGGCGTTGTACTTCTAGTTTTGTGAGAGTATGTTGCACCTCTGTGAACTGGTGATTAAATTGATTAAATTTTGTGACACTATGGTATGCATTTATCGAAGAAAAAAATCCATTTTATATACATGAACTATCGACAGAGTCCAATTAACTTTTCAAACTATAAAATGGTCCATTTCACATACCTGAACTATTAAAACTAGAACAAATATCAATACATAGTGATTTTAAAGGTGTTTTTGTTCTCTTCTAATTTAAATAAAACCATTTTACAACATCAAATTGTTAATAAAATTCAAAATAAGTCCAATGAACCTCCTAAACATCACATAAAATCATAAACAAATGGATATTTTTCAATTAAAATTTTTAATATTCTTTTACAGTTTTAAGGTTCATTCATATTTTAAAAATATAATTCAGAAGTGGATCAAATTGTGGTATCATTTTATCGTTTCTTTAAAAATTATTTTAGAAGTGTACAATGGAGTTATTTAAATTATAAATAGCAAAACTACTTTTAAAACCATAATATGTTGATGTTTGCCCCGGTTTTCATAGTTGAGTTATGTGAATAGACCATTTTGAGTTCGAACAAATCACAAATGACTCCATCACACAAAATTAAACGAGCAGCCCAATTCCTGGTGGTGCTGATCAACCACATCTATTTATCCAAGTTTGATACCTAGGAAATTACTAAGAAATGTTTGCAGTTGTGCAACAAATGAGCAGCATGCACTAGAAACATAGCCATATTTATCAACTCAAAACAAGTCCCTTCGGTGGCAATTCCAGTTCACTTGTGCTGCCTTCTAGCATCTCGACGACTCTAGTCATTGTTGGCCGATTAGGGGGGCTTAATTGTATACACCACAACCCAATCACTATCATTTTCCTTACAATCTCGATAATCTCGCCATTAATCTCAGAAGCACCGATGCAATATTCATCCAAATGTTCATATATCCATTGTGGGAAATATTGGCTGATAGAATCACTATTTGTATTGAATTTCTTATCCCTTGCCCCAACCATCTCAAGGATCATCATTCCAAAACTGTAGACATCAGACTTGCTACTTACTGCTCCAAATTGCCTTGAATAGACCTCAGGGGCAATATAGCCTATCGTGCCTCTTGCGCCATTAATGGAAATAGCACTCTCTTTATTGAGGCACAGCTTGGCCAATCCAAAATCAGAGATCTTAGGACAGAAATCTTGATCTAATAGAATGTTGTGGGGTTTGATATCAAAATGCACCACACGAGTATTGCATCCCCGGTGGAGATATTCAAGTCCCCGAGCAATACCAACTGCTATATCAAACAATTTCTCCCAACCAAGAGTATTTCCACCTTTAGTGTTATCATTGAATGCGTACCTTTCAAGTGAACCATTTGGCATGTAGTCATATATTAGAGCCCGTTTGGATCCTTCCAAGCAAAATCCTAAGAGGGTAACAACATTAACATGAGAAGTTTTGCTAATGCTAACTACCTCATTGACAAATTCCTCTCCATCAGCCTTGGAGTCCTTTAGCATCTTGACAGCTATCTGACGGCCATCAGAGAGGTTGCCTCTGTAAACAGCACCAAATCCACCTTGACCTAGCTTTTCAGCAAAACATCTAGTCATCCTTTTCACTTGTGCGTAAGCGTATCTTTTTGGATGTAGGGTTCCATTCTGCCGTAGGATGGACTCAATCCTGAGTATTTTCTTTGACTCCTTTTTGGACCCGTGTTTCTTGCAGCCCAGCAAAAATGCCAAGAAAAGTAGGCATATCAGAATAACGCTCGAGGTGCTTGCTATTATATCTGCATGTTGACAATTAGGACTTTAGGAAGTCATCAATAAGAACGGGAATATGGGATGCAACTTTATCTAGATTTGTTTATATTGAAGGACACCATAAGCAAAGTGTTAGACAGGTGCAACGGTTTGGTATATAATACTCCCTTCGGTCACAAATATTTAATGCTTTTGACTTTGCCTAGTCTTTAAAGCATAATTTTGACCACTAATTAGCATGATAATATGTTTATAAATTCAATATTATCAAAATATTTTTGGAAATAAATCTGCACATACCATTTCAGTGTTGCCAATCTAATTATTTTAAAAGATATTCATAACTCAAGTTTTAAATATCTTATTGACAGATATGTCAAATGTCAAATATTTGTGATAGGAGGGATTACTTTTGTTGTTTTCTGAAGAGACATTCCAGTTGTTGTTCTCATTGTACATTCGATTTCAGTAATCAAGAATTTAAGCCTCGTTTGCAGATGGCAGACGCTAATATTTACAACGCACATGATGGAAGCAGATTTGTACCGTTTGGAACTATGAATACAACAGAAAAGCACGACAACGAGCATAAGGTTGAGATAAGTATCTCTTCCGACTCTTACACAGTGTTCTTCTCTTCGCTAACTGTGGATCACCTGAAATTTTCAAACGCAAATTCTTATAAGTACATTTGCCAATGTATCACAGGAATGAGGAAAATAAAATAATCACGCAACTTAGTCTTGATATTTTCCAACTTAATTTTACTAATACTGATGTATGAACACAAAATTCGCATGCGTACAATATGCAGCCTTCCTCTTAACTTGCCTGGAAGAGATGCCTTTTTTAACAATTTTTTTTTGAAGGAATACACTAATCTAGTATGGCACAGAGGTTTAAGTAATTTACTTGACTCCTGCAGTTTAGGTAAAAAAAAATCCCGAGATGGCAAAAAATATAGAGTAAAATACACGGACAGTTCCTAAACTATTAGTCGATTGTTCTTTAAAATTGCAGTTTTAGGTCCTTAATCTTTTTATGTGGGTTCGTCCTGATCCAAACCAGCCATGTAACATCACTAGAATTGACGTGGCGCTAACATGGCCATTCATGTCACATAAATCACTTTAAAAATTCAGAAAAATTCTAGAAATCATAAAAAACGGATTATCATAAAACAATTCAGCAAAATTCATAAAAATAGAAAACTGATAAAAAAAAACCCAGAAAAATCATTAAAAGGTAATATCATAAAAATGAAGGGAAAACATATAAAATTCAGGAAAAATATTGGGCCGGTTTGGCAAATAATGGGTCGGTTTGGCTGGAGAAAATTGTAGTAAGTGAATGAGAATCGAGAGGTGAGTTGTAAATTCTTTGATTGGTTGATAGAAATCGAAGTGAAATAAAAAATTACTATTTAAACAGAGGTAAATCACTTATATGCCTCACATATGAAATTCAAGTCTCACTTAATTCACACGCTATTTCTATTCCCCATACTTGACAAATAGGCCCTGAAAAAAGAAACAGAGATGTCAAATTCCAGGGGCATACTTCGGTGGAATCATTACTACTGGCAGTGGCAGTGAAGACCGCTGCCACCGTCGAATCAAACGTGTGGACCGTCAGAAAGAGGCAACAGGCAAGCAAGCGGCCAAGATGGGATGGACCAAGTGAAAGAACGAAAAGAAGAGCGACAGTCGCAGCTTCCTGGCCTGGTCGGCTGTCTAGTGAAATGTTGAAAAACCAAACTGCTAGATTCTCTAACTCATAGCCTTTTTTTTTGGTCGAGATCACATACTTTGTTTTCTTCTTGTTCAAATATTGGGCAGGTCTCATGAAAGTATCTGACCAGGAGTTGATGGAGATAGGGGTTGACAAAATCTTCTCAGCATTTTAGGATCTTCAAATTAAAAGGAGGAGGCTGCAGATCAAAAGGGGGCTGCCACTGAAGGAGATTTACGACTAAAGTAGGTCTGGAAGATTGCTGTGAAGGAGACTCATCTGGGATTTGCTTTTGTGGTTCTGTTTGCCATGTAACCCTTTTGTTGGTGGTTCAGCTAGCTTGATGTTGTTTGTGCTCTGTTCAGGAAAGTGTCATTTTGTTTCTTTGGTTTCTGTAGCGGTTTGTGTATGTTGGTTGGGGGTTAACAGATGCGGACGGCCCCTCTGTTAATTGCCTTCTGGTTGGCTGTGGATGGTTATAACTTCATGTCTGAACTCTGTTGTTTTCGTTTTCATAAAAATGAAATCGGAGAGGGTCCCCTATTGCAAATTAAAGTTTTTTTTTAAAAAAAGAATGACGACATGACCTCGGGTGTGGTACTGCTTCTTCTCAAAAGAAAATGCTAATTTTCGAGCCTATATGCTAATTTTCCTTTTTAAAAGCCCTGATGAAAGACTCCCGTTTTATCCCTTGCCTTTATACATAACCCTACTGGCTACTGGAAATTATTTGGTTGTATAAATGCTCAAAAAGTCAGCTTCTGTAGTTTTGGATTTGCTTAGTTGATGTACTAAATTTGACAACAAATATCATATTTTACTGTATCTTAAGTTTTTTTTTGACAAAGTGACAAAGTTGGACAAAATTGGTTTTCAACCAAATAGACGCTATCGCCATTTTAATCGTGATGACATCACGCTCTAGCACGAAGCCACTCATGAACCATATGGTCATATAAAATGTGCCTACTGTGCTTGAAAGGTAAATAAAAAACGCGGGAGAGCAGTCCCGCTCCGACCGACGACGGCCGTGGAAAATAAGCCCTTGTCCTACTCCAGTATTCAAAGCAAGATGCAATGGCGTCGGGATTGGGAGAAGAACTGGTCTCACCGACGAACTCCCCGATCGAGTTCGGTTCTCGCCTTATTCTGCCTGAACATTTTTCTCTGCGGTATCAGGCTTACAGGGGCTAGAAAGTTCATACTTTGAACATGTCCTATGTTTTTTTCCCCTGCCGGATCAAACGTGTGGACCGTCAGAAAGAGGCAACAGGCAAGCAAGCGGCCAAGATGGGATGGACCAAGTGAAAGAACGAAAAGAAGAGCGACAGTCGCAGCTTCCCGGCCTGGTCGGCAGTCTAGCGAAATGTTGAAAAACCAAACTGCTAGATTCTCTAACTCATAGCCTTTTTTTCGGTTGAGATTACATACTATGTTTTTCTTCTTGTTCAAATATTGGCCAGGTCTCATAAAAGTATCTGACAAGGAGTCGATGGAGACAGGGGTTGACAAAATCTTCGCAACATTTTAGGATCTTCAAAAGGAGGAGACTGCAGATCGAAAGGGGGCTGCCACTGAAGGAGATTTACGACTAAAGTGTTTTTTTAGAAAAAGGCAGGAGAACTGTCTTGAATTAATTCAATAGAAAAGTTACGCGGACAAAATTTAAGGAAAGGTTTAGGCGCATCCCTCGGATGCGCTACAATTGAGCTAACTTATTACAAAACGGGCGCCTACCGCCATCCAAAGACACAGGATCTCCAGGAGCAAATCGAAGAATATCATCGGCGGTAGCTCCTTCGATTTGAAAATGCGATTGTTCCTTTCAAGTCAGAGATGTCAAAGGGTTGCTAGCACGACCGATCGTAGACCCGGGGCTAGGTTGGATTGTAGGATGTCCTTGGTCCACCAGGCGTTGAGATCATCAGTGTGGGTCCACGCAGAGCGAAGTAGGCATGGGGCGTTGAGCCTGGAAGCCATGAGGTCCCAAATGTGGGAGGAGAAGGGGCACTCGAGGAAGGTGTTCTGGGGTCTCCAGGCATTTGAGACAGAGGACGCAGAAGTAGTTATTCGGCAGTCCCTTTCGCGGGAGGGCGTCAGTAGTCAAAACCCTCCGTAGGAACAATGTCCAAGCAAAGAACTTGCACTTAGAGGGCGCCCACTGTTTCTAGATTAGCACTAACGCTGTTGAAGAAGTTCTTCCCATGAATTGTATGTGGTACGCTGAGCGAATAGAGTCCCCGTCTGCGGAGAAACGCCAGACTACTCGATCCTGATGGTTCGGATGGAGTGTAGTACGACTGATCTTTTGCCAGAGGGAGATCAACTCCACGGCGAGATTGGAGGTGAAATTCCGTCGTAGGTCCAACAGTCAGTTGTCATTGTGCAGGGCCTCGATGACTGTGCGATTTTTTCGTGTGGATGCCGTAAAAAGTCCTAGGGCCACTTCCTTTGGAGATTTTTCAAGTAGCCAAGCGTCGGTCCAAAAGAGGAAGGTGGCTCCATTCCCAAAAATCAACTCAGTGCCAGCTCTGAATAGTGCTGCGACAGTAGGGTCTACCCGGTCCAGCGAGACGAGGCACGATCTAGAGGAGCCAGATTTAGCCAGCCAAAGCCAACGCAATTGCCATTGACAGAGTGTAGGACGGTAGGGGCGAGAGAACCAATCTGAGCAGTGTGAGTCTACCCCTTTTTGATATCATTTGCCCTCGCTAGCCAGCCAGACGACCAACGATCTTGTCGGTTAGAGGTTGAAAGTGGACGTGCTTTAACTTCTTGATGGCGAGTGGGAGGCCGAGTTATGTGATGGGGAAGGACGTTCGTCTCGCGGGCAGGTCGGCGAGAATGTCGTCGAGGTCAATCCCCTCGCACTTGATGGGCACGACCTGACTCTTTTCGAAGTTGGTTCGCAGGCCAGAGATTGCGCCGAATCTCGGCAAAATTTAGGCCAATGCCGGATCTCTTCCTTGATCGGCGTCACAAAGATTGCAGCATCGTCGTCGTAGAGGAAGATACGTAGATTAGCTGGGATGTCTTGAAGCGGTGAAAGGACACCCTGCTCGGTGGCGATGTACAGAAGGAATTGTAAGGATTTAATTGCGAGGTTGAAAAGAAAGAGGGACAAGGAGTCCCCTGACGGAGCCCTTTACGGTGGATGATGAAAGGGCCCGGAGAGCCGTTGAGGAGGATTTGGGAGGAGGAGGACCGTAAAGAGGAGACAATCCAATTCCTCCACTTATCTACGACTAAAGTGTTGAGGTTTGGAAGATTGCTGTGAAGGAAACTCATCTGGGAGTTGGTTTTGTGGTTCTGTTTGTCATGTAACCTTTTGTTGGTGGTTCAGCTAGCTTATGTTGTTTGTGCTCTGTTCAGGAAAGTGTTGTTTCTTTGGTTTCTGTAGTTGGGGGTTAACAGAGGTGGACGGCCCCTCTGTTAATTACCTTCTGGTTGGCTGTGGATGGTTATAACTTCATGTCTGAACTCTGTTGTTTTCGTTTTCATAAAAAATGAAATCAGAGAGGGTCCCCTACTGCAAATTAATTTTTTTTTTTAAAAAAAGAATGACGACATGACCTCGAGTGTGGTACTGCTACTTCTCAAAAGAAAATGCTAATTTTCGAACCTATATGTTACATACTTTTTAAAATATTTCATATGTCAGACAAAAAAGGAAGTCACAGCAGAGAAGAAACCCCATCAACTCAATCCAAATGAAGGGGCATATTGGAAGGAAGAGACGGAAGAAAGAAATGGGGGAATCTGCAACTTACCGGCACTGCATACCGCTTCCGGCGTTGCGTTCACTCGCCCTTTGGGGCACAAGCAGCCGATGAATTCGCCGGTTTCGTTGTAGCCGCACCGTCCGCGGGAGCCGGATTGTTCGCACCGCTTACACGGGCCAGGCGTCTCCTGCCATGCCAACTGGAAGCCCTGGCGAAGAAACCTGGCATATCCACTGCTCCCCCATCCAGAATCGTTTGGGTTGAGCTCGTCAGACTTGAGCACAGGCACTTCGATGACTTTCCGGCACCTCAGCTGCGTCCAGTCCCCCTGGGGCACTAGACCCTTCGGAACCACGAACGACGACGATCCAGGGGCACCGAAGCTCATGCAGGTTATCCGGCCCAAGCTAGGCGGTTGTAGGGCGGAGCAGTCGAGAAACAAGACGAGGTAGTCGATGATGTTGCCGTAGGGCAGATGCAACCATGAGGCAGGCGGTGCAGGTAGGGTCACGTTGTTATCGATCGCATGCGTGCAATATGCCGCCTTCCTCTTAACTTGCCTGGAAGAGATGCCTTTTTTAACAACATTTTTTTTAAGGAATACATTAATCTAGTATGTCACAGAGGTTTATGACGTGTGAAAATAACGGAGTTGAAATGGGTCAATGCCTGGCTCTGATACCACTTGTTAGGATTTACATTTTTTTAAGGCTGATGTATGAACATGAAAATCGCATGCGTGCAATATGCCGCCTTCCTCTTAACTTGCCTGGAAGAGATGCCTTTTTTAACAACATTTTTTTTAAGGAATACATTAATCTAGTATGTCACAGAAGTTTATGACGTGTGAAAATAACGGAGTTGAAATGGGTCAATGCCTGGCTCTGATACCACTTGTTAGGATTTAGAGCCCGCTGCAAACGGCCACACAAGGACCCATGTGTAGAGAAAGGGCTCCTCAAGTCTTAACGGACCTAAAGGCCCAACTGGAGCAACGACTAAGACCATGGGCACACTCAACCCAAAAGACTAGCCTGTTAGGTGAGGAACGACTCCACCTTTTAAGTCGTGCTCCCCCATCATCGATTACCGATGTGGGACTAAACCCAACAGTTTAAGTAATTTACTTGAGACTCCTGGAGTTTATGCGAGTGTCTAAGGTATCATAGTATTACAAGTAACCCTACCCTTGGATACTTGGTCAAAGGCGGATTCATGCATAGTTGAAAAGACCAATTTAAAAAACGCTTAAAAGGTCCTTTTGAAAAGCTAATGTGAAAAAGAAGAACATGTATATTTTTTCAAATATAACAATTTACAAATTACAAGCCTATATCAAATAAATGTACAAGATTTTCACATGACCTCAACTACTATTTATTGGTCCAAGCAAGAGTGTCAACTTCTCGGCCTGGTTGGTTGTTCAGCGGAATGGCGGGGTTTAACTCCAAAAGAAAATACAACCTATGCTTTAGATACCCTTTCATTATGTTAGAAAATACACATGTTATGTTAGACAAGAAAAGCCATAGCAACCGAAACCAACAAAGTGCAAACCGAATGCAACCTTGGCATATATTGGGCTGTTTGGTTGAAAAGAATTAGAGCGAAAGAATGAGAATTGAGAGAAGTGAGTTGTAAATTTTTTGATTGGTTGGTGGGAATTGGAGGTAATTCACCTATGTGCCTCACACATTATCATTGGCCAGAGCCAGACAACAGATTTGTAAGTAGGGCTGCTCCTCGAAGGGGATCCGATGAGCCTAATTGAGCCGATAGTGTGTAACCTGAAAATTTTTCTTATGTCCTTTTTATTATTTTGGGTCCCCATTTATAGCAGAGGGGCTCTCTTACAATTCCCAGCACTACCCCTCACCGTGGGCAAAGTGAGGGTCAAGAAGTCTTTCTCAGGAAAGGCTTCTTGGCCCCTAACTTGCTCCTAGAAGCGAGGCCTCGGGGGAAAAACACCCCAATTCCCAAGGCCAAGACCTAAGTGCCCTCACCACCTTAGGTAGCGAGGTTACAAAGGGGATTATAGGGGGATTGGGTTGTTACACTCCGTATGAGTATGTTTTTGTCACGTGATACGAATCCTGATAGTTGCGGAGCCCCTGATACTAGCTGTCTCTCATCTTCTTGGTGGATAAGGAAACTCCGTTCCTTCGCAATTGCGATCGCGAGCTAGTTCGCTCCCTTCCGAATCTATGTCAACCTTCCATCGCGGGCTAAGTCGAGGATACTTCCCAGGACCACCCTTCTCCTTGATCCGCCGTTGCCTCACCTTTGGAAGACGAAGCTTCCTCCGGGCTGTCACCCTTTTGATTCGCCATTTCCTCACCTTCGGGAGGCGAAGCTTTCTTCGAGTCGTCGCCCTTCTGAACCACTGTTGCCTCGCCTTTGGGAGGCAAAACTCCGTCTCTACTCTGGTTCGCCTGCCCTGAGTTCGTAGGGTGGATGTTCTCTCACTAGAACACACATGATATTCAGATCTCACTTAATTGACACGTCTTTTCCTGTTCCCCGTACTTGACAAACAGGCCCCGAAGCAAGAAACAGAGATGCCAAATATAGGAATCTATACTTCGGTGGAATCGTTACTTACTGGCAATGCAACATTTTAGGATCTTCAAAAGGAGGAGGCTGCAGATCAAAAGGGGGCTGCTACCGAAGGAGATTTACGACTAAAGTGTTGAAGTCTGGAAGATTGTTGTGAAGGAGATTCATATGGGAGTTGCTTTTGTGGTTCTGTTTGTCATGTAACCCTTTTGTTGGTGATTCAGCTAGGTTGATGTTGTTTGTGCTTTGTTTAGAAAAGTCTTGTTCGATTTCTTTGGTTGTTGTAGCTGTTTGTGTATGTTGGTTGGGGGTTAACAGAGGTGGATGTGGCTTGGGGCTGGCTGTATGCCCCAAGCCGCCCGGTTTGATCCCCAGCGGGGGTAAAAACCGGATTTTCTCAGTATAATATTAGTATAGGGCTCTAACCCGCCTCTTCGTGCCTTGTTGCCATATGTGCAGTAGTGTTTCCGTGCGTGTGCTTGGGTATAAGTGAGTTGGGTGCGTGCATGGGGTGTGAGTTTGCACATGAACAGATACTACAACTGTACCTCGAAAAGAGGTCTAAAAAAAACAGAGGTGGATGTGGCGCCCTCTATTAGCTTCTGGTTGGCTGTGGATGGATAATAAATTCATGTCCGAACTCTGTTGTCGTTTTCGTAAAAATTCTTCGTGCCATGTTGCCATATATGCAGTAGTGTTTCCGTGCGTGTGCTTGGGTGTGAGTGAGTTGGGTGCGTGCGTGGGGGTGTGAGTTTGCACATGAACAGATACTACAACTGTACCTCGAAAAGAGGTCTAAAAAAAACAGAGGTGGATGTGGCGCCCTCTATTAGCTTCTGGTTGGCTGTGGATGGATAATAAATTCATGTCCGAACTCTGTTGTTGTCGTTTTCGTAAAAATGAAATCGGGGAGTGTCCCCTATTGCAAATAAAAGTTTTTTTAAATAAAAAATGGCGACATACTTTTTGAAATAGATTTCATATGTCAGACAAAAAAGGAAGTCACAGCAGAGAAGAAACCCCATCTACTCAATCCAACTGAAGGGGCATATTGGAAGGAAGAGCACAAACGGAAGAAAGAAATGGGGGAATCTGCAACTTACCGGCACTGCATACCGCTTCCGGCGCTGCGTTCACTCGCCCGTTGGGGCACAAGCAGCCGATGAATCCGCCGGTTTCGCTGTAGCCGCACCGTCCGCGGGAGCCGGCGGATTGCTCGCACCGCTTACACTGGCCAGGCGTCTCCTGCCATGCCAACTGGAAGCCCTGGCGAAGAAACCTGGCATATCCACTGCTCCCCCATCCAGGCTCGTTTGGGTTGAGCTCGCCGTACTTGAGCACAGGCACTTCGATGACTTTCTGGCACACCAGCGGCGTCCAGTCCCCCTGGGGCACTAGACCCTTCGGAAGCACGAACGACAGCGATCCAGGGGCACCAAAGCCCGTGCAAGTTATCCGACTCGTGCTAGGCAGTTGTTGGATGGAGCAGTCGAGAAACAAGACGAGGTAGTCGATGATGTTGCCGTAGGGCAGGTGCAACCATGAGGCAGGCGGTGCAGGTAGGGTCACGTTGTGATCGACTTTGGGGCAGCTATCCGGCTTGAGAGCATCCGGATCGGCGAGGGAGATGGTGAGGCTCGAGTAGTTGATCGCCGTGACGCTGTACTTGTCTTCGCCGAGCCGCACGACTGGCGCCTTGTCATCCTCGCACTGGATCGCCAGGCCAGGGTAGCCGCAGTAGGAACCGCTGCTTCCGTTGACGACTCCGATCTTGTCCGCATAGTAGAACGGGTAGCGGATGCTCACGTAGCCGCAGGTGTAGTTCTGCACCAGGCACTTGGACGCGTCGTAGGTGTCACCGGATGGATCGCCATGGGAAGCGGCAACCAAGAGGACTGGGATTAGCAAGAGAAGCATGCTCCAGCCGAACCTGGAGCACGAGGTCTTTTTTGCCTTATTCTGGTGGCTGACTGGCTGCACGAACTCTTTTTTGCCGGGCCGCCTCTATTTACCTGGCCACCAGAGAATCTCGATGAACCACTTGGCCCTCTTTGATAGCTTGTTTAGTTGTAGTTTTTGTTGGGATTGCAACTTTTGTTATTTTTATATACACCATTCACTTTATTTTCTAAATTTTTTTTTTAGAACTTTGTAGAGTTTTTCTCAAAGATCTCAAAATATTTTTTTAATAATTTATTTAGCCTTTTCATTCTACTTTCAAAGGTGGTCAAATTTTCCCAACAAAAACTAAACCAAAACTAAACAAGCTATCAAAGAGGGACTTAGTTGACTGTTGACTGGTTCAACCGGGCCACTGTGGCCATATAACCATTATCGGTTTTACTACTAGATAGCAGGACAGGACAGGGCCATAAAAACGCGTTAATGCTCTGTCGACTGACGAGCTGTCCATTTGGTCAATGATTTTGATACCTAATGCAGAAAATTTTTATTGTTTGTCAAAAAAAAACCAAACTAAAAAATGCCCATAATTTAAATCCAATTGTAAAAATATCCCAAACGGCATTTAGAGGTTGCTGCCTCGGTCGAAGCGCTAGGTGAGGACGCCCTCAGCGAGGGCGGCTAGGGTGAGAGCGCCCTCGTCAAGGGCGGCTGGGTGAGTGCTACGCGTTTTCGGAAACAAGAAGCTAGCTAATTAATCTTTCGCTTTGGCTATTTCGTAGGCGCTTGCGCGCGGCGAAATTACGCAGGAGCCGGCGTGATGCCCTCGCGCACGGCAGTCCTCACCATGCGTTGTACAGGTTCATGTTTTTTTTTCATCTAAATTTCTTTTTTTCATTTCTATTTTATCTGGAGTCCAAATTGCGTAGAAAAAATTTCATAATTCTTCTAAAATCCTAATCAACCCATTTTAAATATTTTTCTATTTTTTATTTTTTGCTATTTTTTTATTTAATTAGCACTCAATTAGTGAAAATTCCACTAAATTTCTACTGTTTTTCTACATTTTCATTTAATGTAAAAAATGTTTTGCAATAGTGGATTTTTTTGCGCGAGGTCTGATCTATTATAGATTTATTTTGTTTTCTATTTATTATAGATTATTTTGTTTTCTATTTATTATAAATCTTATTTTGTTTTCTATTTTTCACGTCGAGAGATTTTTTGGTCGTATAATTGGCAAAATCGTGCAGGCGCAAAAAAATTCCATAAAATTTCTACTGTTTTTCCACATTTTCATTTATTGGAAAAAATATTTTACGATAATAGAATTTTTTCATGTGCATACATATTCAAGTAGCGAGCACACGAAGCGCCTACGCACGAGCGAAGGGAGCAGGCGCCTGCGCAAAACCTCCCCGCGCAAGCGCCTGCTCATTGGTCGGTCCTTTAATCTTTCAGACGGAATGTATTCTATTGCTAATTAATTACTAGCTAGCTCACGTGGCATGCATATATGCATGCACATCCTTGTTGTGCTCGAGCAAAACCTAATTGGCGGATCAAGCATGTTCTTCATCAAGATGAGTAAGTACTTAGTTACTTGTACGTACTCCAGTCCAGCTAAAAAATTGCAGCGAATCAAATGGAGCAAAAGATGTACAAGAACTAATCAATTAAGCGTACATGTCCTGCGCGGGAGTGAGTGATGCCGAGGGCGCCTTTGCCCTTGCCGCTACAACCGAGGGCGGCAACCTCTAAATACCGTTTAGGGCATTTTTACAATTAGATCTAAAATATGGGTAATTTTTTGTTTGACTTATTTTTTTGGGGTGAAAAGTGAAAATTTTCCCTAATGCAGGACAGGATAGGACAGGACAGCCCCTGGTTTCAGCTTGCCCGTGCTGTCTGCCCTCTGCCTCCGTTGCCCACTGGGGAACACTTGTATATGAAAGTATGAACCTAGCGATACAGAATGCGTGAGTTAGGAATTGGTGTGTTCAAATTCAATGGTTCGGATAGGCTTCTACGAAACCGGTCGCGCGGGAGGCGCTGTAAAATTCCAGGGTGTGACAAATTAGAAAATTTCGGGGAAAGACTCGATTTCTTCAAGCAGCTGCGAACTAGGAAGTAAGCAATTGCAAGGCAGCTGCATGATGCACTGCTTCTTCCGGAAGTTGATCACGTTTGCCGATTACATTACGGTTCATTTCGATGTTCAGGCTAGTTGATTCGCTTTAGGTCAGTTGCCCGCAGGAGGGTGAAAAGAGCAGCGCTTTAAAACAACATCAAAAACAAATGAAGGAACCCACATTGTGAACGAAATCCGAATCAAGCAAAACACCAAGGAGAAGTATAGATGCAGGAGGAGATCTAGGAGGCATACCTGTGCCACAATGTTCCGTGGCCGGGCCGTCGGAGCAGAAGCAGGTGAAGCCCATCATCCCGCCGGCGCCGAGCGTCTGGTTGCGCCGGTAGCCGCACCGTCCTTGGGAACGCTCGCACCTGCGGCACTGCTCCGTGTAGGGGTTGTAGCTCAGTTGGAACCCACCGCTCAGCACCTCGAACGACCTGTTCAACGCAGGCTGGCCGTACTCCGAAAACATGCCCTTCTTGTGCATCTCCAGCACCGGCGCCACCACCACCTCCTCGCACTCGTACGCTTCGCCCGTGACTCCATTATCCGGGAACACGTACGAGCTCTTGCTGTATCCTGGCTCTACTTGCAGGCACAGGCTTAATTCCAGAGCAGAGGGCGAGGCCGAGGAGGCGTTCTTCCTGCAGTTGTAGAGGATGGTGATGTTGGAGTCGGACTCCGTGAGCTTCAGCTCGGAGCTGTTGGTGTCGATGGTGAGGTTGTGGATCCGCGGGCAGCTGCTGCTTGAGATGAAGGCGTCCACATCGGTGTCGGCGAGGGTGATCGTGTGCGTGTCGTAGTCGATGCCCAAGACTCTGTACCGGTGTAGTCCGGCGAGAAATACGGTGGTGTTCTGCTCGTGGTCGCAGAGGAGGCCGAGGCCGGGGTAGCCGCAGCAGGAGGCTAAAGACGTGTTCAGCCAGAACGGGTAGGCGATGGTCAGGTCGCCGCAGGTGGTGGCGTTTCTGCAGGACTCGGAATCGGGGTAGGGGTAGGCGTCGGCCGTGGCGAAGAGGAGGGGGAGGAGGAGGATCAGGGGAGGCATGGCGTGGAGCCGTGGACGAGGAGGTAGACGATCAGACGAGGGGAGGAACGAACGGAGGGAATTAGGCCGAGTCGTATCGTTCCCTCTACATATGGTTCCCGTATCCCATCTTCTTTCACCACACTATCAATTCCGAGTGGGCAATCTCTGTTGCGAACCACTATCTCACCGAGTAACCGCGAACTGGTAACCCAACCCACCTCGAAGATTGCCGTTCAACGGATGGCATTGGTCCCTATAGTCCACTCCGGCAGATAGGGTCAAATCACTATACAAGTGATGTCATAATTCACCTTCCACTCAGGATCGGCTACAGGCTACACAAGCCTTTTCGGTTACACAAACCACCAACCCTGCGCTACCGCGTGATGGCCACGCGTTGTGGTGTTAGGAACCAAATCTTACACAAAGAAATTGATCAGCGACTTCCCGTTGTGCACAACACATGAACACCCTTCCGGACGAGCCCATACTCCATCTGGTTATTCCACCTTCTCATCTTTACCTCATACATAGATAATTATTTACACAGATGATTCTTCTGGGTCCACCCTATCCATCACCCTTCTCTTCCATCATTCCCAGTCCCATTTCCCGTTAACCACACACCAACATCCCATAGCTCAAATCATTATCACATCAACACATGCAGAGCAACATCCATCATGATCAAGGTATATATTGTCATCATATCCACCGATGAGTTTTGGCTCACCAGCGTGGGATTGGATACCCGATTAAATCACTAAGATCTAAACAAGTCTAAGCAGTTTTTACCCAAGACTAGAAAGTCTAAACATTTTATTTAATATGTAGACAACCAAGCAACCATGATATCAAGGGATCATGTATAGGAAACAAAGGTAACAACGGCAGGGCATGATATCATCATGATTAGCAAGATAGGCAGTTTCAAAGTATATCAAGCATGCACTTTTATATTTTAAACAAGATAATTTAATAAAACTGGGTAAAAGAATGAGCTAGGGTGTTAACTCGCCTTGATGATCAGTAGACTGCACTTGACTAGCTTCGGGAAATGCTTCCTCGGGAACAGGCTCGTCTATTAGAAAGAAATTCTCAGATTAATATTTATTTAACTGAGGCAATTTTTGTTTCACCATGTAACAAAAATAAAAAAATCATTAAAAATTATAAATATTCTCTAATCAGTGTCAGGTCTCATATGTATTTTATTCAAATCTATATAATCAATATTCATTTATATAAACATTTTTTAAAGAAAAATCTAGATGTCTAAATGTTGTATAGCAATACAAAAAATTTGGATGAAATAGACATGCATTAGAGAATATTTATGATTTTTTATTTTTTTTGAATTTTTTTACATAGCGAAACAAAAATAACAAAACTTTTCTCAATATCTAACGCTGGCCGTTGGACGGGAGGCGCGTTCGACGCCCGTTAGACCGCCCCCGCGTTCCGCTATCTTTAGAGGGAGAACCAGATGACCAGATTTCAACTGCCTTCAATGACATCATTTCCTGGCTGGATTCGCACTGCTGAAAACATGCTGCAGCCTGCAGGCCTTGTTGATCGACCGTATCATCACTCCCCTTACATAGTTGATGAAGTAATAATTCAGCGTCGATCTGTAAAAGGTCTTCATTTCTCAAGGAGAGCATGAAATTCTCTGATGCCATAATTGCAGGAACATGGTGTGCAGAGTTTCATTTGTTGGTAGTTCACGAATTGACACCGTTAGCGGTAGCAATCTATCTATCTATGTATTATCTATCTATATCTATCACGTTAGTCCACATTACCCAGATTATTTCATCAACAGTGGGACCAAATTATAATGGTCTAGATCAATCAAAGAAATTCTCACATAATTCAATAAAAAAATAAAAGATCTATGACGTTGATTTTTGTGGGGCCAGATTATAACGGCTTAGATTAAAAGAAAAATATTAAAATTTCGGACTAAATACTAAAGATTATATAATATGATTTTTTAGTCGTTCGATCAACGGTGGGACCAAATTATAACGGTCTAGATTAATCAAAGAAATTCTCACATAAATTAAGAAAAAAATAAAAGATCTATGCGGCTTAGATAAAAAGAAAAATTAGAAATTTAGATTAAATACAAAAGCTAATATAATATATTAGAGATAAACTCTAAATCTGATCTGATATATTAGAGATAGATTATGAGTTAGAGATAAACTCTATATGGCGAAACAAATCTAGGCTTGCAAACACGTGGGCCACCTCGCTCGTTATTATTATATTATTAAAGTAGAAGAAAACGAAGCCGCCACGTTAGTCCACATCACCTAGATTATTTCAGTCATTTAATAAACGGTGGGACCAAATTATAACGGACTAGATCAATCAAAGAAATTCTCACATAAATAAAAAAATAAAAGATATATGCCACTGATTTTTGTGGGGCTAGATTATAACGTCTTAGACTAAAAGGAAAATATTAGAAATTCAGATTAAATACTAAAGATGATATAATATGATTATTTTAGCCGTTCAATCAACGGGCGGACCAAATTATAACGACCTAGATTAATCAAAGAAATTACCACATAAATAAAAAATAAAAAGATCTATGTGGCTTATATTAAAAGAAAATATTAGAAATTCAGATTAAATAATAAAGCTGATATAATATGACTATTTTAGCCATTCGATCAACGGTAGGACCAAATTATAACGGCCTAGATTAATCAAATAAATTCTCACATAAATCAAGAAAAAATAAGAGAACTATGCGGCTTAGATTAAAAAAAGGGACTGACTTATCATCAAGCGCATGAGAGTTATTTATCTCTCAGTCGATTTTCTAGACCGTTGATCAAACGTCTCTATAGGACATATAAAAGATCTAACGGTAGAATCTAACTATGTGAAAATCGACTGAGACTTATTTAAAAATCAGTCGCCTGAGAAGCAGCAAAACCGTAAAAAAAAATTCGGATTAAATACTAAAGTTGATATAATATATTAGAGATAAACTCTAGATGTGATCTAATATATTAGAGATAAATTATGAGCTAGAGATAAACTCTATATGCCGAAACAAGTCTATCCGCGTAAACGCGCGGGCCAGCTCGCTCGTTATTATTTTATTAAAGTAGAGAAAAAACAGAGTCACCACACTGCGGTATGTCGTTCAAAAATTCTCCAACATCGGATCAATATCCGCCAAATCAGAAAATTGTTCGATCGCCATTCACCAAATTAGATAAAACATATAAATAAATAATCTCTTTAACAAACTAATTGCACGGATAATTATTCAACTGGATTAGAACTAACCAATCTTGATTTTTATCAATTCGGGTGCCTACCTGCTGCCATAAACCCCTATAATTAATAGCACTAGGTAAAAAACGTAGCACAATATTTTTTGGATCGGCTCGCATGCAAAGAGGAGGATTCCACCTACAATCGGTGATATGCTATTTTGGCTCTCGCACGCACGGAGCAAAACCATCGATCGTCCTCCTTAGATGGTCTCACCTGCAGATCAAGGAGCCAGCGAGAACTTCTTCATAAATTAGCAGCGATCGAGCTCGATCTAGCCGGCCGTACACGTTGATGTGTCCATACATCGATCGTCATGCTGCGGTTGGCACTCTGCTGGTGGGCCAGTTCGATCCTGTCATCTTGACCGGCGCCGATACTCACCGGCTGTGGAAGGCGGTGCGGCGCTTCCTGACCAAGGCCTCCATCTCTCGCCTCTCCTCCTTCGCCATCTGCTGGCTCCGCACTCCGCACGGCAGAACGCTTGCTCTCCCCTGCAAAGATCACATGAAACCATGAGTCCACGGGTATGCTGTTCATTAAGCTCGATCAGCTAGCGCATGAGTATGCTGCTCAAACTCGATCAGCAAGCGATTAGCGAAGGTTTTAAGGCCGTGATCAAATCTATCTATATATCTTCTATCTATTCTATTATTAAATAAATAATCTCAACAACAAACTTTAAAACTGATATAATATATTAGAGATAAATTCTAAATTTGATATGATATATCACAGATAGATTGATACGGTATATTAGAGATATATTATTAGTTGGGGCTTACCCTAAAAAATTATTATGAGTTGAAGATAATTGCTTAGTTTGTTGTTAATTATGAACAGTTCGTGGCAATCAACAAATCGACACTGGATAATGGTACTTGTTACTTAAATGAGGTCCTGATGTCCAGAATATAACTTTAATGAAATCTCAATCTCCTAACACACCGGCTGTTCTTGATCTCCACGACACGATGTAATCTATATTTTTTTTTTGCTTTTGTAATTCTCAAATAAGATGGGTGCGACAGTATGAGAACTGCTAGTTGCATACTCCCTCCGTTTCTTACGGATTTTGGGGTCGTCACTAGATTCAGAATGTTGTGGAATCAGCTCAGCCAAACAAACGAATGCAGGTATTGAAGGCTTGAAGCACCTGACCACACCAAATGATCACGCCACTGCCCACTGATACCACTTTTTTTTTTAAGAAAAAAGCAGGATACGACAGTCTACATATCAGCATAGCCTGATTCTGTATTAATAACTTGGGCTTGCTTCAGGGATAGTATACAAGTTTAGCAGCACCCTCTTCCCATAAATTGAAACGTCTGAATGATGAGCTAAAGAAGAGGACTCAATGTGCGTAAGTGGCACAGTTCAATCTAGTGTGGTGCTGTTGTATCTAACCATGTCCTTTTGATACTTTGTAGGGTCAAGCAAATGTCTGGACCAGCTCCACACACGCAACTTGATGCCGATCTTGCTGCTGGGATGGGAATGCCTGATAATGGCCTGAAGCTCATGTCCATGTGAACCTCTTAGTCCTCGTGTTATGTTTTTCTTACTGCCATGCATCTGTACTTGCTTTGCTTCGTAGTTAACTGGGTAGATGGTGCTTTGTGGTCCATGAAGTCACCTGAAGAGGTCAGGGGAAACTATATGTTTTGCCTGCCTCATTTTGTCCAACCTGTGTTTGAAAATCAGTTACCGACGAACATGCATACGCGTGACAATAATGTTTTGATTATTTGGGTGCACATGATATGTCTTGTGATATGAGGCTAGTACCATGAAAAGGAACTTTACAGCGCTGTCCATGGATAATTATTTGCATCGGCCCTTGAACATGAGGGGCTTTGATTGTTTGGTAGGTAACCTTGGATGGGCCATTTTATTTTATTTTTTTTGTTGGGAAGCTGCGGGATCATGAGAAGCTGGAGGCTGGGTGCGAAGGTCCTGTTATGTTGAGAGATCTGTTGGGTCCATAATTTGATTTTGGTTGGGCCAGCCAGCAGTGCGTTTGTTTTGGGTCCAGACTCGAGATCATATATAGGGCAGTTGGTGCTTTACAGGTGTTTGTGGATCCATTTTTAACGCCCACATGAATCTTGGCTCATTCTGGATCTACCATTCTCTACTGCCCTTGGAGGAGGACATTCATCATGGTGTTAGTTTTACTAGGGTTTCATTGCACTACAATTGAGCTGGACGGTGGAGAAATGGGGTATATGTGAAGATAGCAAGTAATACAGTGGGCAGTGGCACAGTACAAATCGGCAAGATGCTGGTGCAACACGCTGGAGTTAACTAGTACTCCGAATGTTGATTGAGAGGGAGAGTTGTGGTGATTGTTGAAGAAGGCGGGACAGGAGCAGGAGGGGCCGGCGTCACATGGAGATGGAGATGGAGATGGTGCGTCAAGTCACGCATGAGTACAGGGCCTGAGGGAGACGCCCAATCATTCTGCCTCCACCTCCCAACCCCCTTCCAGATTCCTAATGATTTCACCTGCCTCTGCAATGCATCGCAACGCTCCTTCTGCTTCTTTCCCTTTCTTTCACTGTGCGTCGGTCGGTTCATTGCAACACATGTCCAGGCCAGCAGCACATCACCATCACCATCCTTGGGTTCCCTTCTCCCTTGGAGATGAGACTGCCATGGGGATTGGGGGAAAGGGCGCTCGACCCATCTCTCGTCTCTACTCTCTACTAGCCAACTCCTGAGTCCTGATGACACGCACACCGGCGTCTCTTCTCCAGGCACTGGGCACTGGCAAGTAGGTGGTAGGCCATGGCAAGGCAAGCTCATAGCCTAGCCGATGATGATGGTCATGGTCATGGTCATGGTACCCGTGGCCTGGCCTGGTTTCTACTAGGCGAGTGGGCAATGGCCATGCCCGCTTCCTATCTGCAGCCTCCGGTGACGGTTGCTTTGGATTTTGGGCAATCGCTCTCTTGACTCTTCCCTTCCCTTCCCTTCCCTTGGGGTCCATCAACACTCATGTGCTCCCACACCGACAAACAAACACATCATCGCCACCAATGTCTCTTTCAAGTCAAACCTGCAAAGCATGGCCTTCTCTTTTCTCCAACGCTGCCTCCCTGCCACACTTTTTTACTATTGTGTCTAAATAAAATCAAAACAAGGTTGCTTCCTATAATAAATCTCTCTCCTGAGTCCTGACTGAGCTGACATTATAATATGGCTTTTCATGCCAGTTTCCAAAAAGGTCACCTTGCAGGGGTCTAAATCTAATTATCCCATTATAGTATGGATACATAAAGTTGCATTTGGTTCACTTACAGGCAGCTTAAAGTAAAACGCAGATTCAGTTTGTGTGCTTGTTATGTTACTCATCCATGTCTAGCTGTGGGTGTATGCACTACACAAGTTATTTATAAGATGCAGCACCCTTTTGGCCTACATGTTTATTGTGTTTCAAAAAATCACACACCTGTCTTTCAACCATGCAAGCGTAAGGCCCTGTACTTTTGAGCTTAACATTTTAATGTATCAAAATGTAACAGTCTTTAAAGATAGGTTTAAACATTGTAATTTTTTTAAAAAAATAGTAGTTTTACGATCTTCAAGAAGACTACTAAAAATCTGAGAAAAATCATTACAGATTATTACACGAAATAGACTATACAAAAAAGAAAAATTTTGCTACAGTGAAACGCTACACTACGCTAAGCTGAAAAGAACAATGCCTAAGGACATGTTTATCGATAGCCACATACCGTCCCTAAATCCTAGCACCATTACGTAGCAGTGAAGTAAAATATATGGATTGTTAGGGGAATAAGATAATAATTTAAAAGTGGATAAATGATATTGAGACGAGGCTAGCATTGTACATGCACCAACATAATACAAAGAGTAAAATGCACCGATGGCCCTCGAACTTGGCAGGGGTGTCATCCCGGTCCCCGAACTCAGAAAATTAGCTATTCGGGTCCCTGAACTTAGCACAGGGTGTCATTCCGGTCCCCGAACTCAGAAAACCAGCTATTCGGGTCTCTGAACTTGGCATGGGGTGTCATCCAGGTCCCTAAACTTGACAGGGGTGTCATCGAGGTCCCTAAACTTGACAGGGGGTGTGGATGACACCCCGTACCAAGTTCAGGGACCCAAATAGCTGGTTTTCTGAGTTCGGGGACCGGGATAACACCTCCTGCCAAGTTCGAGGGCCGCCGGTGCATTTTACTCTAATACAAAGCAGAAAACCAGTCGCAAAGCATGACGTTTGTAAGCCGCTTTGAGAAGCTACGGAAGAGAAGACAAGCGGAGATAGGCACATTGCTGAAACAACTAAATAAATTACTTAAAATCTGAAATTGGCGGAGCGAAGCCCTCAAGTAGTAGCTAGCATGGACATGGGATCCTTGGCGACTGCTGGAGATGCAGGATGGCGGCTCAACTGAAGGCCGTGTGTGCTGTGCCGTCCGAGCTGGAGCACAACATATATATATTTATATATCGCTTTGGCTATTTTGCAGGCGCCTGCGCGCGGCGAAATCGCGCAGGCGCCTGCGCGTTGGCCTCCAATGCCTGCATGTTGCCCTCCGAATGCAGGCGCGTGTACAGCTTCCTGTTTTTTCCATTTAAATTTCTTTTTTTCATTTCTATTTTATCTGGAGTCCAAATTGCGTAGAAAAATTTCATAATTCTTCTAAAATCCTAATCAACCCATTTTAAATATTTTTATATTTTTTGATTTAATTAGCACTGAATTAGTGAAAATTCCACAAAATTTATACTGTTTTTCCACATTTTTATTTATTGGAAAAAATGTTTTGCAATAGTTGAATTTTTTGCACGAGGTCTGATCTATTATAGATTTATTTTGTTTTCTGTTTATTATAGATTATTTTGTTTTCTATTTATTATAAATCTTATTTTGTTTTCTATTTTTCACGTCGAGAGATTTTTTGCTCGTATAATTTGCGAAATCATGTGGGCGCAAAAAATTCCACTAAATTTTTACTGTTTTTCCACATTCCATTTTATTGGAAAAAATGTTTTGCGATAGTGGAATTTTTTCTATCCAAGGTGTACATGCCGGCGAGCGTACAAAGTGCCTGCGCGCGAGTGAAAGGAGCAGGCGCCTGCACCAAACCTCCCTGTGCAGGCGCCTGCTCATTAGCCGGTCCCTTTATATATTCCTTGCCGTCTACTTACAGTGATCAATCTGATTCTGGCTCAGGCTCTGGTTACAGTGATCCAGCCAGAATGAAAGAGAGCGAAACGAAGAAGAAGAGAAGATGGATATTGGTCCTAAAACCCGAATCAAAACGTGACCACCGGCATGAGCTGAATGCACAAGAATCCAAGAGTGTGGAGCAGGAAGCTAGCTAAGATGGTGTGGCCAGTGGCCATGCATGGATCTAGGTTGGCGACGAGGAGGAGGCGGCGGTGTTGTGCGTGAGGCGCTGGAGCTGCAGCATGCGGGCGTAGCAGCCGTCGGGGTAGTGGTTGAGCAGGTGGGAGTGCGAGCCCTGCTCGACGGCCTTGCCGTCGTCGATGACAGCGATGGTGTGGGCGTTGCGCACGGTGGCGAGGCGGTGCGCGACGAGGACGGTGGTGCGGGCGGCGGGTGCCCCCGTGCGGTGGAGCGCCTCCTGCACGCAGCGCTCGGACTCGGCGTCGAGCGCGCTGGTGGGCTCGTCGAGCAGGAGGATGGGCGCCTGCTTGATGAGCGCGCGGGCGACGGCGATCCGCTGGCGCTGGCCGCCCGAGAGCTGCACGCCGCGGTCGCCGACGCAGGTGCGGTAGCCCTCCGGTAGCGCGGCGATGAACTTGTGGGCGTTGGCGGCGGTGGCGGCCTCGACGACCTCCGCCTCCGTGGCGCCCTCACGGCCGTAGGCGATGTTGTCGTGGATGGAGGTGGCGAAGAGGAAGGGCTCCTGCGGCACGAGCGCCATGGCGCGGCGCAGCGCCCGGAGGTTGTACTTGCGGAGGTCCCTGCCGTCGAGCAGGACGCGGCCGGAGGAGGGCTCGTAGAAGCGAAGGATGAGCGCGAGCACGGAGCTCTTGCCGCAGCCGCTGGGCCCCACGAGCGCCAGCGTCCGCCCCGCGCGCGCCCGTAGGCTCAGCCCCCGCAGCACCTGCACCTCCGGCCGCGCCGGGTAGCACAGGTCCACGTGCTTCAGCTCCACCTCCCCGCGCGGCCGCTCCGGCACCGCCGCCGCATCGTCCGCCTCCGGCTCCGCCTCCGTCCTCCGGTCGATGGTCTCGAACACCGAGTGCATGGCGCGCCCGCCCTTGGCGAAGTCCGGCGCCAGCGTCAGCGTCTCGGCGGCGCCGTTGGCCGACACCATCAGCACCATGAACACACGGATCGCCCGCGAGAAGTCCGACAAGCCGTGCTTCACCAGCCACGCCGCGTACCACAGCCCCACCGCGTACGACGCGTACAGCAGGAACTGCGCCACGCCGAAGCCGCACCCGGCGGCCTGCCCCTTCCACAGGCACCGCCGGAGCGGCCGCTGCAGGTTGGCCTCGAACAGCGCCGTGATCCTGGCCTCCGCGTTGAAGGCCGCCACGGTGCGCACGTTGCCCACCGCCTCGCCGGCGATCTGCGTCGCCCGCCCGTGCGCGGCCTCCAGGTCCCCCGAGAACCCCTTGAGGAACATCTTCTGCAGCACGGTGGCGCCCACGACCAGCGGGAACACGGCGAGCAGCACCAGGGCCAGGCGCCACTGCAGCACGAAGCCCGCGGTGCAGGCCACCAGCAGCAGCGCCGAGTTCTGGACGATGACGGAGATGCGGTCGCCGATGGCAGAGCGGACGTTGTGCGCGTCCAGCGCGAGGCGGGCGGCGACGCGCGCGCTGGCGTTCTCCTCGGCGTCGAACCAGGCAATCTCGTTGCGAAGGACGGCGGTGAGCATGGCCTCGCGGACGCGCTTCGTCAGGTTCTCGCCGACGGTGTCCCAGAAGAGGTGCTGCACGGTGTTGAAGAGCAGCGCGGCGGAGGACATGGCGATGAGGAGGTAGCAGTAGCGGGCGATCTGGCGCTGCATGTAGCGCGGGTCGGGGGCGTAGTACACGCTCAGCACCGCGCTGAGGATGTAGGCGAAGACGGCGCTGAAGGAGCCGCATACGCAGGAGGCGAGGGAGCCGACGAGCGCGTAGCCCCACTCCGGCGAGTTCATGCGGGCGAGGCGGCAGAAGGAGCTGGCCTGGGCGCGGAAGGCCATGCGCGCGCGCGGGTGGTGGTGGTGGTGGTCGAGGGTGGACATGAAGTCGGCGGTGGAGAAGTCGGAGAGGCGGCGCAGGAAGGAGGGGGAGCGGCCGCCGGCGCCGTAGGAGGAGTTGCGGGTGATGATGGGGGAGCTGACGGAGGGGCGCAAGCTGCAGCTGCTCCGGCGGGCGGCCACCTCCAGCGCCGCCTGCTCCTGCATGCGGATGAGGCGGGCGTAGGCGCCGGCGTCGCCGCGGGCCATGAGGTCGTCGTGCGTGCCCAGCTCGGAGACGGCGCCGGCGTGGAGCACGGCCACCAGGTCGGCCTTGCGGATGGTGGAGAGGCGGTGCGCGATCACCAGCGTGGTGCGCCCCATCATGAAGCGGTCCAGCGCCTCCTGCACCAGCTTCTCCGACTCCGAGTCCAGCGCGCTCGTCGCCTCGTCCAGCAGCAGGATCGCCGGGTTCTTCAGCATCGCCCGCGCGATGCAGATCCGCTGCTTCTGCCCGCCCGACAGCTGCACGCCGCGCTCACCCACCTGCCATGCCATCCGCCACACACAACAACAACATAAAAATCCCAACTTTTCACTCTTAAGTCTTTAATTCACTGCCATCGTTTCCTAACCGTAGCAGTGGCACTGCTCCATGGTTTATTAACTAACATCGTGGGAAGCATAGCGTATTAGCGTGGCCCATGTTTGATTAAGCACTGGACTGATTAACAAGGGCATTATTGGCTGTGACATTCATTCCTGACAAAATGCCCAGTTGGGGTTTTCACTCATGACTCTCATGGCATGTGTCGCTGCTGACACCCTTGCATTGGCATTTGGCAATTGGCAATGGCATTGGTGACTCTAAAATGGAAATATATATATGGAATGCACGAGCAGAGGAGGCTGAAGCTGGTGACGAACCTGGGTGTCGTAGGCGTCGGGGAGCTTGATGATGAAGGAGTGGGCGTTGGCGACCCTGGCGGCCTCCTCCATCTCCGCCTGCGTCGCGCCCTCCCTCCCCAGCAGCAGGTTCTCCCGGATGCTCGTCGCGAACAGCGTCGCCTCCTGGCTCACCAGCCCCAGCTGCTGCCGCAACCACTGCAGCTTCAGCCCCTTCAGATCCTGCCCGTCCAGCATGATCTCCCCTGCAATTCGTTCCAATTCCTCCTCACTTCGATTCCCCCCAAGACACTGGCCTGCTGCGATTTCCGCCTTGCCCAGCAACAATCAATTCAATCATGTGCATTGCCTAACCATGTGTTACCTGCGGTTGGGTCGTAGAACCTCTCGATGAGGGAGACGACGGTGCTCTTGCCGGAGCCGGAGCTGCCGACGAGCGCGATGGTCTTCCCCGCCGGCACGCTCAGGGAGAAGCTGCGCAGGATGGGGACGTCCGGGCGGGACGGGTAGGCGAAGTCCACGTTCCTCAGCTCCAGCCGCCCCGTCACCGACTCCAGCTCCACGCCGTCCCGCGCCATGCCCGCCTTGTGGTCGATGATCCGGAATATCTTCGCCGCCGCCACCCTCGCCTTGGCGAACGCCGCCATGCTCGGCGCCGACTGCCCCAGAGCCCTGCAATCCCAATGCACACAGTCACACACGCAGAGACCAAGAGAGGAGCCCGGCCGGCCAAAAATGCCATCTTTCTTCTTCTTCTTACAGGCCCCCGATCATGACGGAGAACATGGTGGCGATGGCGAGGCCGCCGTTGGTGTGGTGGCGGCGGACGAGGTGGCCGCCGTACCAGAGGAGCAGCGCGTAGCAGCAGAAGACGGTGAAGTAGGTGCCGCCCAGGCCGATGCCCTTGGCGAAGCCGCTCCGGTAGCCGATCCTCTGCGCCACGGCAAGCGCCGCCGCGTAGGCCTGCAGCACCCGCTCCTCGCCCACGAACGACTGCACGATCCGTATCTGCGCCACCGCCTGCTCCGCGATGTTGCTGGCGTTGGACAGCGCGTCCTGGCTCTTGGAGGACAGCTTGGCCATCGCGGCGGCGCTCAGGCCGCCGATGACGGCGATGAGCGGCACCACGGCGAGCGTGACGAGCGCCAGCTGCCAGGCGGCGGTGAACCCCACGACGAAGCCGGCGACGAATGTGGCCATGTAGTGGATGAGGTTCCCGAGCTTCTCGCTGATGGCGTCCTGCACGATGACCGCGTCGGCGTTGATGGCGTAGATGACGTCGGATGTGCGCACGTCGGTGTCGAAGAAGGACACGTCCTGCTTCAGCGCCGCCTCCAGGTAGCGGATCCGCATCCGCGTCGACTGCCGCTCGCCGCTCCACATCCAGCAAGAGATCTCTGCAGGCCAGCCCAATCCCAAATTCCCAATCCCCGGATCGATTCAGCTGGTCACCAGTCACCACCGATGCGGGCGGCGGCAGCAGCACGAGGGGAAGAGGAAGAAGACGAAGGGAGTCTAAGCCTCACCTGCCCAGGAAGATGCCCAGATTGCGGCCCCGACGACGAGGAAGTAGAAGGCGTACTTGACGACGAGGCGGACCATGGTGTCCGGGTCGTCGGCGTGGGAGCCGAAGGAGTCGACGAGGTCGGCGAAGAAGCGGAGGAAGACGGGGAGGGAGCAGCCGTGGACGAGGGCGCCCAGCGTGCCCACGGCCATGAGGACGCAGTCCAGGCCGTCGGCGAAGCGGAAGAGGTCGCACAGGCCGGCCGCGGGCGCCGGCGGGGAGGGCTTCTCGTCGTCGGAGGAGGGCTTCGCATTGGGGGGCGGCTGCTCTGTCTCCAACGGCGCCGGCGCCGGCGGAGGGGGAGGGGCGGCATCGGTGGCCGACGGTGTGGACGGGTCTGCTGCTGCTTGGTCCAACAAGCTGGGGGGCTGCGAGGTGGAGGGGAGGTGGAAGGCCTCGAGCTCTGGGCGGGCCAACTCGTCGGCGGCGTCGGTGTCGGCGGCGACGACGACGACGCGGGCCTTGATTTCGTCGGGGTCGCCGGACCCAGACATGGGGGGCGCTCACTCTGCAGCCTGCAGCTACAGCCTACAGCTCCTCCTGGATCTCCAGCCTCCACTCCACTAGTCCACTCCCCTCCCCTCTTCTCTTCCAGCTCTCAAGCTACTATCTACTACTCCTATCTATAGGAGGGAATCTTGGCTACTTGGCCACCCTTTGCCTTGCAGTGATGTCTCTGACTGTGCCCTTCCCCACTCATCTTTAGACCATCTCCAACCGAGTTCCTTCAGAGGCAAAAACCCATTCGCGAAGAAATTCTGATGTTCCAACAGAACCTCGTCGTGGTTCTCGTCAAAAAAAATTTCTTCCTGCATTCCCTTTAGGATGAGATTCTCTTTCCATTTTCTTCGTAAATTTCTTCGAGGGGATGCTGTTGGAGATGGTAGGAAATGAAAAGAACGAATGTGGGGAAAAGAACAGGGAAGGGAATGAAATGAAGGGAATATATAGCATTTCTCCATCAATTTCTTCTCCTCCTACTGGTTGTCTTTTCTTTTCTTCTCATTTCCCCTGGCTACAAATAGAAATAGAATGCTACCACTACACTTCTGTCCACACACCTACAAGTACATATAAGCAACTTATTATAAAGTAGAAACACACCCAAATTTTATAGAAACTACTGGTGTACAAACTTTAACGGACAATTTTAAATGTGCAGGAAAAATTTGAAGGAACTCAATCACATCTGTTATGTATATGAAAATTTGAATGAAAACCATCACTTTTTAGGTCTTTTTTCCAATCATTTTCAAATGTGATTGATTCAGATTTTGAAATGTTATGTTCATATCTCGGCTATGCCTATAAGTTATCTACAATGTATCTTAATATATGATATTTTTTTAAAAAAAAACTATATTCCATCCGTCCATCTTTATATGGCATGTTATGATTTGAAAAAGACTTTTAAGTATTTTAATTTGAGAAAGTGTATTAAGATAGGCTTTGACTATTAAATTTGACTTATTACATATTGTCAATTTCCACAAATAACATTGTACCCATAGCCTTTTAAAATGGCAGTACACTGATACTACTTTTCTTTTCTGCACAAATAACACATGTAAATTGACCGATTGTTGATCAAACTTGCAAAGTTTAATCTCTTCAAATCAAAATATGTTCTATCAAAGTGGAAAGGAAGGAGTGATTTTAATGTGTTTGGCAATACATGCATCGAGCATGTTACACATACATACATTCACATTCACACTCATTACTCAATTTCATGAATCACGAAACCATATATAGCCATACACACAGATTGAGTCGTTGACGTTGTATACAGGACGAAACGAGTAGCTCGCTAGGCTCTTGTTTTCACAAGGTAAAATTGTTGTTCGTGAGCCGTGAGCTAAAATGTCGGTCCTACAGCTCTGCACTCGCCCATCAGCCCATGCCCCATGGCATCGTCTCATCAGTTGGGGCATGCACATCGGGACCCTTCTCACACCGCATGCGGGAGCATGCTCACACATGCAAACCACTTTTCTTCGGTTTTTAATCAAAGAGCGCCATTTTTTTATTGGAGAAGCAACTTAGTTTTGAGGTTAACGGTCAATGTTTTGTGGAAGAAAAACATTTTTTTGACATCGAATCACCACCGGATTTGGCTACCTTGGATATGATAGGTCTAAACCGAGATTCCTATAAACTAGTATTCACGCTAGTTTGTACCGTTCATCTATATTTCTCTCTATTATATATGTTTTATCCGCCACAACATTAAGAACTTGCTACAACGTTGTAACGGAGCTAGCATTGAGATGGTCTTGAAAGCTATTCTCTTTCATTAAAAACCACTCAATTTTTACCGTTTACCGTTAAGGTTTTTGGAGATCGTTCAATAAAACCGTTCAGTCTGAATTTATTGGTCATTCATTTTTTTTTTATGTTAAATTTGTTTGTGTTTAAAGGTTAGACGCGAAAACAAACAAACCATTCATGATTTTTTTTTTTCTGTTAAAAGCATGTCCATCCGAAACTTCAAATTCATGCTCTATAAAATACCGTTCGCTTCCCATCCTATTGATCTGTGAAGAGATATTTCTTCGCATTTTAACATTCCTCTGTGCACGCTCTATTTTTTACTCTTGAACTATGAATTAATGCTGTGCGAAGACCGCGTGAACCTGCATGGCGACCGGAGCAGAGTTTCTTCTTAGAAAAACAAAACTGGAGTAGTTGTGTCAGTCCGACAGGGAGACGCGTGATGAGGAGCGAAGAACCCTAGGACGGACTTGGATGGTTTCGAGCTCTGTGGTCTGAGCAATAATTTTAGGTTGATCCTTCTCCTCCAAGCCAGTCAGCCTTTCACATTCACGTACCCGGCCCCTGCCTTTGATTCAGAATGAAACGCAGAGGAGAAGCTGGCTGCATTGCGCAACAAGCTAGTCAAATCAAGCCTTCAGTTTCTTCCGGCCGCATGTGCAGCTGTGCAATTGCATGTGCCGGCGACTGATCATCTTGCTCTTGCTCGATCGAGTTGCTTCTTGCTTGTAGGAGAAGAGAAGACTTTGGAGTATGGATGGGGCAGCAGCCAATAGCCATGCACACGGTTGCTCTTGTCGTAGTAGCATTCACATACTGAACACCACTGTACTTCACTGGCTAGCTGTAGCTGTATGAGCCGGGAGCCCGGGACAGGGGAGTAAAATCTGTAAATGGATCAGATATTGGCCCTGTTCTTATGACGTGTTGCATGCAGCGGTGATTTCCTGAGGTCGAATGCATGCACATGACGGTAATGATCAAGGACCCAAAATAGTTTAAAGTGCGTGCTAAAAATCTCTAATTTGGTGAGCTTGCCGGTAAATTAATTTGCTAATTAAACCAGTCGAAGAACGATTTGCCCAGCCAAATTTGTTGGGTCCACTCAAGTCGATCTACGCAGAGCAGAGGAGCAAGAAGAGCATAGCAGAGCGAGCGAGGTGTGCCGTACGTATGGATCTGATCCTTATCAATTGCCGTAATGTAATTCATGCATGCGTGCTTACAATGCTACGAGTACTACATAATTTAGTTCGAGAATGCAAAGCACAAGAAAATGTATCTTAAGTTAATTAATTAACTGATAGCTATACACTATAGCTGTTGTTGTTTGGGTATCTATTTAGGCACCTAATTAACGGATATTATTACGTACTAGTACTTGTACTCAGTACAGTACATTTTGGTACCACGTAATCCAAGGTCCAAGCAAACAAAGCTAAAAGGCCAACTAAGCTAGCTGCAGCATGCATGCACGGTGCAGTGGGTATATGTACTAGCTACGTAGAACGTACAAAAGCATATGTTTATATACGTACATATTTACATACGTACTTCCGGTCCCTGGTCCTACGTACGTCCAGACCGATTGTTGTTTAGCATCGACCAGGCCGATTATATATGTGTCTGTTAGTTAAAGCCGAATCTGCTGATAATGTTGCAGAGTGCATCCAAACGTAGGGATCAAAATATTGTAGAATGTTAAATCAAATATTATGGTATTTAAAACCAAAATGTTTCACTAAATGTTACATGTTGCAGCAACTGCAAAAAATCTAGTTTTTCTTTTTTTTTTTCTTTTGAAGACTAATTTTCTCGACAGCCATATGTAGGAGAAACCCCTGAGCTAATCTAGGGGACCAATCGTTGTCGATGGCCTATACATGGCCATCGAGAGAGCCAACAGTGTGTCAACGACGTAGCAACGCTCTGTTGTGGGTCCTGCTAACGTGTTCTCGCCGGCTAGTACATGGTCGTCGAGAGTAGTAACACTGGTTGTTAAATAGCCTCACGACCGATGTCAGCACTATTCTCTGTCACTTGATTGGTCGTCAAGAGGATTGGTCTCTCTCAGACCCGGTTGATCGGACGATTGTTGAGAGTAGATAGTCTCAATAGTTTAGACTTTCTCTTGGTGGTTCGAGTCATCGATAAATCTAGCGCCCTCTGTAGGCATTTGCAACGCACGTTTTTTCAGCGTATCTTCAAAATCCACGTCGGCTGAATCATGATATCTTCAAAATCCACGTCGGCTGAATCATGATGTGGCAGGCTAATTAATTGCGAGAGAGAGTGGATGAGTATCTTATCGTACAAATGGTCTCTTCATTAATTACCATAGCTCAAGAAACTGTTAATCACATCACTACAAGCATCGTTTCTTAATTATAAAGGGAGAGATCGATGCTGTCGTGATGGAGCATGGGAGCCTTGGCATGTGACAAAAAAAAGAGTAAAATATTCAATTATGGGTCCCACTCAAGAAACAATGCATTGTTGCTATTATATCCACTGTAGTTCTAAAGTGATATGGATGGCTATAAACCATATTTAGAGACTTGCATTGTGAGTGCTCTTATACAGTACTACGCGTACAGTACCGGCCTGGTCTGCTCATCCATCTAGCTTCTTAATTGACTGTAAATCTGTAACCATCATCCGTCCATGTGCAACCAGTACTTAATTAATCACCATGCACACATCAAATTAAAGTGTGTGGCGCGCTAGCTAGTACTCCTATACACACTCCTACTTAACTGGAGTATAATTACCTGTAGGCTCCATTGATGGTGATTTGCTTGCGGTGATCCCAAGCAACACGTACATTTCGACATATCATCAACTGATTCAATTCCTTAAAGATGAAGATATAGCGAAATGCACGATGCTGCCCAGTACTCCATTATCTTTCTGGCCGGGGCGCCGTTCATCAACGATCTTCAGCTCACACAGAGAGAGAGCATTACTCGTACTGATCGATTAATGGGTTTATAGGTGACACGCACTCTGATCCTGCTCTATAACTAAATACAAATTAGCAATGTGACCACTTTGTTGAAAAGAACAAAGAAATTAAAACTGGCCACGTGCTTCACTGTAATCATCATCCGTCCATGTGCAACCAGTACTTAATTAATCACCATGCACACATCAAATTAAAGTGTGTGGCGCGCTAGCTAGTACTCCTATACACACTCCTACTTAACTGGAGTATAATTACCTGTAGGCTCCATTGATGGTGATTTGCTTGCGGTGATCCCAAGCAACACGTACACTTCGACATATTCATCAACTGATTCAATTCCAGTACTCCATTATCTTAATGGCCGGGGCGCCGTTCATCCACGATCTTCAGCTCACACAGAGAAATCATTACTCGTACTGATCGATTAATGGGTTTATAGGTGACATGGTCAGATGGTCTCTGCACGCACTCTGATCCTGCTCTATAACTAAATACAAATTTACAATGTGGCCATTCTGTTGAAAAGAACAAAGAAATTAAAACTGGCAACGTCTATATATACTTGTGTAGGGATGAGATATTTCGACCAAGTTTAAGTAAAATCATGGTTAATTGAGCAACTACCAACGGCGCCCTATGTGCTGTGTTCATCTTTCTTTTATAGATAATGGAGCTATAGTATGCTAACAGGGATGCACATGAGCACATACAAGTATATGTGTGTGTTTTGTTCATCTGACCACTGACCAAGATATATGGATTTGCTGCTAGCTCTTGTAGGCGTGCTGTTATGGAGAAACTGGAGGCGTGCATAGTTAAAGGCTGCAAGATATGAGAATTAAGGTCAGATGCCACGTCGATCGAACACTGACAGATGAAAATTAAGCGTCCACATCTACATGAAAGCCACCATTCCATCACTACATAAGCACCATCCTGCAGGCTTAGGCTGGATTTAAATGAATTAAACAATTTTATATTAGCAGCATTAATTAGGTAGTAGAATATTAATCATACACTGCTAGTACAAGATGGAGGAGATCGAGCGCATGTACTAGATAACTAATAATTAATACATGGAGGCTGGCTAGCTTAATTCAATTGAACTAAAAAGAAGAGAGGTGGTTTTGCCTCTGCAAGGTGTAAAGCACGCATGCATCAGTAGTCAGTAGTACCGTTGCTAAAGCAGTGATCCCCGTGCTAAAGCAGCAGCTGGGGCTATATAGCTAGTATATATATACTATATATACACGTACTGAACCATTTTCATATCTCACTGGCCGATTGATTAGCACATACTTAACATGATTGATGGATCCTGCAGGATCTTGAATCCGATTGTCATGTACCTCGCGCGCTAGCTAGCTCATGTGACACGCGTGCAACGCAGCTGGTTGGAGCTGGCTGCAGGCTCAAAACTCAGAAGCAGGTAAGCACAATTCAGAGCATGTGTAACGAAAGCTAAGTTAGGTCACTCTAAGTATTGTATCAATAATATAAAAAAGAAAAGATATAGATGAATAAAAAAAGCGATATGATCCGTGGCTGAATATTGTCTGGGTCATCCTAATTAAGTTCCGTCTCATTGGAGATGGCCTGGACTCAGCGCAGAGATCAATTTACACTAGAAACCTTCTTGTTAGTTGCTAATACATTTATATGCCATCAACCTCCAATATTAAACTGATGCTCATTCGTCCGATATTTAGAATCACTTGCATACGCGCATCGATCCGTGCCAATTTAAGTGCAGTAGTGCTTGCGTCAATCTAATATAATTATGTATGGTCTCAGTCCGCGAAGCATAAAATTAACAAATAGTCAGTGGAGCCTCCACACTTGGCCGGCTTTGACTAGCAATCAAGAAGCAAGCCAGTCAGGGCTTGTTTGGATGGAGCCGGCAGGAGCTGCCTGGCCCAGGCAGCGCTCCCAGGCGTCCGATTTCGGTCGCCTGGGACTGTGATCGTTGCCTGGCCGGCAAGCTGCCTGGCAGGGCTCGATCCAAACATGCCCTCAATGCATAAAGGTGTCCAGGAATCATGCAGCGTATTTCTAGTATTTTCTAGTCAGAAATGTACTTAAACTACTCTGAGTTTGATTGTTAGCAATTCATTTAATTACTTATGCAGATGACTCTCAGACAACAAGAGCACGTACTTATTATTTGACCAGTTTCATGTGAACTCCAAAACGCCTCATTCGGTTGGATTATACACAAGCAGCTAGCTAGCTAGCTAGCCCCGGTTTATTAGTTAACTATGATGCAGCCACACCACCATTCGATTATCCTAGCTATATACTCATATACTCTTGTACTCTGATGCTAGTTGCTGTTTAATTAATTACTTAAGCCGCGGCCTGATCTATTTCTAATTCTAATCACTTCGCTGCCTAGCATGTGAGCCTCACTCGCTCCACTGCAGCTCTGGGCTCTGGCTGGTACATTCATTTTTATTTGCTTAGCTTCACTGCTGCTCGTGCATCAAGTAATGGAGCAAACACTTTTTCTTTCCCTTTTCCTTTCCCCTTTTCTTTTCAGGTTACTTGCCCTGGCTTTTCCTTCCTAGCTCCCTTCTACTTCTCTTTTAACTAATTAATCTGTCCTAACCACATCGTGGAATTAAGATTATATGTAGTACTACCCTTTGCAGTCAGGTACAGGTTAATTTATTTATGTAAGTTTTGTCTGATAGCTAGGCCACCAAAGTCTGGACTCTCTTCTCCATCTCATGACTCTAAAGTCCCTCTCTATGCTAATAGTATATATTACTTCACCGATCCGATTACCAAACTTCCTTTTCGAAACATGCATTTACCAAACTTAAACAAAATGAGCAAGCAATGATAGATCACTATCAGTTGAGATTTATGCGAATCTTTATCGTCCGCGTGGTTATAAACTCTTCAAAGCTGCTATTAGAGATTTTACATTTACACCGGTTGATCGAACGCCTAATGACTTGCTATATAGAGGAGTGGGCAAGTGGCAGATCCCTAGCTTAAAGAAGTAAAAACATGTAAATTCTTAGTGGCAGCAAAGCAAAGAAGCTATGTACTGTGTGTTATATATGTTTTTCACGTGGAGCTGGAATTTCCAGGGGCGGAGCCAGGATTTCATCATAGGGGGGACCGACACATAACAAACTAATTTGCAGTATGATCATATTATTATATTGAAAGCGAGCTATATGCAGAAAAATGTTTCATAAAAATATTGTTATGTTATGCAATAAATTGAGTCAAATATGCCATAACAATATATAAAGCAATAATAATAGTATCGTACCTAGCAGGGATTGTCATGTGTGGAGACACTTAACCGTGATCAAATGGCATATTTTTGCTTGCATATTCATATGACATTGAGTCAAGTTGTGTGTGGTGTGGCAAAAACTAAATAAATAGATTATATTTTATATATGTGTATATGTATAGCAAGTGTTATTCAGTTCTTTAGAATAAAGGAAGATTACACACAAATAATACAATTATGCTCATATTGGACACGGTGATAACTAGCTAATAAAAATATTTGAAGTGTTTGAAAAGCAATATGAGCTACAATTAGTAAGCCCCAAATGTATATTAGTGAACGTTAAGAAGCGGTATGCGAATTTTTGGTAAACTTATCGAAATATTGTGCGCTAACACTATTATTGAATATATAGTACGTAACTTAGTATATTTGCTATAACATGTAATGTGCTTGGAAATTTATTAATTCATAAATTAAAATCATTTTTTTTGAAAAGAAAACTTCAAAGAACTATGCTAGTCTTGTAAAATAATTTAGTTGGGAGAGTATGTTTAATCAATACTAATGGCATACTTTTTAGAACTGAGATTAGTCATATAAATTAATTATATGGGTTTAAGTTTAATACAACATCCTATATACTACTTAATGTTGCATATAGATCATAGAGGGGGCCAGGCCCCTGCCAGCCCCCCTGTCTCCGCCACTGGATCATCGAACGCTTAATGACTTGCTATATAGAGGAGTAGGCAAGTGGCAGATCCCTAGCTTAAAGAGGTAAAAACATGTAAATTCTTAGTGGCAACAAAGCAAGGAAGCTGTTGTAAAACAGTCGTCGTACACGCACAGATTCAATCACAAGAATAGGAGACACAGATCTGAGAGAGAAAGCCAGACACAAAGATCTTTATTGATGTATATATCTCTTTGGTACAAGGGGGTCATATATATATTGCCTAGCCTAATTCGGTTTCGCCCATAATACCCCTAGGGTTCGCCGTGGGCTTCCGGCCCATAAAGCCCTAGGGTTATAACAGAAGCTATGTACTGTGTGTTATGTTTTTTCACGTGGAGCTGGAATTATAATGCGCCGCGTCACTTGATTAATTATTATCACCGGTGCGGCCGCCTAAATTGTTTGATTGGTTATGCATGTGTTGGTCAAATAATGGAGATCGACTTGGCTGATCTCTTTGATTCCTATATACTACTAATAATGGTTACATAACCTAGCTACCTTTTTTATTTCTTAAGGAACAATCCTTTTCCAACTTTCAGGTGTCGATTTGGCATCCATTTCTTGTGACGTTACATGACTGATTAGTCACCATGCGCATAACTAATGAAAAGAACCTGAATATTTTCACTATATATATTACAAGAGAGCCATATATATTATAGAAATTAAAACTTCCTCTCAAAATTAAAGTATTTATTTGTTATCTTGAGAGAGGTATAATTGGAGTGGCAGTCAAAAATGTTATTTTTGTATGAAGCTAATGAGACAATTAAACTCTTTTTTACTATACTTTTGTGAGAGTTACGTGGCGTACTGTTTATATAGCTCTATGCCTGAGTACACCAGAGTGTATAAGACATATGTGAGGCAAGAATAGGTGGTTCCGTGAAAAAAACATATTTTGATTGGAATTGGGTTTTCTGGTTAATTGGCTTTGTCAAAATTATTTATCTATTATATTTATATATAAAGGAGGGGAAAAAGAAGCCACCACGTTCGTCCACATCATCCAAATTATTTCAGCCGTTCGATCAACGGTGGGACCAAATTATAACGGCCAAGATCAATAAAAGAAATTCTCACATAAATAAAAAAAAAGATCTATGCGGTTGATTTTGTGAGGCCGGATTATAACAGCTTAGATTAAAATAAGAATATTAGAAATTCGGATTAAATACTAAAGATGATATAATATGGTTATTTTATCCGTTCAATATCAAAGAAAAAAAATAAAAGATCTATGTGGCTTAGATTAAAAGAAAATATTAGAAATTCATATTAAATACTAAAGTTGATATAATATATTAGAGATAAAATCTAAATCCGATCTGATATGTTAGAGATAGATTATGAGTTAGAGGTAAACACTATATACCAAAACATATCTAGCTGCGCAAACGCGCAGGCCACCTCGCTCGTTTTTAACAAATGGAAAGATGTTGCTTTTATTCAGGATATTTTCAGAGGAGCTTACGTACTATCTAGCTATGACAATGGGCATCACTAGAAAAGGATGAGGGCTACAAATCTATCATCATATAGTGTGCCGATCTTTGGAAGTAGTATGTATGAGTTTTTTCAATACTATTTTTTTCAATACTATTTTTTGTGATGCATGATTTTGTTCATTGTTTGAAATTTTTTCATTTTTTATTTTTTTGCAAGACAATTGGGTTGTATACATCTAACGATGTATATGCCAAAAGCAATTCCATTATTTAAAAAAGAGAATCATATATGACACTGATTTATTTCCTTTGCAGCCACTCAAGACTTCAACACAGAACAATGGCTCCTCGATCGAAAGGAAATTCTATGGCATCTATGCCATGCAAGGAAGCATGGCACCTATTGCTCTCCCTATCTCTCTCCTCCTCTCTCTCTAGCTTCCCCTATCTCTTTCTAGCTCTCCCCCATCTCTCTATTGCCTCTCTCTAGATGCATCTTGTGGCATAGATGCCATATAAGTTTTTTCCTCCTTGATCCGCCTCTAGCCTGTTGCTCCGATAAGATCCATCCAGCAAGCTAGCTACAGTCACTACAGGAAAACAAAGTGTTTTCGTCGGCCGATAGTAATTTTGTCGGTCCAAAAAAACCGACGAAAATACCGACGAAAATAAGTTCGTAATTTCGTCGGTTTTCTAAAACCGACAAAATTACGACCTTATTTTCATCGGTTTTCTAAAACCGATGAAAATATGTTTTTAATTCATCGGTTTCCGGCCGACGAAATTACAGCCAACATTTATCCCCACCCGGCCCGTCTACCTTGCTAGGCCCATCTACCTCGCGTCCATATTTGACCTAGCCGCCGCCGTCCTGCTCAAACGCCCCGCACGCCCGCCGCCCTGCTCCCCCGCGTCGCTGCCGCCCTACTCCACCGCGCCGCCTGCCGCCCTGCTCCCTCGCTCCCAGGCTCCCCCGCCGCCCACCGCCCTGCACCGCGCGCCATCGCCGCCCTTGCCCACCGCTCGTTCGCCGATCTGCTCCCCCACCGCGCTGAACGCCGTTCTGCTCCACCACCGAGCCGACCGCCGTCCCCAAGCTCGCATGAGGGGCACCTCCCCGCGGCGTCCCCCGGCCCCGCCCCTCTCTCTCTCTCTCTCTCTCTCTCTCTCTCTCGGTTTGCTGTGGCTTACATGTTTGTGAAAATGCCGCAGCCAAGGTTGATGTGCTCCAGTACAATGGCTATTTTATAGGGTTTGATGGTGTATGTGATGCACTAAGATATAACTTGTTAATTCTATCATAGTACAGTGCAATTTACTTGTTTGATGGTGGTTTTTTTATTCTAATCAATAATCATTTTTTATTGCGCTCTGAGCATAAGTTCTCAATAACTGTACAAATAGGATAGTTGATGTTTTCACTTGTTTCATTTAGCTTGCAAAATGTGCTGCTACAATCAGAAGAGGAGCTCATGGCAAAACACACTTCAGCACTAGTTATTGAAGGAGCTGCATCAAAGCCGAAGAAAACAATTGGCAAAATGAAGGTTCAAGTTTTGCCACAGCTACCTACTAATAGTTCCTTCTCTAAGCATAGCTTAGCATACATGCAAGCAAGTGTTCAATATATCAAGCAGGTATCTGGAGAAACACATGTCTTGTATGTAGTTTTAAAATAACATCTTATTTGTCTACACCAAAATTCATTCTTTTGATCTGAAGAGAGTAGTTGTTGCCATAAGTGCATTGTAGATTTCTTGAGAAATATTCCTTGTTAGAACAAAGTCTATATTTGAAATTGATGAAGCTGACTACATATTTCTGTGCATATTTCAGCTTTCCTGATAGTATGGGAGACGATTTAATCAATGCAGTCCATATTTGATTTCTACAGTAAACTGGATTATTGGGCAGCTTGCGTTGTGCCTACCAGAGGTTATATCCTTTCCTTGTTTTCATAATTTCATTATGCCATACAAGCTTGCTTGGTCCAAGTAAAAGGCTTGATCTATTCTATGTACCATATTTTTATTATATATATGATTTTCTAATTCCTGTTTGCTTATCTTTAGGCCATCAGCACAAATATCTATAATTCCTTATTGAAGGCACTGACCATGGAGGACATTGAGGACTTAACTTGTTACCCAGTTCGTGCTTCTGCTTGTGGTGCCATTTCAGAACTCATCGAGGTAAGAGTTGGTGTGGTATTTCCAATGAGTCTGCTTGTTACATTTAAATATACCATTAAGATATTTCTGTTCTTTTGCAGAATGGTTACGCTTCACCTGACTGGCTTGCCCTTTTGCAAGTGGTTGTGCGTTAAAGTTTCCTTGCAAAATTTAATGAGATAAAACCAGTTTCTTATTTAGAGTTTTTGGAAGACCTATACAGACATTATGCTAATTTTATTACTAGTCATTGTTTTATTACTGTTGTATTGCAGTGCTGCTCCTTGATGCTGTAATTTTTTTGTTAGTGGTTCTCTAACAGTATTGGTAATACATAGAAGAATATTGAATTAATTGAATTAATTGAATTTGTTTTCCTATCAGTTGTAACCGAATTCGGTGTGGCTTTATTTGAGATCCATGAAATATTTCCCCTATGTGCTCTTATGCATCATGTGATGTTGGTTACAAGTTTGTGATGGTATGAATATCTATGAATTTTCTGTGAATTTTTTGAATTTTATATGATTTTCTGTGAATAATAAAGCAACGTGTTTTTTAAAATGTTTTTTTTGTAATTTCGTTGGCCAAAACCGACGAAATTAATGGTTTTGGCCGACGAAATTAATAGCCACGTCATCCAGAGCAAACCGAGCGCTGCTATTTTTTTTTGCTGACGTGGTGCTTAATTTCATCGGCCCAGACCGACGAAATTAAGTGCCACGTCAGCGTTCCGTCGCCCACGCTGTCCGTCGGTTTTTTAATTTCGTCGGCCTCTAAAACCAACGAAAATATAGTAATTTCGTCAGCAACCGATGAGCCGACGAAAAGGCATTTAATTTCGTCTAGCACATTTCGTTGGCAAACTGACGAAATTATGTCAATTTCGTCGGTTTGCCCCTAATTTCGTCAGTTTTTGACCGATGAAATTACTTCGCTTTCCCGTAGTGAGTCATAATTAACCATGCAGATCGATATATATATGTCGATGATGGTTGAAGATGCAGATCGATATATATATGTCGATGATGGTTGAAGCTAGCTAGGCCTGCCGATCCTGGCATATGCATGTATGAATGTATGATTGGCAGGCTGATCGAAAATCAAAGCTGCATCTGTAGATAGGGAGCTTAATTATTGAACTGAGAGTGAGAGGCAGACGGAGATATATATGCAACTGAAAGAGACATCCGAACCGCCTGAATGAAAACGCTGGCTGTTCCAACCATGAATGAATGAATGAATGAACAACGAAGATTCAGATTGAATTCCAATGGACAGAGTAGCGCAGTATTTACATGCGATGCATGCACTGGATTCAGTTCATATCCTGGAGGCAGGAGAATCAGAGGAACAATTAATATTTGGCCGGCCCATAATTAATCCACGTCGATTTTCGATCTGGCAAGCAGGCCGCCCATCCTCAGTTCCTCACTCGGCCCGGCCTGGACTTCCACTGCGACCTCGCTTTTTATTTCTTTTTTTTTTGGTAAGAAAACACCATAATATGTGAATTATTACAACCCGACTCTATGCACTGCCACCAGAACCAATATTGAGAGCATCTTAAATTACTCATTGTGTGTGATATCTTGGTATCACTGGTAAATACTTACTAGAAAATATTATACTCTCTTAGTAGCCTTTTTTTCTTCCACATATAATGCACGGACGCAAAATACTTTATAAAAGACATGTGGCATGCTAGCACCTAAGTGGAAAAGGGGCTTCCACTTATTTAGATCTGAGCCGCTCCTCATAAATCCGATAGCTCAGATCTATCGCTAGCATGATAGCACCAAGGTACTAAAAACCGCCGGCTAACCACGTCTCCACGGGGCTCGGTTTGGTAAACCGACGGTTTAGTGTTTAGGGGCTTGGTCAAAATTCATTCAAATCAATTTTGAATGTAAAATATACATAAAATTCCTAAAAAAATTAATCATTCTAAACATTTTGGCTTATATAAAATAAAAAAATTCAAATTTCTAATATATATTTTAAAGATTTTCACCTATTTTGACCATTTTTTCAGAAAACCATGGAAAACCGTGGGTTAATTGCCAAAAACCGCGGCTAACTGCGAACAAACCCGTCAAGGCGTGGTTTTGAATTTGTGGAAAAAACTGGCTTAAAAACACGGTTAACCGGCTCCATGCCATTGCCGGCTCGGAGGGCTTCCGCGGTTTTGTGACCCCTGGTTAGTACTCAATAGACATTAGCACTAGATATGTTGCCAATTAAAATTTAAAACTAACGCTGAAAACTTATCATTTTTTATAAGTCATACAATATTATATTTGTAGTCATTTTTTGTAATTTTAATCTTTTTTTTAAATTTTTTAAAATATATATTTTTTAAATAACTTTCTGGCTGTTCAGGCCTCGTCGTCGTGGATTAAAATTTTCAGCCACGAAAAGAACATGGTCATCGTACAAGGAAAGCGGTTGCGGTCCAGTAAAGGCCCAGCCCATTCAGGCTAGGCCAGAGGAAGAAGAGTACTAGTCGTGTTCCGTTCCGCCTCTGCCTCCTCCTCTTGCTCCTCCCCGCCGCCGCCGCCAATACAAGACATACGCCGAGGTAACAGGGCAAGGCAGATCGATCGCCTCCGCCTCCGCCTCCAAATCCCAAAGCATCGCCATGGTGTCCGACGCCAGCAAGAAGAAGGCGGCGCAGAAGAAGGCGGCCGCCGCCGCCAAGCGGGGAGGCAAAGCAGCCCCCGCCGCCACCGCCTCGTCGTCGTCCGCCGCCGATAAGGCGGCCAACGGGGTCGCCGCGCTCAAGCTCTCCGATCGCACCTGCACCGGGGTCCTCGCCTCCCACCCGCTCTCCCGGGATATCCATGTCAGTCGGCATCAGATCTCCCTTCCCCTCCTTTCCTTTCCTTACTAATATGTGATTGGGAGGAAGATCATAGTTCCTTCTCTCTGCCTCTGTTTGGATGAGATGCCATCCGTCTCATCCGTATGTATGCTACGTAGTTTCCCTGGATAGACACTATCCCCCGGCTATTTATTTTGCAACATACACATCCTATTCGTATATATATCCCAAATAGCGGCCGAAAATTCCAAATTTCACGTCTTTACCTGCTTATAGAAACTAGAAAGTTTTGACGGAAGTAGGCACTTCAATTTGCCGTGCTTTCTATGAAATTCCAACTAACCAATACCTGTCTATGTTCCAACTTGCGTTTCCCTAGCAAAAAAAACTTTTTCCATTCATCTTCATTAAAAGAATCACTGTCATGGAAATATTAGCTTTTTGCCATGTTTTTATTTGTCTGCCTCTACTGCCCGGATACACGCTTACATTTTTTTTTAAACAAACCAATTTCCCAATTTATACACAAATTCTGCTGGCCTGTAGGGATCACAACCATGAATGCAACAGTCTTAAGACTCTTAATACTATGCTCCCTGTTGTATCATTTTTATCTGGCAGTATTAACATGCTCTCCTTTGTACCATTGAATCACCTAACACTTTATTTATTGATTTTCTAATGTAATATTTGAATGTTGCAGATAGAGTCCCTTTCATTAACATTTCATGGCCATGACCTCATTGTAGATTCTGAGCTGGAGCTCAACTATGGCAGGTGTAGTAATGAAACTGTTAATTTTTATTCTGTTATGACAAAGTATCCTGCTGGGACGCTTCTTTGATGGTTTCATTTAAATCTCAGGCGATATGGTTTGCTTGGCCTAAATGGCTGTGGAAAATCTACACTTCTCACAGCAATAGGCTGCAAGGAACTTCCTATCCCTGAACACATGGACATATATCATCTGTCTCACGAGATTGAAGCTTCAGACATGTCTGCACTGCAAGCGGTTGTTTGTTGTGACGAAGAAAGAGTTAAGTTGGAAAAGGAGGCTGAGGTTTTGTCTGCGCAGGTCAGCTCTTCAATTGTCACTAGATTTATATTTGCACTCCTTCCGTATATGCATGTATATCCTTGGTGTCACAAGTTATTAATGGACACTGAAGGTGTTGTAACACATGCTATTCTTTCCTGACATTTTCAGGATGATGGCGGTGGTGATGCTTTGGATCGTATATATGAGCGGCTAGAAGCAATTGATGCATCAACTGCTGAAAAGCGTGCTGCTGAGATATTATTTGGTTTAGGTTTTAACAAGCAAATGCAAGCAAAGAAAACTCGTGATTTTTCTGGTGGTTGGCGTATGAGGATTGCTTTGGCAAGAGCACTGTTCATGAATCCGACAATCCTTTTACTTGATGAGCCAACAAACCATCTTGGTGAGTTGTGCCTATCTAAAACCAATTAATATTGAATCAGAACTTTAGGTTTTCAAGTTAAAACATTTTTTGTGCATGATATCTGGTTGGCGACTGTGAGGAAAAAAAAAGTTAGTTCTGTACTAAATAGTCAAATATCCATTTACGTGGCAACTTGCAGACTCAATGAAGTGGTGTGTGATCTACACGCTAGCAAATTTTATTCGTATGCTAATAACATTCTGACAATCTGGCTTCCTTTTACTTGCTGAGCCGAAGGAATTGCTTACAGATCTTTTTGAGATAACGTTTGGGTGAACATTTTGGCCAAGCAGACTAATTCTCTAATATTATTTTTTTGCAGATCTTGAGGCCTGTGTCTGGCTGGAAGAGACATTAAAAAGATTTGACCGTATCCTTGTTGTCATATCACACTCCCAGGATTTTCTAAATGGGGTGTGCACAAACATCATCCATATGCAGAACAAGAAACTAAAGTTGTATACTGGTAATTATGACCAGTATGTTCAAACCCGCTCTGAGCTTGAAGAGAATCAAATGAAGCAGTATAAATGGGAGCAGGAGCAGATTGCTTCAATGAAGGAGTACATTGCACGCTTTGGTCATGGATCCGCAAAGCTTGCACGTCAGGCTCAGAGCAAAGAGAAAACTCTTGCAAAGATGGAGCGCGGTGGTCTCACCGAGAAGGTTGTGCGGGACAGGGTTCTTGTTTTCCGCTTTACAGATGTTGGCAAACTCCCACCACCAGTCCTACAGTTTGTCGAAGTCAAATTTGGGTATACACCAGATAATCTCATCTACAAGAATCTGGACTTTGGTGTTGACCTTGACTCTAGAATTGCACTGGTTGGTCCCAATGGTGCGGGGAAGAGCACTCTTTTGAAGCTCATGACAGGTGATCTAGCTCCATTAGATGGCATGGTCAGGCGCCACAATCACCTACGCATTGCACAGTATCATCAGCATCTTGCGGAGAAGCTGGACCTGGACCTGCCAGCCCTGCAGTACATGATGAAGGAATACCCTGGGAATGAGGAGGAAAAAATGAGGGCTGCAGTTGGTAGGTTTGGCCTGTCAGGCAAGGCGCAGGTAATGCCAATGAGAAATCTGTCTGATGGGCAGAGGAGCCGCGTCATCTTTGCCTGGCTGGCTTATAGGCAGCCACAGCTGCTGTTGCTGGATGAACCCACAAACCATCTTGACATTGAAACCATTGACTCCCTGGCTGAGGCGCTGAATGAATGGGATGGAGGTTTGGTCCTGGTGAGCCATGACTTCAGGCTGATCAACCAGGTTGCTCACGAGATCTGGGTGTGTGAAAACCAGGCCGTAACTAGGTGGGAAGGTGATATCATGGATTTCAAGGAACACTTGAGGACCAGGGCTGGTCTATCCGAGTGATTAGGAGGCCTTGTTTTCTTCTTTCTAGGCTCTTTGGAGATCTATAACCAACCAAAGTTTTGCCGTTGTATCACAAAACTTCAATTATTTAGAGAGGCTACAGAAATGATCATTATTGTATCGAATTGAGAGAGATCTCTCCGTATGATGTATCGGAACCAGATGATTCGTACTTGATATTATTTCATATTTTTTTTGGGTGTCGTGTCTTTCATGGAATGTATGTTTCTGGGTATTGTTTTCAGTGAAGATGGGAAAGTAGAATTCTTCCTAAAGTATCCCTGTTCGACTGCAGCGTAGTAGAGGGAGAGAAATCCGGCTCCCTCCAAATTATTCCTTATCAGTGCATGCGGTCTGGGTGATTGATTCTGTAGGCCTTGGATTTCCCCTTATCAAATAAAAACAGGTAAAAAGGTTGCACTAAAAATATTGGAAACGAAGCAATCCAGGTGATGGCTGGAGGCTCATGCGCCCTGACACTGGAAGCAATAAATCAACAACATGACCTTTCATTTTTCAGCATACGAATGAATTATACTTGAGCTGTGTCATTCCTACGCTGATCTGAGACGCAGGATTGTCGTACATGAACAATCTATGTCACTGTAGGCATTCACACACATCGATGTATGCGCTACGGCAAATATTAATGATCACAACGAAGAGAGGCAGGAAAGAAAATGGAAGTAACAAATTGGAATGAAATTCTCCTCATCCATTGGTCTCTTCCACCACCATACGATTGATACATCATAGCCGGAAATTTTCCAAATACCTTGCTTAGTTTCTTGAGTGCTTATTATTCCTGAAGCGCCACCATCGCTGCTTTTTCTTCTTTATTTCTGAGGTTGGAAGATCTGCAGCCATCAGAGCACATTGTCAGGTGATAATTGATAAAGAGTCTAGATGGCAAAAAGACCACAAATAAATCTCCTATAACTAGATAGATGGCTCCTGTATTCAAGTGGCTCAACACCATGCAACATGCAGAAACAATCTTGAAAAGTGAATTTACTCTATATGCACTTTGCTACAGCCCAGTACAAAATGATAACAGCAATGGCAAAATAAGACACTTTTAGTTGCCAATTTAAAAGCATTGTCATGACATTATATGATTACAACTAGCCATTGCTCTTTCTTCAGTAATCATGTACAAACTTACCTCCTTCAGGATAAATGGAATTGTAGTGGACCTCCGCCCAGAAGCTCAAGAATATTACTGAAATTTACAAAAATGTGCTTTAGCATATGAACAATAGGCCCATTAACAACATGAAATAAAAGATGGATGCGTTTTAAATATATGCCTGACATTAGAGGATGTACATAATGAAAAATCTTAGTGGCAAAAGGTGGGCATGGGTTCTCTAGCCTTCTTAACATGGACCAGAGAATTCTCATACCTCGATTGGACTTCTGAGAGTTAGGAAGAATCTCAATATAACAGGTATCTTTGAATGATGTAATCACAAATATTTTTACTCCATACTGCACAAGAACATGCAAATTGATGGTGCCGGTGAAAAGGAAGATTTAGTGAAAAATTTCTGGATTGCTATTTAGCAAGGAATACAAACCGTGTCTGCAGCAGCCTGCAAAGTCACGTGATCACCCCACTCACCATCTCTGTTCAAATACAAAATGGAAAATTTGTTAGTCAAATAACAAACAGAATGAATATAAACCCAGGAGTCTCAATCAGAAAGAAATAGCATACTGTGAGACTTTCTCCAGATAATCACTGTAAACCATTGGGACATATCCTTCGTAGATCTCACGATGAGACTCAAGCTACAAAACAAAAGCATGTACTAAAGTAGGCATGGCGAAGGTTAAGTATATAAATTTGCATCAAATAAGAAACTGACCCTTATTACAAGAAAAATAACAAACGGACCTGGCTTATGATTTGCTGCCGAACAAATTTGTGGTGTTCAGGACTGCGGTAGAATTGATCAGATAGCGCACGGAACTGAGAAGACACAGCAAAACCAGTTTTGGGGAATATGCTTGAGGAAAATAAGCTCTTGAAAAAAATATGCTTCATTTTCATGTATGTTATAGTTAAAAGAGACAAATGTAACTAACCTGGCAATTACCATCTCCCTGTACCTTCAGCTCAACTAGATCATAGAGCCGCAACCTACAGAAGTAGTCCTATGAAAAATCAGTCAAGATTTCAGTGTAATACAATCTTTATAGAATTATTTCCAGAATGCATGCTTTGTTATTCAGATGCTATATAGTGGCATCTAACCTGTCTATGAGCCTTTGATGGTCTGACGTTGCTTCATCTACAGAAGGTATCTCTCCGTTTATCCTAGGAACATGCTACAAAAGGCAAACAATTTTAACTTAAAATATTAAACAGCTGGTACAAGATGACTGGGATAATATTTGAGATAAGAACTACTTTTAGCCTCGGAAATTCTTTACTTCAAATTATGTGAAGAAAATGGAATGTTGGCATCATGCCATCACGAGGTTTTCTGGAAAGAGTTACTTATAGTTCTAAAGTAAGTGGTTAAGGACAATTAGCTGAACTTACACGGATAGGCACCATCTGATTCAACCTTTTGCCTACTTCACCATCTATTTCAGATGAATCATCAACGAGTTCAAGTGGCAGGTCCTCTCCTAGCGGGTTTACACCCGGGCTTGAACATGAGCTAGATGGTTCCATATCATCTTCTTCTTCTTCACCTCGCACATAGCCTCAATCAAACCGACAATTCAAGTAGCCTCAATCAAACCGACATTTGAAGACAACGAAATAAAAAATTTAATGGGTATATATTATCAGAAGAATCTTGGGAAACAATTACCTGAATAATAGTTCCTAGAAGGATCAAACCAACCACTGGGGCACATGTGTAGCCCCAACTGCTCTTCATCTGCACTTGGGTGATAAGCATTGTCTGCAACAGAAGTACAAAATCACCAGAGCTCAACTAAATAAAACCGGTAACAACATGATGACTAGCAAGACTAAACCTACCTTCTCTACCATAACAGCCATTGTAAAAGCCGGCGTCATGCTGAATGTTTGCTCCACAATAAGCAGCAGAGTTGGCATATGGATCATGGAAAGCATTGAAGGTCCAGCGAAGTACATCGTCATCTTGCTCGTATGTCATCATCAGTTAATACTAGCTCCTTTCACTGCTCAAAAGCACGTTTCTTTGGGTTCGGTTTATCTATATAGTAGCCATCAACTGAAGAAAGAAAAAAAGGCGATGTCGTCTGATATATTGGGGTGGCTGATGTTGTTCTGGTCAATGTGATCGAACTGATTGGCCCCAAAACTGGAAGGTAGGTTCAGAAGGCAAAGCAAGTAGCACTACACTTGAGCAGAAAGTGTGTACATTGTAGAAGTAGCAGTACAGTATTAGCACCCAACTGTTACTAGCTAGGAATTGTCAACTTTTTGTTGAAGGGAGACTGGAGTAGAATGGAACAATCTCTCTCTGCCTCCCAAATTGCTTCAGCCAAAAGGTGGGACTAGATCAGGTGCCCTTTGTAAGTTTCTTCGCACATGCTGCCTTCCACTATCTCAATATCCCCCCATTCTAAATTCCTTATGGTTGGACAGCAGAGTGACCTTTTCCTCTGATCAAGATGCTGCCTCTCTTTTCTATCAATTGGAGTAATCATGCATGAGAAAGAAAGATGCTCGAGATATTAAAGGCCATGTACCGACTACAGATTGGTCAAACAATCCTGTTTAAAAATTATGTATCCACGCCTTAGTAAAACACTAAAGAAACGATAGTTAATACTATATAAAATTAAGGGATGGCGCTCAATCTCTGACAAATAACAAGTACAGGAGCAGAGGTGGAGGAAGATTGTTCGGATGCAGATCTGTCTGCTTAATTTTCTATGTTCAACAAGCAACACGATCCCTAAATCGACAACAATCCTATGCTACTGATTCTGAACGCTCATTCTTGACTTATGAGGTTTGGGCAATGCAATGGAATGCATATGCTGGTATGTATGGTCGAGCCATTAATTTGTTGAGAAATAAAAATCGATTTTTTTTGGCTGATCAAGTAGGCGGTCTCCCAAACTGCGAGCTCCTGACAATTGAATAAGGTGGTATGTAGGCTACACGAGCCGCGCTCGAGCGCAAGCAAGTAGACAACAGGAGCTGGGCGGCCATGAAGCGCAAGGAGGGAAGAAAGGTATAGTGAATTTGCTTTGGATCGTAGAGCAAGATGATAAGTGCGTGAAGGGAGCGGAGTTTGATTCCACATTCCAGTGGGAACTGACCTGAACTGCACTGAACTGAGCTGGGGGCAGCTCCAAGCTGAGGGCCGGGGGAGTTGCAGAAGCAGGAGAGGTATGATGTGTGCACGGAAGAGCACGGGGTGGAGCGGGAGGACGATGCAAATGCAAGGAGGAGAGCGGCGCGTGGGAGTGAAAGGGAGACGGAGAAGGAGAAGGAGCGAGCAAGACGACGATGACGATGAGGCTCAGGAGGCCGGAGGGAATCTTGCGGACGTCACGGGCCGAAAAGGAGAAGGAGGGGGAGGCCCAGCGACTGCGAGAGGGGCCTGGCCCACATGGCAGTGGCCCCATTCAGCAACTGCTTCCCCTGTGCATCTCTTCTCCTCATGTCTTGGCATTTGCCAACACCCATGTCCATCCACCCATTTGCTGCATGAGCTAAGCTATAGAAGCTGATCTTCTTTTCCCCCTCCTCAAGCATAATAGAGGGGGTAAGGAGGCTTTCCTTTCATCTTCACCGATTCCAGAATCACCTTGTCGGTGTAATAAATACCGGGGTACAAAGAGTCCTGAGAAGATCAAGCGGGTCCCACGCGTCAGGCGGGCGAGCAAGGCCCCAGCGCGTGGGCGAGCCCCTCAGGGCGCCGGGCGAGGGCCCCACACGTCAGGCGGGCGGTCAGACCCCAGCGCGTGGGCGAACCCCACGGCACATCAAGCGGGCCCCGCGCGCCAGGCGGGTGCGTGGGCGAGCCCCCTCTGAAGACGAGGCGAGGGCCCCACGCGCCAGGCGGGTGCGTGGACGAGCCCCCTCTGAAGACGAGGCGAGGGCCCCACGCGCCAGGCGGGTGCGTGGGCGAGCCCCCTCTGAAGACGAG
>SPJY01037954.1:56561-91800 GCA_005191435.1 Raddia distichophylla | reverse complement strand
AAAAACAGAGGAGAGAAAACCGGCGGCGGCGCGGCCAACGGCGGCGACGGCTCCGGCCACCAGAGCTCGATTGGGCGCGCGGTGAGCAAGATACCAACAAGGCGAACGCCATGGCAGTTCAAACCTCCCGAAAGGTGAATGGGCTAGGCAGCGCGGCGATTCGCTGCGGCGACGACCCATGAACCGCACGGCGCCAGCGAGGGAAGGGATCAAAACCGGATTCCCTCGGCCGCAAGCAATAAGGGAGTAAAGCTATGCGATTGGTGAGCTCACCGGAATGGAAACGATGGCAAGGCGAGGAACTCGCAATGGCGGCGACGGCGCGGGCTTCGGCTCGGCAAAAGACACGGCGGCGGTGAGCAACAAGGGAAAGAGGGCAGCAGTGCCCCCTTTTATAGGCACGCTTCGCCCGGAGCTTTAATGCGGCGCGCGGGGTGGCAATCGCCGGTGCCAAGTCCGTCCGGAGGCGACGGTATCGCGCTTGGATACGGTGGCACCGAGGCGAGATGACCGGTGACAAGACCCGAGAGGCAGAGGGAGTAAAGAGGGTAGAGGGAAGGATCGGGACGAAGGATCGCGTGGGAGAGAGAGCCAGCGCGGTCTCTGGAGAGAGGGAGAACAGCGGCGGCGACCGGCGACCAGAGGAGGAAGAAACAGGAGAGAAAGAAGGAGAGTCACTGACGGCGCGGGCCCACCTGTCGGCGAGACCACGGCGCGCTGGCGAGGAAGGTGGCAGCGACGAGCTGGGCCTGGCGCGACGCTGCGGCCCAGCAGAGGAAAGAGGCGCGAGGTGGAGAGGAAAAGAGGGAAAAAGAGATGGGCCGGCTCGGGCCGAGGAGGAGATAAAAAGCTTTTAAGTTTAACCGATTTTCCAAAAGCACTTCATTTTTAAATACCCTTTTTAAATAAATAGATTAATACTTAGGAAATATTATTTTGATTTCCCAATATCCCAAAATAATTCAATAAGAGATTTGGCTTTAATGAAATATAATATATGCCTTAAGCAAATTATTGAATTTTTCCACCAAGGGTGCATGCTTGAAAAGTTTAAAACAATTTTTCCAATAGAAATGCAATGCATGCAATGCTGATGCCAAGGTGCAATATGACATGATTACTTTGCGATTTTAAAATTATGCAATTTAGAAAATTATTAACGTGCCAAATTGGTTTTAAAATTTGGGATGTTACACCGAGACCCCCATCCCAGCCTCTTTTGCCTCCCCAGCTGCTTACCATCTCCGCTGATTCACCTCTATCAATTTTCTTGTACGAGTTGATGGAGAAGAGATAAAGGCCACTGAAAGAAGGTTGGCTGAATGGGCCAGGCCCAGTTAACGGGCAAAAGCCCAACAGTTATCACGGCCTTTGTTTTGACCTGTACTTATTTATTGAGAGGAAGAAGTCCATATTGCCTCCCTCAACTATTGAAAAAGTTCACTTTTCCTCCCTCTGTGTTAAATGGGTGAGATCTGGCCGTCCAATCTTGCATCGAACGGCCACAAATGAGTTGAGGGAGGAAAAATGAACTTCTGCAATAGTTAAGGGAGGTAAATTGGACTACTTCCTTATTGAGATGATCTCTACGTATAAAGGATATGCTCCCTTCTGTTTTCCAAAAAAAGCAGGCATCATATGAACCACAACAATGCAATTATAACTAGTGGATATGTTTGATAGATAAAATGCGCATGTTTTTGCACTACAAGTCTTGTGTGGATTGAATGCAAGTATGCAACAAAGACTTACTTTTACGAACCATGTATGCTAGATTTCAGAAAGACTTATTTGTTGTTGTATTTATGCTCTGACCTTGACAAACTTGGTATCCTTGATCCTGTAATTCAATATCCTACTAGCGCGAATGAAGAATTTTGGACCATCTGTGCATGGCTCCAATGTAAAGCCAGTTTAGAATAACGCCCTTGTCCAAAAGCAGGTTCAAATCTGGACCCTGTGCTTGAAAATAATGTTTGAGCACAGTTTGCCTTTTTATTAATTTCTATCCATGTTTTCTTTTATGGCCATGCAACATGGCTTCAGTTAGTACTCATACTGGTTGTTTCACCAGACAAACTGCTCTTAAGGTTCCTGATTATATAACATTACCTTCTGTCTAAAAAAACATTACCTTTAGGAGTGGATAAAAATATTGCACTCCAAAATCCCTTTTATGCAAGTCAACTCCATAAACTTATGGGCTTACAGTATAATCAGTCATACAGCTCATCCCATCCCATCCCAGCCCAGCCCAGCCCAAAGTATTTTTCAAGAGGATTTTTCTTTAAATGTAATGCAAGACAGAAATAAAAACTAAGAAAAATTGTATTATATGAACGTATTTGGTATTGACGTTTAAGGTGCTACCGCATTACAATGTCATGAACTTGGATAGCTGAAATTAAAAGTTAGACATATGAGACATCAAAGTGGTGCATGTGGAGTATAATACGTACCATCAATTTTGATATCTATATCCTATTTTTAAACTACTATTCATCCCTCCAATAGACTCTTCGTCCTTCAAGTAATGTAAAAGTTGGAAATCGAGATAGATCGATGCTACTCCTACTTAGTGCATTTGAAGATTTAAATCAATTTGTAATAGTGAAAATGCTAGCGTGTGTTAGGACGCACGTGCATACATGTTAGTTTAGGGGGGTTAGGAGTTAGTGAGTGAGTTGTGTGCGTCTTTTTTGTGTCCCCTCAAAAAAAAAAAACATACAACACTTTACCGTAACGTCGTCACATTCTCAACGGCCACCCAGCCAGCTCCACATCAAAGCACCGATTGCATGAAATATCTGGCAAAATAATGGACGTAGAGCAGGCCTAGGGACTAGAAAACGGGCTCACATGGCCCAACCAGTTGAGATCTCGGTCCAAACCAAACTGATACATTTGGAATTTTTAATTTTTTTTATATTAAGAAGTTCAAACTTCTGAAATTTACTGTAGCAGAGGGCTGGTCGTGCATTGGTTGCACGACTACGGCTGCTCCCTCCCTGTCAGCAGCCTGTCGTGCTTTCAAAGTACGACAGAGTAGCTTGTCGTGGATTGAAAGTGCGACCGGCGTTATTTTTGTCTAAATTTCAATCCGACACATAGTTTTGCATAAACGAATAAAAATAAATATAAAAAAAATTAAAAATTCGATACATTTGAGGGGAAAAAAAAGCCCATTTTACCTCCTTGAACCGGAAGTTCGGTGTTACTCCCATAATTCCAAAACTAGTATATCGGATGAAATACCCTCAGCATTGAATCAACGCTAGTTTTGGATGGTGTGGCGTTCTAGTCAGCATGTTTTTATAAAAATAAATTTAAAATGTATAAAATCGTAGGTAGGTTAGAAAAATTAAATTAAAATATATATATACAAAGTCAGACAAATGTATAGATTCCAAATATGCAATACAAATATTTTTTGTATGTATACTTATATGATTTTTTTTTGTCTTAAAACATATGTTTGTTAAACCAATCAAATATTCAAGAAAAATTTGTGTGGCATATAGAAAAACAAGGAAAAAATATTTTACCTTCTGGATTGTTGGAGAAATTAATAAAAAAGTAAGGATCTAATTTTAATCTTTGAATTTGAAAATTTTAAATCGCAATTAAAAGGACAAACTAACTTTAATTCAAATCAAAAGATAAAACTAACATCGTTTTATTCTTCTTAATTTCTTCCTATTTTTCCACAATCCAAGCTAATTTTGTCTAACTACTTGATTTATTTAATAAACAAAAGACCGTATAAAACAAAATAATTTTGCATATATGGTTCTAAAAAAAAATATTTTATTGAATATTTGGACTCTACATATTTTTTTTGATTTTGTAGGTATTTATATATTGTCTTTCTATTTTTTTATAATTTATTGGAAATTATTTTTATAAAAACATGTTGACTAGGACATCACATGGTCTAGCACATAGATAGCTTCAAGTGAAGGGTGTATTTTGTTTTATATTAGAGCGGGTGGTATCCGATGTTGAACAGGGTAAAATTGAGTTTCTCCTATATTTTAGAGCATATCCAATAACCCTTTAAACCACCCTGTAAAATATTATTTATATCTTTATGAATAGTGTTTGACAACGGTGTGTGGCAACCATGAGAATTGAGACTAAGATCATCTCCCACAGTATCTCTTCACAGATCATTTTTGCTTCATGAAAAAAATTATGGTCCCTTAAGACGATCACAGAATTTCTTCACAGTTCTTTTTCGAAAAAATTCTTCATGTATTTCCTTTAGAAAAAGTTATTTCTCTGTTTTTTTTATATTTTTTAATTAATGTCTTTTTTTTGCAAAAGGGTAGGCCCCACTTTCATTTTTAATTAAGAAGACGAAAGCATCCAACAGCCAGAGTTGTCAACACCAAACAGTTACAGCAAGCCTCAACGGGTAGTCTACGACACCCACAGGGTAAAGCCACAAAAGCTACAGCCAGTACCATAGCATCCACTACCCAGAGAAAACATCTGAACCAAAAGGCACAGAACCTGCTGATGAAAAAAAGAGAAGATAACAACTAGAAGCCTTTTAACACTAGGAGAATGCAGACAAACTAGCAAAAACCCCGATCACTGGTCTTCCTCCGCCTTCTGGCAAGCATGCACCTCCTTGACAGTCTTGAAAATAAGCTCTAGCCCCATCTGAACCAAAGCTTAATCATCAGCACACAGATAAGATTGAGAAAACTAAGTAGAATTGTAGAAATGAGGAAGAAGGCGAGCAAGAGAAGATGAGAGAAAGGAGGGCAAGCACGGCAAGCACGGGCATCAAGAACTAGCTAGAAGCAAGCCATGGAGAGCGGACGGAGGGATGATGATGATGCAGCCATGCACATGCACCGATGCACATGCACGCACACCAAGAAGAGGAGCGAGCGCAGGTGACTGCGGCGTTGGACTGGGAACGGGAGCTGCAACACGCATAAGATTTACATGTTTGTTTGCATGCGTCGTCTCGTCCACCTCCATCCACTCATATCCATCATATCAGACGCCCAGTCAGTGATGGCAGTGCTACTTCACCACATGCACACATCCAGGCCGCCCATCATACATGCAGCAGTTAAGTTGGTCAATGCATATGTGTTGCAATCTCCGTTTATGATTGGGAAATTTTTGTTCATGACACCCAATTGCATCCTAGTTTTCAGAGGACACTAAATTGTCATCTAATTTTTTCTAGACATCCAATTCGTAATTTCTATATTTTCATGACATTTCAGCCGTTTCTCAGCATTTCCGAGCCAAATACATGATCGAATACAGTGAAATACGTATCTGACATGTGGGGCCCACATGTCAGCCTCTCACCTCCTCCTCCTTCCTCAGGCTGAGCCGAGTAGGGGAGGCGGCAATGGGCGCGGTGGCGGCGGCTCTCCGGCGACGTCGGGGTGGCGGCGGGGGTAGAGGGCAGCGCGGTGGTCTTGCGGGTGCCGGCGGCTCGGCGCGGGGTGGCTGGAGGCGGCGCGGAAGCAACCAAACAAGATGAAAGGAGGTGCAGGGGGAGAGGCGAGGTGAGCTCATGGCTCATGCTCGGCCCTCGGTAAAAACGCCATGGCCATGGCCTCTGTTGATTGGAGCGGGAAGGGCTGCGTGCTTTCACGGCGATACACATACACTGGTACTGGTACAGGCAGGAGGCTCACATCTCACATCGATGATGGATGAGTTTACGTTGCGCTGCGCACCGCCCGTACGCTGTGGCTCGCCGGACATCACCCACCGCCTCGTCGTCGTCGTCGGTAACCTCGGAACACGAATGTACCAGCTAGCCACCTCTCCTCTCAGTACGTAGTCAGTATATGCCATTCTCCTCTCAGTACGTACGTAGTCAGTATGCCATTGCTAATAACACCAATCTCCTCCCGAGAAGGCAATTCACAAATACAATCCCGCCATGCTAAACCTGTGTTTTATAGCACCGACATTGTGCTTTCAACAACAAGATTAAATGCTAACAATACTAATTCTTTTAAAGAAAAAAGGCAAGGAAAGATGATATTTAGGCCTTGTTCTTTTCAGCGTATCGTTGCGTTTGCGTATTACTGTAGCAAATTTGAGAGCCCTCAAAATGAGGTCTAAAGATTATAAAAAAATAATTAAAAAATAGTTTTAGAATCTTTGGAACGACTACTAAAAGTCACGAAAAAATCGTCGCAAATTATGACAACATATAGGCTATATAAAAATAACAAAATTTGCTACAGTAATACGCAACGATACGATACGCTGAAAAGAACAAGGCCTTAGAGCCAGAGGGACAGTCACAGAGAGGCATGCAAGCGCCAGGCGCCAGGGAAGGAGATCATCTCCTCGGATCGTACTACTGTGCTAGTGCTACCCTACCACTACCAATCTACCACTGCCACCACTGTCCAGCTTTAGCCTCCAGCTTCACCTCCGCTTGCTGCTCCGACCTCTCCGCCCACCCCCCAACTCCCTACTCAAGTCCAACCTCTCTCTCTTTTTTTTTTTTTTTTGGGAAAAAGGCGGGAGTTTCGCCGATCCATTAATAGATAGAGAAAAGACAGTCATATTTACAAGTGGTGGTAGGGTGGCCTCTGCCCTAAACTAGCCTGGATCTATTGACGGTGAACGCCACGTCAAGAAGTCGGCAGCTGCGTCTCGTGCCGTAAGCGACGTGGTCATCTGCACAAGGCTGCGTCGAACCCCTCGCTCTCAACTCTCAGGGCTGCGTCTGCGTCTGCATCTGCACCAGCTAGCTCCTGCATGCCCTCCTCTTCCATCCCTGGATCCCCTCGCCCTCCCGTCCCGGTTGCTTCACCATGACTTCCGCGACAGCCGGATTCGCCGAAGCGCCGCCCCACGTCGCCCAGCGCAGCCGACGCGACAAGCTCCGCTTCCCGCCCGCCGCCGACCTCATGTTCCCTCCGACCACCCCATCCTTCCATGACCACGACGCCACGGCCCACCTCGGCTACCTTCACGCCGTCGTCGCACCGCCGCCTCCGCCCACCGACCTCTGGCTCTCTCCCCAGCTCTACGCCGACGCATCGGCCTGCCCGTGGCCGCGCGCCAAGCTGGAGCACGACCACGACGCCTGCGGCTGCGGCTTCACGACCCAGCACCAGCAGGCCGCCGCGCTCTCGCTCACGCTGTCGCCGGCGCCGGCGCCCGCGTGTGGCGGCTCGCTGCAGAGCGTCGTGGGCTCTGCTTCCGCGCCGGCGAGGCCCCTCGGCCCTTTCACCGGTTACGCGGCGGTGCTCAAGGGTGGTTCCCGGTTCTTGAGACCGGCGCAGCAGCTGCTCGACGAGATCTGCGCCGCCTTGGGCGGCGGCGCGGAGGGCACCAGTGGGAGTTACACCTTGGCGTCGCCGTCCTCGCTGACCAGCTCCCCTGACACTGCCGACCGGCAGCATCAGCGGTCGGAGTTCAGGGAGAAGAAAGCCAAGCTGCTCTACATGCAGGAAGAGGTGAGCCTGCGTGCGTGCGTGCGTTACTAATTAGCTACTTCCTTGTACGCCACTAACTTCCGAGCCCTTATGAATTGTGATAACTTCTGAATTGCCAATTCGCCATGTTACGCGCTCAAGTTAATTTGCATGTGCCAATCTTGGTCTGTCTGGTGATTTCATGCTACAAAGCCTGTATTTTTGCATCATGTAACATGCATCCTCCATACTCCATTACTCCATAGGCTTAATTATTGCAATCACTGGCATTTTCATGCTTGCCGTAGTAAGATGAAATGCAACTACATTGGTTTCTTAGCTGCTAATTCAGTAATTTTCTTAAGAAACTGCTATTACATGATACATACTACTTTAGTTCTCTAGTGTCGCTTGTACCTTTTTCTGGAAACTAATTTTGGCTCCTAAAGAGTATTGCGTTTCTTTTGTCATTTTTGTTCATAACAACATGCATATATGTATATACGCACGTAGATCTGCTAGAGGCAGCATTCCAGATAATGTTATGTCAATGTGATCTTTTCATATCTGCTGCTCTTCTGGTGATTGGTGAGCATCCTGCAGGCCTGCACCCATATATGCATGTATTCACTTGTTCATATCTAACTTGTGCGGACTCCCAAGAGAATCCATCAGGCACCACGTTCGTCCTCATCGAGCAGTCCTTGTCATGCGTATATTGTCATCAAAATAATAGGTTGTGGTACGGATTAAACTAACGGGAAAAAAATGTGGGTATTGTAGAACAGCGCCCTTCGATGCACGAGAGATATGGGAAAGAGGCTTCAAGCAAGCTTGTGTTTTTAATTAAATGATATGAAGCAGAAAAATACCACTAAAATTTCAGCAGTGATCTCTCTCGTATCCATGGGGCCTGGTAAGAATCATTTAAAATATCTGGTGAATATTGTTCTCTTGGAAAAAAAATTTCTTCATACAACCGAAATAGAAATTTTGAGAAATACAAAACAAAATTCAAATTTTGACTAAACAGTTTCGTTTAAAAATCTGGTATCCATTGCTCCTATGTGTAACCTAAAATCTTGCAACCTTTTGCCTAAGATGAATTAATCCGGTCACAAAGAAAAAAAAACCATATACGTATTTGAACCCAAATACCTAAGAAAAGCAGATCTTTGATGGAAGAACATAATAGTTTTTGGATCCTTCTAGTATATGGAACTATGGAAGTACTAGATACTAGTACTGATCCATGAGAAAACATCTGGACATTCTGAAGGGCCCTAATCTTAGAGGAAGAACCAAGCAAGGGGGACACAAACACTGAGTATGAGAAATGGAAGTTTGGGCTTGAGAATGATCTTGTGCTTATTTGGTTGGAAAATGTACATTTTTAGAATAGTGTTTGGCTATAAAAAAGCAGTACTGTAGCAAATACTTGATATATGTTATCCACAGGTGGATGTTTATAACAAACTAGAAGAGGCTTTTCAAGCGTATGATTAGTACATTACTGCTAATTGCAATGATCAATTCTAGACTGACAAACAGTTTCCAGTGATGTTAGAATTAAGGTTATCAACTGGCCCCCTTTTTTTGTTTGTTATTTACCTGAGCTAAGTTTTCTCTTGGTCCCTCCCATTGTAACCAATAGCATTCTGCACCTAAATCAGCCGATAATTTTGCTAAAGTGTAAGGCAAGTGATAATTTTCTATAGTGCAAGATCAGTTTTTTTATTTTGATTTATTGGATATTTCTGTTTTACATGCACATATGATCAGATGTGGTCTTCAAATTCCAATATTCTAACACCTGGGAGTTGTGCATGATCAGAGGCATATACGAAGGATTGGTATATAAATAGTGTGTTAGAGTGGAGGCATGTCATCTTATGTGGTAGTTGTGTGAAGTTCATATGCAAATTGATGGTTTTTCGATAAATGTGGAATGTATATGCAAATTGGTGGATCTCCAATCAATGTGGAATTAATGATATGGAGAAATTCTTAACTCCATAATTTGTAACAAGCAGATTCACAATATTGATTCGATCTTGGTTCTTCAAAGTTCAAACACATATTGCATATTGCGATGATTGCAGATAGTATGAGTAAATATGTTTGTATGAATATCTGCATGCTTAATGATGATTTTACTTCCAAACAATGTTGAGAGGAAGTTACTCACATTATCATTTTTTCGTTGTATGAATATAATGTAGTTTTGGTTTCACTTTGTTTAAAAGGAAGAACTTTGAAGCTTTAAGTTTTCTAAGGACGAGTTTAAGAATTAAGAAAAGAAAATCATGTGTTGTGCATTATAAGTAACGACAAGATTGGATTGCAGGTATGCAAAAGGTACAAGCAATATCACCAACAGATGCAGATGGTGGTGTCCTCATTCGAATCGATTCCTGGGATCAGTTCTACTACCCCTTATGCATCATCCATCCTTAAGGCCATCTCCAGGCACTTCCGACGCGTGAGGAGCATCATAGCAAGCCAGATACGGTACATCAGTAGGCTCCTCGGAGAGGAGCTCCTGTCATTGCCGAGTTGTAGCAGTGGAGGTAAGACAGTGACAAGGTCGTCAGGGCTTATAGACGAGAGGCAACCCCAGCCCGTGTGGAGGCCTCAGAGGGGCCTACCAGAGCGTGCCGTCTCTGTGATGAGGGCCTGGCTCTTCGACAATTTCCTTCACCCGTAAGTACTCCTAAATTGTTTGCTACTCTGCTGTATATGTTGATTTTAGCTGGTGTAAGTAAAAACCTTGAAATTTGAAGCGACGAGGTTGTGCTGGGGTGTTGGTTTCAGGTATCCAACCGACTCAGATAAGCACATGCTGGCCACTCAAACCGGGCTTTCGCGGAACCAGGTACATGTTTATGGGTTTATGATTCAAGTGATAGTATAGTTGAATCTGTTGATCCGTCTCATAGAACATTTATGATAATACAGGTATATTTTGTTGAGCACATGCAGGTGTCGAACTGGTTTATCAACGCCCGTGTTCGGCTGTGGAAGCCCATGGTGGAGGAGATCCACATGCTGGAGAACAAGATCCGCGGGTCGGCCAACACAGACACCTCGCCAGCCTGGTCCAGCCCCAGCAGCGCCGCCTTCGCCGCCCGGCCGCCGCCTCTGCTCCCAGTGCCGGCAGGTGCGGGCAGCCACCGCCATCAGCAGCTGCAGATGCTGGAACAATGCCTGGGTGACGCTGGTGGGCAGGCGATGATGAGCTTCGGGGAGGCGGCGGCGCCGTTCGCTGGCACGGGGGACATGGCTGCAGGCTTCAGCTCGGTGTCGCTGACGCTGGGACTCCGGCGAGACCAGCAGCAGCAGCATCAGTTTGGAATGCTGGGTCTGGGCGACCTCGTCGGGTAGCTGCCGGACGGATGGCACCACCATCGGCCGTGGCTCGTTTTGGAAGCATGCATGCAGATGCACTGCTGTGCCTGTCAGTAAGTAATTACTTGAGCAGCCTGTGAGCCGGCGATTGTGTGCCTGCACCCCCTTGGATTAGCTAAGCTAGCCATGTATTGATGTAAATTTATGTGTATATGTTGCTCTCTAGTGCTAGTTTGGCCAATGAACATGTCTTTGTGGCTTGAAGAGCAGGGTATTTTCCCTGGCCATTGCTATGAACCGGAATGCCACCTTCCTTATCTTGTGGCATGCTTAATCTGTACGTGCGTGCTGTGAACGGTGAACCATGAATTGTCAAGCATAATGTTTATTGACTGCAACCCTTTTTCGCTGGTGGATTTCCCCCGGCTACAACTCGATCAAATCGCTGCAGGAGCTACTACCACAATCACGGTTCCATTTTCCAACCTGCTGCATGTCTGAATGCTTGTTTCTGTTGACACGCATGTAGGCTGAGGAGCTACAAACAGTGGTAAAAGCAGTTTTGCAAGAAGAGTGGCAGGCCTGAGCATTGGCGTTGCCAAGGTGTGTCTGCTACCAGCTCGATCCTATCAGTGGTTCTTAATTGATTTGCACAAGTCATGGATGATGTGAACAACTCAGCTCGATCCTATCAAACGAGAGCAGAACAATAAGGTTCAGAAGAAAAACGTATTTTTTTCAAGTTACACAACAATAAGATTCAGAACAAAAGGCATCAAAATATCATAATCATGTAAAACATTAATTGAGCAACAGTGTGATACCACTCAGACGAAAACTACCTTTTCAAATTCAGCAGAGAACTAATTAAATATTAGATAACCTGTTCTACTTATGGTACTCTCATTTTCTCACCGCGGTTGTTTACATCATAAGTAAACACCTGAAGACTTTATAAAATATCTACCACTTAAAATAGTATCAATGAAGTAGATAACCCAACGGGTATTTGCTCTGAATAAGGATTACATTGTAATCTTCAAGATGAACTTGAAAATGAACCGTCTTTTACCAACTCTCCCATCCATGGTGTGTATGGAAAGGACGATGATACAGATGGATTGCTCGTGTACCAATTATCATAATATTTTGGCCAGATGTTGCCCAAGTCTTGAACCTTTTCGCTATTTAAGTGGTAGGCCAATCCTCGTCTTAATGTGTCACTAAAGAAGACAACCTCCTTGTAGGGATGAAATCCAAGGAAAGTAAAATATCTATAACCACCATTCAAACAAGGTGTGCCCCAGCTTCTGATGTCAATAACATCATTGTCAGAGTCCCATTCAAATTTTTGTCGCACTATTACCTCATCGTCATCGCCATCATCACTATACACATGTAATTCATAGTGGTTGCTATCTAGTAAGGTCCAAGGTCCGGGTGCATCTATTTCTCTGGGGTTCATGCGAACTGTCCCTACATAAACCCACTGCATTTTACCATCTGATTCATCTAAAACATAAATTAGTAGATCATCCAGCGAGCAGTACACCCCCTTCTTTGATTTCCCCAGATGAAGATTTGGACAGAGTGTTGGCTCTAGGTATTCTGGTAGTTTAATTACTTTGTACTTTCCATCCTTTGGTAATATTCTGCAAGAATCACCATGAGTGAGAGAAACATTAATAACCAATAGCATTGCACGGTCTTTTCATGGAGGCAGAGATACACAAATTAAATGAGTGAGTACCTCAAAACAAAGTTGGTTTGCCAATGGACATAAAGCACTCCCCGCCAGTAGACAGCGTTGGGACGAACATCTAACTCTTGGCCCAGTCGCATGTCAGCCACAGTCCCCAAGGCATCCCCTTCTCGAACAAACAACCTTTCCTCCCATTCCTTCGTTCTTGACGAGAACACTTGCAATATGAATGGCGATGGTGGCCACTCCAATCCCTCAATCGTAGGATCTGATTCTTTGATATCAAAGAAGCTGACACGAACATGAGGAATTACAAAAACCTCATAGTGCGGCGACAATGTGGCGTCAAAGACTAGGTATTTGTCGACAATAAAGTCGTTATCTGTAACCATACATGGGCTTGGGCGTGGAGGCAGCTGAACCCACTGTCGTGTGGCTGGGTTAACCACATAAAGATTTTCGCTCCAAAGCAAGAGGAGACCATTACAGTGGTGGTCAAAGCTGCAGGTGACTGGCAAATAGTCCATGGTGGACAACGTCGGGCCTGTTGTGGGGCGGGAGAAGAATTCCGAAAGGACTAGATCATGGAAGTTGATGAAGATGCCAGTTACAGAGAGCGGGAGGAGGTCAGCACGCAGAAGGTGGCGAGCGTCGATGATTGTGCACCAGGGCTTGCAGACACAGCGGGATGTGGCGAGGCAGCGTGGCGCAAGACGTTGGAGGATGTTGGCGAGCACATCTTCGGGTAGCTGGTTCACCATGCCCTCCTGTTCTTCCATCATCTCTAAGACGACCTCTTATTAGTCGTGATCCTCCAAATCCACGGAAGCTCCGGAATTATCTGCACAGTGAAGGAACGAGAATAAGTTTCTGTGAGAAAAGGACGGCGGCTAGGGCGGGGGCGGCTCGGCGGCGGCGGCCTGATGGAGGGAGAGGCGGAGAGGCCGAGGGAGGGGGAGAGACCGAGAGAGGGAGAGACTTACGGCGGGGGCGGCCGGCGGCGGCGGCCTGGGGGCTGGGGGGGCGTGTGGCGTGGGAGCGCGGTATTTATTATACCTCCGTTCGTCCGTCAAATATTTTCAGCCATCCGATCGCTAAACCCTAGCACGGGTGATCGGCGCCGGCTGCTGCTCTCCCCATTCCCCAATCGCCAAAATTCTCTGCTCTCCTTCTCTCGATCCAAAATTTCCTCAACGGCATTGCCTGAAGCATTTCGAGCCCTTCCATCCAAAATCGCCTATCTGCAAACCTCGACGCCGGCGGCTCCTCCGGCGAGCAACTCCCCATGTACATGCACAAGCTCCGGGAGAGCAAGCTGGGCATCCCCGCTGACCCCGCCGCTGCCGCCACCACCGAGGGGGCAGCGAAGCAGCGGCCACCGGAGACGCCGAGAAAGAGGTTCTCGTCCTCCAGGACACCTTCCCTCAGGACTCAGGAGGCAGCCGTCACCATCGAAGAACCCAATATGTGCCTTATTGTGCTTGCTCGCCATTCTCTTGTTTCCGGCGTGATGCTTCTTCATCTTGATGCTGGAATTGGCTGGAGCATGTGTCTGATTTTTGACGGTTGAGGTATGTATAGAACGAGCTCTACATCGTGCCCGACCACCTCAAGGTTTGTGTCTGAGTAGCGCTTTGGTGCACTCCTCAATGTGAGATCTTTCATGATGTTGCACTGTAATGAAGTTGCTGGTGCGTTGTTTGTTTGTGTAGCCTGATGAAGAAGAACTCGGAGGAGAGCTCAACACAGTGGACCACTGGCATTGCTGAAGTTCAGCTGCCCATCGAGTGAGATTTTGCACCTCGTGGATTCTCCTTGTATAGAGTAAAACTTGCTATCCTCCTAGACAATCTCTGAAAGACAACTTATTCCTGACATATTTCACTATAAATAAGACAATTCAATGACAGTGATTTTTAAGAATTCTTCAACAGAAAAATTCTCTCTGGTTATGTAGAATGACTTCCTATGTAGGAATTCAGAGTGGAAGCTGGAAAGTACCGAATAAATGAATCTGTCAAAGAAATTATGCATTTTTTATTTTTTTTATTTTTTGCAAAAGGAGCAGCTCCCCTATTTCGTTGTTTTATTGGAAAATGGAAACAAACCAGTCCAACAATTTATAATTTAACAAAAGTACATGCACTGCTGTGCCTGTCAGTAAGTAATTACTTGAGCAGCCTGAGCCGGCCATTGTGTGCCTGCACCCCCTTGGATTAGCTAAGCTAGCCATGTATTGATGTAAAATTATGTATATATATGTTGCTCTCTAGTGCTAGTTTGGCCAATGAACATGTCTTTGTGGCTTGAAGAGCAGAGTATTTTTTCCCTGGCCATTGCTATGAACCGGAATGCCACCTTGCTTACCTTGTGGCATGCTTAATCTGTACGTGCGTGCTGTGAACGGTGAACAGTGAATTGTCAAGCATAATATTTATTGACTGCAACCCGGTTTTTCGCTGGTGGATTTGCCCCGGCTACAACTCGATCAAATCGCTGCAGGAGCAACCATCACAATCACGGATACGGTTCCATTTTCCAACCTGCTGCATGTCTGAATGCTTGTTTCTGTTGACACGCATGTAGGGTGAGGAGCTGCAAACAGTGCTACAAGCAGTTTTGCAAGAATAGTGGCAGGCCTGCGCATTGGAGTTGCCAAGGTGTGTCTGCTACCAGCTCGATCCTACCAGTGGTTCTTAATTGATTTGCACAAGTCATGGATGATGTGAACAAGTTTGTTAAAATTTGCTGGACTCCGGGAGGTGCCAACCAAATACACAATTATATCACCTCTCAAAGTATGGTGGTTAAAATCTCAAAAATAGTGATCAACTACAATGAGTTAGGCTAAGCAACACAGTGAATAGTGCAGTGCCATTAACACTAGTCCTGCAAATGACAGCTGAAATAGGCTCTCAATATCACTGATATCCTTGTTCAGTGTTCACTAGTCTTCAGTTCTTCATATCCTTGTTCTTCTGGCACATCTGTTATAAGTAAAATGAAGGGGAAAAAACATGGATCAGGAATTTACACATGATTTCTTATTACTGATATATATGCTTTATGTAATTAGCATGCCAAGTTGAGAAGAGCAACCAAAAAATAAAAGAGGCACCACTACTAAATGGTACACAACACACTGCTAATTGTAGGAAGTTCAATTAATAAGATGATGCATAATTAAATGTTCACAGTTATGACCACTAAGAACTAATCTTGCACCATCTTGCCAACTCAATTATGAAAGAAAGACTAGCTAGCTAGATACCATTGGAAAGAGTAGTCTTTTAGAAGAAAAAAGACTAACTAGCTAAATTACAACAGCAAGGATCTAAGCATTGTGGTTCACCATATTAAAAGGTTCACTTTCAAGAGTAGAAATATTGTTGGTAGTGGCCAAACGCCAAAGAAACAAGGTACAGTAGCCACCCAGTTTCAATAAAAACGAATTTGAACTCAAATTAGGAGAGGATACTCATTGTACATTACCAAATTAGGAGATGATAGCCATGTTTCAACATTAATTTTTTGCACCTAGTCTGGCCACAAAGAACTAATCTTTCATCCATGTGGCTCACGTAATTAAATTCAAGCAGGAATGCTTTGTTTTACTAGGATACCATCATGAATTCAAGCTAATCTAGCCACAAAGATCTAATCTTACATCACAAAGAACATGTAATCTGTCACAAAGAACATAGAGATAGTAACAATATACTTAACAAGAACAGCACAACAAAATTCCAATTGCAAGCCAATTCACTAATGATTCCCCTTTTCATCTGCAAGCCGATTCACTAATGATCTGCATGGAAATAATTAGGGACTTTTACTATATTTAACAAGAACAGCACAACAAAATTCCAATTGCAAGCCAATTCACTAATGATTCCCCTTTTCATCTGCAAGCCGATTCACTAATGATCTGCATAGAAATAATTAGGGACTTTTACTATATTTAACAAGAACAACACAACAAAATTCCAAAACACAGGAAGAAAATATATACAAAATTAAGAAAAAATAAGAATAACATAAATAAGATCAAGAAGTGCTCACTATGTTTCACTTAACACTGTATAAATCCAGCTGTTATTCCCTTAAAGCACGTTACATTGTAATATTCAAGATGCACTTGAAAATGAACCGTCTTTTACCAACTCTCCCAACCATGGTGTGTATGGAAAGGATGATGATACAAATGGATTGTTCGCTTCACTATCATAATGTTTTGGCCAGATGTTTCCCAAGTCTTGAACCTTCCCGCTATTTAAGTGGTAGGCCAATCCTCGTTTGAATTTGTCACTAAAGAAGACAACCTCTTTGTAGGGATGAAATCCAAGGAAAGTAAAAATTCTATAACCACCATTCAAACAAGGTGTGCCCCAACTTCTGATGTCAATAACATCATCATTGTTAGAGTCCCATTCAAATTTTTGTCGCACTATTACCTCATCGTCATCGCTATCATCACTATACACGGGTAATTCATAGTGGCTGCTGTCTAGTAAGGTCCAAGGTCTAGGTGTATCTATTTCTCTGTGCTTCATGAAAACTTTCCCTACACAAACCCATTGCATTTTACCATCTGATTCATCTAGAACATAAATTAGTAGATCCAGCGAGCAGAACACCCCCTTCTTTGATTTCCCCAGATGAATATCTGGATAGGGTGTCGGCTCTAGGTATTCTGGTAGTTTAATTACTTTGTACTTGCCATCCTTTAGTAATATTCTGCAAGAATCACCATGAGTGAGAAACATTAATAACCAGTAGCATTGCACGATCTTTTCATGGAGGGAGATACACAAATTAAAATGATAATACTTATGGAGTGAGTACCTCAAAACAAAGTTGGTTTGCCAATGTACGTAAAGCACTCCCCACCAGTAGACAGCGTTGGGACGGACATATAAGTATAACTCTTGGCCTAGTCGCATGTTAGCCACAGTCCCCAAGGCATCCCCTTCTCGAACAAAAAACCTTTCCTCCCATTCCTTCGTTCTTGACGAGAACACTTGCAATATGAATGGCGATGGTGGCCACTCCAGTCCCTCAATCGTAGGATTTAATTCTTTGATATCAAAGAAGCTGACATGAACATGAGGAATTACAAAAACCTCATAGTGCGGCGACAACGCGGGGTCAAAGACTAGGTATTCGTCTTCAATAAAGTTGTTACCCATACATGGGCTTGGGCGTGGAGGCAGTTGAACCCATTGTCGTGTGGCTGGGTTAGCCACATAAAGATTTTCGCTCCAAACCAAGAGCAGACCATTGCAGTGGTGGTGAAAGTTGCAAGTGATTGGCAAATAGTCCATGGTGGATGACGTTGGGCCTGTTGTGGGGCGGGAGAAGAATTCTAAAAGGACTAGATCATGGAAGTTAATGAAGATGCCAGCCACAGAGAGCGGGAAGAGGTCAGCACGCAGAAAGTGGCGAGCGTCGATGATTGTGCACCAAGGCTTGCAGACGCAGCGGGATGTGGTGAGGCAGCGTGGCGAAAGACGTTGCAGGATGTCGGCGAGCACATCTTCGGGTAGCTGGTTCACCATGGCCTCCTGTTCTTCCATCATCTCTAAGATGATCTCTTATTAGTCGTGATCCTCCAAATCCACAGAAGCTACAGAATTATCTGCACAGTGAAGGAACGAGAATAAGACCGAGGGAGAGGGAGAGAGAGGCCGAGGGAGAGGCGGTGACCAGGGGGTGGCTCGGCGGCGGCAGCCCGATGGAGGGAGAGGCGGAGAGGCCGAGGAAGGGGGAGAAACCGAAAGAGACCGAGGGAGGGAGGGAGAGAGAGACTTACCCGGCCGGCAGTCGGTGGATGGAGGCAGGCGGCAGGCGGCTGGCGGCGACCTCGGAGAACTGAGGAGAACCGGAGGCGGGAGGAGGAGGCCGGCCGGGGGCCCGGTGCGGCGGCGGGTGGGCTGGGCGCCGGTGGCCCGAGGAGGAGGCGGGTGGCCGCCTCGGCCACTGGAGGGAGGAGGAGGCCAAGGCGAACCGGAGGTTCACTGGAGCCTGGAGGAAGGAGAAGACCGGGACGAGGTGGCGGTTGGGGTGCGGGGCGTCACTGCATCAGGACTAGCCGGCTAGGGCGAGGCAGCGTGGCCATTGGTCTGGCCCATGGCCGAAGGGAGGTCTTGCTATTGGGCCACGCCGCGGGCCGTAGACCTGGTAGCCCTGGGCCTGGGCCCGCCCGAGGTGTCTCGGTAGCGGCTCGATGCGCTGGCGGTGGCGGCAGGGGGTATCCCGTCAGCCAAGGTGCTCGGTGGCAGCCCGAGGGACTGAGGGAGAGGGGGGCGTATTTTGGGCCTTCCGACCGTGGCCCAGCATGGCACGTGGCCCGCATTGCTTGGCCCGTCCCGACTACCTGCGGCACTGCTAGCAGCAAGCCGTGTACTGGATCGAAAGGTTTAGATTAGGCTAGAATTTCCGAAAAAATTGAAAGTGCTACAGAAATTGGTGAAATAACCCTGAAAATTGCTGAAATTTGCAGAAACACCTTGATTACTGTAGAATCATGTGAATTTATTGGTTAATATTATTGTGCAATTATTTTGCAAATTTTTGTCGTTATATTATCAATAATTATTTGTTACACCTCGTAATGGCACCATACTGAAACCACGAGAATTAGTTTATGTCACGTACCACTATAGGACGATTAACTTAAGTAATCATGCATTTGGTTATCTTGCAGACAGCCGGACTCACAAGCCGTGATTTCGAGGAACTTGCCCCTCAAGAGCAAAATTTTATGACATGGAAGTACAATGTTAAAATTGTCCTGTGCAGCAAGCAGTTGCGGTGTACCATTGGCATTAGCCAGGGCTACACTACTGTGGAACAAATTTATCAGACCCTGCATTTTCTTAGGCACCACTTGTCACCTACTCTCAAGAGTGAGTACATAGCAGTGACATGTCCCTTACAACTGTGTAATACGCTCTGTAAGCGTATGCTATGTACTCTTTCTCCAGTCCTTTTTTTTCACTTGGTTTTTGATAAAGTTTTGATGAGCCATATACATCTCGCTGGCAAGGTACAGGGGGGAATGTTGGGAAACTACCAGGAAGGGGAGCCCGGCCCGCCTAGGGCCGCCCCCATGGTGGGTCCCACATTGGACATAGCAAAAACCCTAATCAGCACTATATAAGAAGAGGTGGAGCCCCCCTGTTATACACAGATTTAAAAATTAATAAAGAAAAACTCTACCCTATTCCCCTGTGTTCTTGTTCTCTGTGTGATTGTTCGTGTGCGCCATATCTTGTACTACACTTGGTAGTAAGCTTCCTTAAAAAATTAAATCCCACCACCAACCCGCGGGATTAATAAAATGCTAGATACAACGGCGGGCCATCCTAGCTAGCCGTTGGACCCAAAACCCCTCGTTTCATTTGGCGGGTTATGTAAATCCGTCAATTGAACTGGCGGGATTTATAACCCGCCGGATTGAATGGCGGGAGACGTTTATTTTTAAAATTTTAATAATTTAACATTAATTTATTTAGATTAAGAAAATATAAAATATAAAATAATAATAAATCCCCGAGTTCTGAGACTTGTGACACCACACAGGAGACCCTTCGCGGCCCAGAAGCAATGGAGCGGAGGCAGCCCATGCATCCTTGTCGGCCCTCAAGGTTCTCGACCCAAATGGTGCAAAGAGCCGAAAAATGTGGCCATGGGGATTCTGTGAGGGGGTAGAAAATCACACGGAGCTCCTGGTATGATCAACATGAATTTAAAGCCTGCGTATAAAATATTTCAATTTTTTTTTGAATATACTGTGTTCGGTCAGAAATGTACATGCAAATCAGTTTTAAAATTTTACCTACAAATATCTTTTACTATTTAGATTGAGTACATGAAAATCATGTATTCAAATTTGTCCTGCGTACATAATATAGTAATTTTATTAGGTACGAAAAATGAACTGTACTAGTAATTAGTTGTTAAGACTTAAGCATGCATTTTGACTACCATGTCAATGTTCAAAACGATACTTATTTGTGACCGAAGGGAATATGTCCACAATCGATTACGGTGGGACTAGACTATAATGAGTGAGATTTCCATGTAGATCAGTGAAAAATCTCCACCACCAATCACAACAAACAACATTACAACGACTTACAATAAAATAAAGTCTATATCAACTACAATTACCATAAAAATATCAAAAAATTGAAATAAAAACTAATAGAAGAAAGAGTTTATGCCAACTATTAAATTAGAAAAGAATCAACGACAATTAAAAACCCCATCAACAACACTACAATTAAAAACCAACAAATTCAAAATAAAATATAATAGAGATGAATCCATGAAAAGTACAAAACAAGAAAAAGAATTAATTCAACCACAACTAAAGAATAAAAAGATATAAACTTTGTTGGATAAAAAAATTCGCCGATACGAATCAATCTCAACCCCGAGTTAATTTTTAAATTAATTATCTAGGATTAATTTAATTCCCTAAAGACTGCCACTATAAAAACTGGCATCGGGGGCAATCCTAATTCATCTGGCGTCACCCCCAAAGGAGTTGGCGCTGGCACCTGCACCTGCTATTTTTATTATTCTTAGCTATTAGGGCATTAACAAAAACTCATTCGGCATGGCCGATTCTTAGCTTTTAGGGTTTCAGGTTTGGGGGAAATGGGGATTTTCGATTTCGGATTGGGGGTTTCTTAGGGCTTTTGACATTAGAATCTAAGAAACCGAAATCATCTCCTTCCAACTTCTTAATACACATTAATTCGTTAATCCGAAAGTTAAATGCTTAGCCCAACGGCTAATCAAGAACTTAGTGACTGATTTGGGTTTCAATAGTGGGCTAATTGCTCTGATACCAAATGTTAGAACTAATCTTAATGCGGAAGCGTAAATTAGTATCATTAGCCCAAGGATTAAACACCGAAATTAAGGATAATCTTAGGAATTCTAATTGTTGCTCGAAGTTGCCATCAGGGTTGATGATCTTATGTCGAAGTGGTCTGCTTGGTGGAGAGTCGAAGCAGAGAGACGAAGAACAGGCGGCGGCCTTCCCGATCGATGCAGCGCTCTCCCAGATCATATGGGCTGAGAAGTCGTTAGGAGTGAGCTAATCTCTTCGGAGTTCATTGTCAACGGAGAGAAACTATTGTTAGCTATTTAAGGAGCGCTGCTCGATGGGGGCCGCAACCAAGTTGGCTTATGCGCCCCCGATCAGGACGCTTAGGCCTCTTTCTTTTCAGCGTATCGTACAGTTGCGTATGACTGTAACAAATTTTGTTATTTTTATATAGACTATATGTTGTGATAATTTCTAACGATATTTTCGTGGCTTTTAGTAGTCCTTCCAAAGATTCTAAAACTATTTTTAAATTATTTTTTATAATCTTTAGACCTTTTTTTCAAATTTGCTATAGTAATATGCCAACGCAACAATACACTGAAAAGAACAAGGCCTTAGTGGAGGGCTGGCTCCCTAAGACTCGGGCTATCTGAACGATCAGCCGCCACGAAACTCGGCTCAGTAGTTGAGCACGAGATCAACTCCAACGAAAGCAACCACACCGGGATGGTTGTTTTGTTATTCTGGTCTTCAGTTTTATAATGATATTTCTATGTTCATTGTAAATTTTGCTATCCAAGCAGAAAGAGGAGTGAATTGAGCATTGTCACTGTCCTGACTAGTTCTTCTGAGACTCCTCTTCTTCGGTGTTGAGCTAGCAAACCCATTCTGGTTCAATTTATAACATGTACAGGTACATTATACCAATAGCTCAGTAGACTTGCTCGGAGGTGGCTCGGCGGCCGGGATTGGCAGCTTGGCATCGGTAACAGGCAGTACAACGGAAGCCCAAGGGAAGCTGCAGAGGTCTTCGTCACGAGGACGACGGATGAAAGCGGCGGCGGCGGCTGAGGAAGCATAGCGCTGCATCGCTCCAGTGTTGCTCCAGTTTAGAAGATGAAACGACCGGTTCTGGAAGAGGGGGTTTTCGCAAGAATACCGAGAACTCGGTTAGCAAGGCGAGCGGTAAAGTGCAAATCCCCCTCACCGATACCCAGAAGCAGCGCCGTTGGATTGCCATCAAAAAGGACGCTGAGCACCGGATACATTCCCACCATCTTCCTAGTGTAGATAAAAGGCCTTGTATATTTTAGCTTATCGTAGCGTAGCCTTTTACCGTAGCAAAATTTAATAGTCTTTGAAAAAAAATATTCTAAAAAATAATGAAAAGTAGTTTTAGGATCTCTCATCTACTAAAAGCCTCAATAAAAACGTTACAAATTATTACACCTACACCATATAGATTATACAAAAAAGACAAATTTTGCTACAATAAAACGTTACGCTATGTTAAGGTAAAAAGAACAAGGCCAAAGAATGAAATGTGTGATTGTAACCTTAGAACAAGTCGTACCTTCTCGTATTGCGGCCATAAAATTGATAAAAATATTGCAAGAGAATAAGACAAAATGAAAATACCACATATTAACTTGAATAACATACTGATATCTACAACAAACTTGGGCATGTTCAATCCAAAGCCTCCGTGAAATTACATAATTGGGCATAGGCATACAGTGCGACATGCAAACATACATAAGTGGGCATGTTCATACGTCACATGCTATAATTTACTGCAGCTAGATAGGTCATTGAGTATAACTGTTCTTCAGTTAAGTGCACAGTGAAAACGGCCGCATCCTGGAGGCATCACCACAGGCTCGGCTTCGCCGCTTCAGCATGGCTGGAGGGCACAACCGGATGAACCAATGGCAAAATGGATATGTCTAGCTCCATACAAGCATACCTCGAACAAACAGAAGAATGCAACGGTTCTCCAAACAAATTAACCTCCACCATGAGCAAAACAAAGTGCAGAACAAAAGACATCAAAATATCATAATCATGTAAAACATTAATTGAGCAACAGTGTGATACCACTCAGACGAAAACTACTTTTCCAAATTCAGCAGAGAACTAATTAAATATTAGACAACCTGTTCTACTTATGGTACTCTCATTTTTTCACCGCAGTTGTTTACATCATAAGTAAATACCTGAAAACTTTATAAATATCTACCACTTAAAATAGTATCAATGAAGTAGATAACCCAACGGGTATTTGCTCTGAATAAGGATTACATTGTAATCTTCAAGATGAACATGAAAATGAACCGTCTTTTACCAACTCTCCCATCCATGGTGTGTATGGAAAGGACGATGATACAAATGGATTGTTCGTGTAATTATCATAATGTTTTGGCCAGATGTTGCCCAAGTCTTGAACCTTTTCGCTATTTAAGTGGTAGGCCAATCCTCGTCTTAATGTGTCACTAAAGAAGACAACCTCCTTGTAGGGATGAAATCCAAGAAAAGTAAAATATCTATAACCACCATTCAAACAAGGTGTGCCCCAACTTCTGATGTCAATAACATCATCATTGTCAGAGTCCCATTCAAATTTTTGTCGCACTATTACCTCATCGTCATCGCTATCATCACTATACACAGGTAATTCGTAGTGGTTGCTATCTAGTAAGGTCCAAGGTCCAGGTGCATCTATTTCTCTGTGGTTCATGTGAACTGTCCCTACACAAACCCACTGCATTTTACCATCTGATTCATCTAGAACATAAATTTCTAGATCATCCAGCGAGCAGTACACCCCCTTCTTTGATTTCCCCAGATGAAGATTTGGACAGAGTGTCGGCTCTAGGTATTCTGGTAGTTTAATTACTTTGTACTTGCCATCCTTTAGTAATATTCTGCAAGAATCACCATGAGTGAGAAACATTAATAACTTGCACGGTCTTTTCATGGAGGGAGAGATACACAAATTAAATGAGTGAGTACCTCAAAACAAAGTTGGTTTGCCAATGGACGTAAAGCACTCCCCGCCAGTAGACAGCGTTGGGACGGACATATAACTCTTGGCCCAGTCGCATGTCAGCAACAGTCCCCAAGGCATCCCCTTCTCGAACAAAGAACCTTTCCTCCCATTCCTTCGTTCTTGACGAGAACACTTGCAATATGAATGGCGATGGTGGCCACTCCAATCCCTCAATCGTAGGATCTGATTCTTTGATATCAAAGAAGCTGACACGAGCATGAGGAATTACAAAAACCTCATAGTGCGGCGACAATGTGGGGTCAAAGACTAGGTATTCCTTTTCAATAAAGTCGTTATCTGGACCCATACATGGGCTTGGGCGTGGAGGCAGCTGAACCCACTGTCGTGTGGCTGGGTTAGCCACATAAAGATTTTTGCTCCAAAGCAAGAGGAGACCATTGCAGTGGTGGCGAAAGCTGCAAGTGACTGGCAAATAGTTCATAGTGGACGACGTTGGGCCTGTTGTGGGGCGGGAGAAGAATTCCGAAAGGATTAGATCATGGAAGTTGATGAAGATGCCAGCCACAGAGAGCGGGAGGAGGTCAGCACGCAGAAAGTGGCGAGCGTCAATGATTGTGCACCAGGGCTTGCAGACACAGCGGGATGTGGCGAGGCAGTGTGGCGCAAGACGTTGGAGGATGTTGGCGAGCACATCTTCGGGTAGCTGGTTCACCATGGCCTCTTGTTCTTCCATCATCTCTAAGATGATCTCTTATTAGTCGTGATCCTCCAAATCCACAGAAGCTCCTGAATTATCTGTACAGTGAAGGAACGAGAATAAGTTTATGTAAAAAAAAAAGGAAGAAAGAATCCATGTCCAGATGAAAGATCAGATGTTCTGCTCAGTGGCGGAATCAAAAATTAGTAAAGACCGAGGCCAAGTCTAAGTCAAGAAATCTTCTTCGAACTAACCCTAGCATATTTGATATTTGAGGAAAAAAATCATTAGATCTGAAACTACAAAAAAAAAACTCTTAATAACATGTAGTACAATAGTAGCATCATTCTAAATAATCATTGTTTGCAGAAGCTGACGAAGAAATGCTCGTAATTAAGTAGCTCAGATCCAAAACAGTCATATCCTTCAGGGCAGGCCAAGTAAAGCGGTCCCCAGACATTTGAAAGTCCAGAGTTCCACACACGTTTCATTGCATCTAAGCATTCCCCAGTATACACCATGAACATTTATCAACATGCAGATCGTACTCATACAAGGCCACTCCGTCCAAATATCAAATTAACAGTAGCCTATACCTATATGCACATAACATACTGACATACACAAAATTGAGATGGAAAATTCTTTATCTTACACAATTAAGATCGGGCACTCCGCCACTGTACTTGGCGGCGGCGGCGGGCCGGCGGCGTCGAGCCGTGCAGGCCGCGCACGTGGAGCCGTGGGAGGCCGGCGGCGCACGAGAACTCGGCAAGAACCGGAGAGTAGGTGCTAGGCGGGGAGGCGGGGAGCGACGGGACGGGGAGAGGAGGCGGCGAGCCCAAGGGAGGGGGAGAAACCGAGAGAGACCGAGGGAGGGAGGGAGAGACTTACGGCGGCTGGCGGCTGGCGGCTGGCGGCGACCGTCGGCCTGGGGGAAGGAAGAAGGAACTGGGGGGATCGGGGGAGCCGTGAGGCGTGGGGCGTGGGAGGTATATGTTCGGGCCTTGCTCCTGGTGCTCTGAATTCGAGGCCGGGTCGGATCCCGCCCCATCCTAGAGCACTAGCGCCTGAATTCCTCCTGCTGCTCTGCTTCTCTCGTTGCCAAGGTGTGTCTGCTACCAGCTCCATCCTATCACTGCTTCCTAATTGATTTCCACAGGTCATGGATGATGTGAATGTGAACAAGTTTGTTAAAATTTGCTGGGCTCCGGGAGGTGCCAGGTGATTCTTCTGTCATCTCTACTCGGTTTGGGACTTGTGATGCCATGGAAAACTCAAAACTATTTTTGTTTCTCTCTGGTAATGGAAACAGGGTATTCCCCTAGCTGGAAAAAAGAAGCAGCACCAAGGCAAAGACTCAATTTTTTAACATATTATTTTTTAAAATATATTTTTTCTTTATTAAAACTAAATAAATAGTCTCCTTGAGCCATCTCGTTGGGCGGGTTATTAATCCCAACAGCCCAACAAACAGATTTTATATAACCCATCAACCAAACGGGCAAGGTTTAGGCTCAACGGTTAGCTGAAAAAACCAATTGCTCGGGCGGAATTTAAAATCCTGCCCAACTAACGGGCGGGATTTAGCCTGACCAAGTGATGGATTTTCCTACCTAACTATTTAGCTTGTTAGCGGATTATATGAAATCTATCTCGTCCGTTCAGTTAGCGGGTTATGTAAAATCTACTAGCCGCGACATCACGCCTTGGTGCGCCCGGGACGTCGCCACGCGCACAGCAAAAAACCGGGGCACGCGCGAGAGGGAAAAAACAGGCGCGTCGTGAGCCCACGAAAAAAGCGAAAAAACGCGAGATCGCCCGCGTGCCCAGGCGGGGAAAAATCAAGCACACCGCGGCCGGTGGCGGGATTCGAACCGCGGGCGGCTGGCTGAGAGCTGGCTCAGCTAGCCAACCAGCAAAGCCGCCCGCGCTGCTGACGAAAGGGCCAAAAAAATCGTTTTATAGGTAAAGTAACGAACGGACGGCTGGATCTCATTGCGCACGCGATCGGACGGCTGCGGCGACGGGTCGACGTGTGCTTCGCAAGGCGGGGAGACGCCACGTGGCGAGGTGGACGTACGGGAGAACTCCGTTTTGTATCTATTATAGATTCGTTGGACTACTGAGATTTATAACCTGTCCAACGAGATGGCGAAGTCTATCTAAATAATTTTGGCAAACAAAACAGAAAAATTCAGCAAAGACTAGCCAGCTCAAGCTGCGCTGCTGCCAGCCGCTAAGCACTGGGCCGGTTCTCTGGAAAAAGCCCAGAAATAAATACAAACGCGCACTTTCTGCTGTGGATCCGTGAGCCCCAAATCACAGAAAAATTAGAGATGAAGATACGAAGTCGTAAAAATAGGCAATCAAATAGGGAACTTGTTGTAGCAATTTTGAGAGCAACCCGGCTGATTTTTACTTGTTTTTCCTCATGTTTTTAGAGCAACCCGGGCGATATCATCGCTACAAAATGACAAGTTTTTTATAGCCTTGTGCATGAATAAATATCACATTTTCGCTACACCATATTTGATTTGTTTGGTCCATGTTTCGACCTTTCACACATTCAATTGTGTTGTGCTTACGCTCTTATGCACATTTTATTTATATTACTTTTATTACAATTTTTTTTGTAGCTTATATGAATTTCAAACTACCAGGACCAACACCATCTATAGAGGAATCATCTGGATCTAGAGAGGTTCCCCCAACCGGGAGTCCGGGACTAGCAATCGAAATATCTAAGAAAATATGGCGAATCCAAGACTCGAACCTAGAATCTCATGCCACCACGTGACTCTCTACCCACCCTTCTAACCAACTCACCCACCCATGCACACATATTAATTAGAATAGGATATGCATTACTTTTGAAGTTTGCTGCAATGAGCCTTTCCTACCAATTCGTAATACGAACCTGTATTAATGAGCCATTGAGCCTCTATTAGTACGGGTGATGAGTCCGCGCGTCAGCTGGCCTGTACCCGTCTGTGAAAGGCATCTTTACTGTTGCCTCCAACCTGTACTGAAAGTTTAGAATTGTCACTGTTGCTACGTGTTTAAGTAACCTTGCTACCAAGTGTAGTCCAAGGTATGGCATACACGAAAAATCACTAAGAGAACAAGAACACAGGATAATAGGGTGAAGCTTATCTTTATTAATTTTCAGATCTGTGTAAACAGGGGGCTCCACCTCTTATTATATTGTGTTGCTTAGGGGTTTTGACTAGATCCAATGTGGGACCCACCGTGGGGGGTGCCGGCCAGCCCTAGCCGCACGCGTGCCACACGCCGGCCTTAGCCGGGCCGAGCTGCCCTCCCCGATAGTTTCCCAACACTATGAATCGGTACCGGTGCACTATCAGTACCAATTTCAATCCAATCGGTGCTGATGTGTTGGTAAATTAGGCCATTTCTCTAGTATTTATTTGGGAGTGGTTGCGTGATTGTGGTAACCGGTGAGGGAAGGGATGGAGAGAGAAAGAATAAGGTTTATGGATGGGTTGGGCTCGGTGATCAGCGAATCCAGCCCCTGCATCGATCAGGTCGCGGCACTCTCGCAGGATCGTGCCGATGCAACCGATTCCAAGTTATAGATTGCAAACACTTGTGTAGAGCAGATATCGTTCATGAGAAGATGAACCGGGGTTGGATTCATTCACTCATTTGCTACATGTTGAATCGTATGCATGGTGCAGACGAGCTAGCTGCATGCATGCACGTATGCATGGACCTCCTCCAAAGCTACTAGAGATACGTACGAACAATCGATACATAGATAGCCCCATCACGAGTTCACGTTCGTCCCAAATTAAACAAAACGACTCAACCAACGACGCGCTTAATTAGATTAGATTAGCTGCATGCTACGTACGTAGTACGATCTATAATCAATGGAGATCCTTAATCTGCTTTGCGTCTTCCATTGCTGTGCCTGTGATCGGTGACCCATCTGATCTCCCCCTCCCTGCATAAATTGGCCGGCGCGGGCGGCTAGACGACGACGGGCGCCGTGCGGCTGTGGGCGGCGGGGTCGTTCTCGCCGGACATCTCCTCGAGCGACTTGCCCTTGGACTCGGGGACGAGCAGCGTGAAGAGGAGGCCGAGCACGTTGCAGCCGGCGAGGAGGAAGAGGGAGTTGCGGACGCCGATGCCCGGCGGGTAGCCGTGGTCGGTCTTGGCCGGGTCCGGGTTCTGCGCCAGGTACAGGAAGCCGAAGGAGCCGAGGATGGCGCCCAGCTTCCCGGAGGCGGCGGAGATGCCGTGGCACGTCGACCGGAGCCTCGCCGGGAAGATCTCCGCCGGCACGATGAAGGTGGTGGAGTTGGGGCCGAAGTTGGCGAAGAAGAAGGTGAGGCCGTACATGACGAGGAAGCCGGCGTGGTTCCCCGGGGTGGTCCAGTGGTGGTAGGGCACGGCGAGCCCCAGCATGAAGAGCGTCATCATCAGGAAGCCCAGCAGCTGGATCCAGAAGCGGCCGACGACGTCGATGAGCGCCACCGTGAACCAGTAGCCCGGCACGGTGCCGCAGAGCGCGATGAGCGTCTGCGCGCGCGCGATGCGGAACAGCTCGTCCAGCGCTCCCATGGTGGCCGCCTTGGGGATCCACCCCACCGCGCTGAAGATGTCCTTCTGGAACAGGTTCTGGCTGTAGAAGGCGATGTCCAGCAGGAACCACGTCGCCGACGTCCCCAGCAGGTGCAGCCCGTGCCGCCGCAGGAACTCGCCGGAGAAGAGCCCGAACGCCGCCGCGTGGCGCTCCTCGGCGGCGGGGGCCGGGGCGGCGGCGATCTCCACCTGCAGCACCTTGGACATGTCGGCGGCGGCCTGCTTGGCGTTGTTGGCGACGAGCGCCGTGTAGCGCGCCGTCTCGGGCATCTTGGTGCGCCAGTAGTAGGTGAGCGCCGCCGGCAGCGCGCCCAGCATGAGGATGATCCTCCAGACGAAGTCGGCCTGCGGCGGCGTGGACGCGGCGGGGTCGGCGTCGTACGGCGGCGTGGGGAAGCGGGCCTTGAAGGAGGCCGAGACGACGATGGCGACGAGGCCGCCGGCCATGATGCCGAAGCCCTGCATGGCGAAGACGGCGGCGATGAAGGCGCCGCGGGTCTTCTTGTTGGCGTACTCGGACATGATGGTGGCGGAGAGCGGGTAGTCGCCGCCGATGCCGAAGCCGAGCCAGAAGCGGAAGAAGCAGAGGGTGGCCATGACGGCGGCCGGGGTGTGGCCGAAGGAGAGGCCGGAGGCGACGGAGCAGAGGACCATGAGCAGGAGGGTCATGCCGTAGACCTTCTTGCGGCCGAGCTTGTCGCCGAGCCAGCCGAAGAAGAGCTGGCCGGAGAGGGTGCCGACGAAGGCGACGCCGTTGACGGCGGCGGAGACGGGCGGGGGGAGGGAGCCGGGGGTGGGGGAGCCGGGGGAGGTGAAGTAGATGCGGCCGAGCAGCTTGGTGACGAGGGAGATGCAGAAGAGGTCGTAGGCGTCGGTGAAGAAGCCCATGCCGGCCACCACGATCGCCGTGAAGTGGTACCATTGCGTCTTGGCCACGTCCAGCGCGTTCAGCACCTCCAGCTGCTGCTCCCCAGCCATCGCCGCCGGCGCCGCCCACCTCCCGATCCCGATCTCGCCGATCGATCGATGGCTTGCTTGCTTGGTTGGGTTGGGGCCGGCCATGCATGGCCCTTCATTCCCGTCTTATAGGCGCCCGCCAATCAAGGCCAACAACGAGACGACCATCGCATCCATCGCATCGCATGCCACAAACAGAATCTCCCGCCGAATATCCGCCCCGTCAACGCCTTCTCTCCTCGCGCTCGCATTCATGCTTTGCTTTTGTTGCTTTCTACATGCACACAAACTACACATCTCTCCTGTCTGTCAGCTAGCCTCCCCGGACTTAATTTCCACCGATTCAAAACCTTACTAACGCGTTACGAATTTACGAGAAACAGAATTGTTTCACACAAACGGTTGCCAAAGGCAACGGATCCAAGCCATCTCCGTGGACATGCATGGTCCCCTAAATAAAACAGACGATCGGTACCACGTGCTATCTCTAACAACAGAGAAGACCGTATCTTTGCAACGCATACGGCGTATGCCTCCCTAAAATGGCGGCGGACTCACCCTCGCCTGGAGGCGTGATCACCTTGGGCTCAACTAAGGCTAGAATTCTCGGATCCTTAATAATCAAATCACGAGTGCATGATAATAATTTGTTGATTCTTGAAAATAGGATAATTTCCTTTCATGAAATATTTGGCCACCCAGTATTTTTATTAAAATTTAATTAGCTTGCCAAAAATAGGGTGTTACAATATCTCGTAGATAGAGACGGGTTCTTAAATTTAGAGATTTCGTGCCAACTAGCGCCCTTAATTTCTTTTCTTCCCCATTCTACTCACCAGTCAAAATGTTGCATGCGTCTTCTTTCTGCATGCTGACGACATGTCTCCCTTCCCACCTGTTCCTATCCTGCATTAGTCCCTTTAAATTCTTACTAACAAATCACACGTCGTTTTCACATATCATATTTTTTCAGACGCTAACTCAAAATCGTATTTCGTGCACGCAATACTCTTATATTAATACAAATTTCAAAATTTATCTTTAAAGATTAAAAATATATACAAAACATTCATATTTTTAACAATGTTCCATATTTTTAATCCTATTATAAAATGCTAGAAAATATAAAAAGAAGATACAATATGGAAAAATACAGGGAATTTATTTTACTTTAAGACACTAAAACTTATGTCATACTCCCTCCGTCCGAAGATATAAGAGCTATAAGTTTTTTATATGGTCTCCAATGTACAAGTTTGACAATTAATTTTTCTCATAATATATCATCAATAACTACAAAATTAACATCATAAGAAAGTATTTTTAAATACTAATCCAACCATATGACTTTCATAACACGAAATATGTTTTTAGCTTAATTATCAATCAAAAGTTATAAATGTTGATTTTTGTCAAAATCATGCAAGTCTTATATTTTAGGAAGGAGGGAGTACATTGTGGAGTACCTAAGACACTAGCGAGTCACTTATTGTTGTCCTAGGCCCACATTTCATTGTAACAATTAGTGTACAATAGCAAATACGTGAAATTTAGAGTGCCACATAGTGAATTCTAACAAAAAGAATATGAGCTTTGTAAAATTGTTAAGAACCCAAATACACGACTTAGTTTGTATTTTATCAAATGTTTTTCATACAAAACTACATGTACAATTTGATTAAATCGTCATTTCATTAGGCAAGTGACCATTTGTATCCGGTTATCTAAACATCTCTATAATTGAGCAGTTAGCCTAGATCCAACTACAAATCACATCCGTCTATTTCCTCAATCCATCATCCAACAGCCATAATTTTCCTGAAGTTTGCTATCAAGTATAGACCATGAACTCTTGACTCGATACGTATAGACCACGGACTCTTTCCCATAACTCGATATGTATAGATCACGGACTCTTGCCCATATATACATATACATAGTGACCACGGACTCTTGACTCGATACGTATCTCTTGACTCGATACGTATATACCACGGACTCTTGACTCGATAGTATAGACCACGGACTCTTGCCCACAACTTGATATGTATAGACCACGGACTCTTGCCCTTGCCCATATATACATATACGTAGAGAACACGGACTCTTGACTCGATACATATAGACTACCGACCCTTGACTTGATACGTATAGAACACGGACTCTTGTCCACAACTAGTATAGACCATGAACTCTTGTCGATATATACATATACATGGGATTCATTTTTATTCTCCCATTATAAATCTTCATAATTTTTTCTAATTCTTCCTAGACTAGAACTAACAGACTAGCACCTGTAGAGACCATGGACTCTTCCCATATATACACGGGATTAATTTTTATTCTCCCATTATAAATCTTTCTAATAATTTTTCCTAATTCTTCTTAGACTAGAACAAACAAACTAGCACAGTAACACTATAAATAGGGCGGGGACAGGCACGTACGCCAATCATACATACTCATACGTATGAAACGTCTGCCTGGGCCGGCGGTGGAATAAATTCAGGACTTCGTATAAAAGTAGGAGTATTACGTAGCTCTCTTAAGAATACGCTCCAGTATCCTCCCCTCCATGTCAATGCAAGCGGACGTATACAACCTGTTAATTAAGCCTGCAGCGTGATAAATAACAATTGTGATGCACATATATAATTACAATTTACAACCTGACCGGCCCATCGAGAGAACGCGCCGCTACTTTTAATTAAATGAGTAAGTGTCACATGTATTTATGCGTACATCCATGTACAGAATTGATCTGTTAATAAAAAAATTTGCATGTTATTGCACCTGTTAATTAATCTATATCTATATCCTGATTATCTATTATTTAATTTTGCTTGTTTAGATGTTTCATGAGATGAGCCATGTTAATATCAACTAATTAGATAATCAATACAATAAGGAGTGCTCCTACACCTGCTCCATATAGATATAGATAAATAGAAAAAATAGCACGCATCCTACATGTTACTTTTTCCTACAAATTGTTGATATCAGCATTGCTCCGACGTGCTTCGCACGTGCACGCTTGCTAGTGATACTTTGATATTTGAGTCAGCTTGGTCTTCAATTTAGTGACCAAATGGATCAAGAGCCATGGTAGTTCCGGATTAAAACGATATGTTTTCCCTTTTTTTTATATATGAAACTAGTTTTCTGTCCTTGCTTTGTGCCATGTAATTCTTTGTAGAATGAGGAAAACTAGAGATAAATTAAAAAGAAAACCATGTCTTATTGTGATTACAGAATACTTAAAGGATGAAAATAAAATTAAAATAAAGACCTATATGGGATGGCATATGGCGGGTAGTTTCAGCTGTAGTAGAGGAAGAGGATATGGGCTGTTGTGGGTAACTTTTGTGAAGTGTGACAACACTCATAAAAAGAGAGTTTTTAATATGGAGATTAAAAATACAAGCCATAAACGTTGAAAAATCTTATATTTTAACTTTTATATTCTTTGAATACAAATTCACATTTGCCTATATACAGAAGTGTGACAACACTCATAAAAAGAGAGTTTTTAATATGGCGATTAAAAGTACAAGCCATAAACGTTGAAAAATCTTATATTTTAACTTTTATATTCTTTAAATACAAATTCACATTTGCATATATACAAGCTTCCCTAGTACTCATACATGTCTTGCACTTGAGATGTCAAAGACTCGTGTATTTAGCATCTGATGTGACAAAAGAAATGTACATGGCACACCTAATTAAGTTTGGCATCTTTATTCCTCGAAATATCGAGACGTTGCTTGCTTTTTTAGTTGTTTCATAAATGCAAAATATACACATGATTGGGGTAAGGGGCTCTTTCAAGGTCAAATTTACACTTGTCCTTATGCCAGTGTGTAGAGCCGCAACCATGCATCGAAAGTGAGAAACGGCATGCAGGGTGCTTAATTGGCTCCTGATGTCCTGCAGGTCTAGGTCCAATTAAGGTACTGCATAGTACGTCAACTGATCCTTGGTAGCTAGAGAGAGGCGTGAAGGGTACTTAGATGCCACCAATAAGAGATTAATTAAGAGTAAATTGCACTGTAGCCCCCTAAAGTTGGCACCTCGTTTCACTTAGCCCCCGGAAGTTGTAAATTACTCTGCCAGGCCCTCGAAATTGGCACCGTTTGCACCACAGGCCCTGTACCGTTATATCCCGTTAGGCGCTGACGTGGCGACGACGTGGCATTAAAAATCATAAAAAAATTCAGAAAAATCATAAAAAATCATGAAAAATTCAGAAAAATCATAAAAAAATCATAAAAATCATTAAAAATTCAGCAAAATCATTAAAAATTCAGCAGAATCATAAAAAATCATTAAAAATTAAAAAAATCATTAAAAAAATCATAAAAAATCGGAAAAAAACATTAAAAAAAATCATAAAAAATTCAGAGACATCACAAAAAACCAGAAAAATAAATAAAAAAATTCAGACATAAAAAACTCAGAAAAATAATAAAAAAATTCAGAAAATCATAAAAAACTCAGAAAACTATTAAAAAATCATAAAAAATTCAAAAAAAATGATAAAAAATTCAGAAACATCATAAAAAAAATCAGAAAAAAAAAAAAACCTTCTGCATCGATCAAGAGAGGCATGCATGGCATGCCGTATACAGTACGTGCTGAAGCCAAC
>SPJY01037954.1:9444-40047 GCA_005191435.1 Raddia distichophylla | reverse complement strand
GACGAGTTTCAGGCCTTACTGGCCAACGGTACCTGGCGTCTGGTTCCTCAACCCCCTGGTACCAATGTCGTGACAGGCAAGTGGATTTTCAAGCATAAGTTTCACTCTGACGGTACACTTGCTCGCCACAAGGCACGATGGGTGGTTCGGGGATTCTCGCAGCAGCCAGGTGTCGACTACGACGAGACTTTCAGTCCGGTTGTCAAGCCCTCGACAATCCGGGTTGTCCTCAGCATTGCCACGTCACGAGCCTGGCCGATTCGCCAGCTGGACGTGAAAAATGCGTTCCTCAATGGCGACCTGGAGGAGACAGTCTACTGCCAACAACCGCCTGGCTTCATCGACCCCTCTGCTCCTCACTCTGTTTGTCTATTGCAGAAATCTTTATATGGTTTGAAGCAAGCACCTCGGGCGTGGTACCAGCGGTTTGCGACGTACATCCGTCACATTCGTTTTGTCCCATCGACATCCGACACGTCCCTCTTTGTTTACAAAGACGGTGACAGTGTCGCTTACCTGCTGCTCTACGTCGATGACATCATCTTGACGGCTTCTTCACCAGCCCTTCTACAACGCATCACCGAGCGACTCCACTCCGAGTTTGCTATGACGGACCTCGGTGACCTGCACCACTTCCTTGGCATCTCCGTCACGCGCTCCTCTGCCGGGCTCTTCCTGTCTCAACGACAGTACGCGATAGATCTTCTCCAACGTGCTGGCATGGCCGAGTGTCACTCTACCACGACACCAGTTGACACTCGAGCCAAGCTCTCTGCCACCGACGGCCCCCCAGTTGCAGACCCGTCTGAGTACAGAAGCCTCGCCGGCGCCCTTCAGTACCTCACGCTGACTCGTCCCGACTTGGCGTATGCGGTCCAACAGGTTTGCCTCTTCATGCACGATCCTCGCGAGCCTCACCTCGCGTTGATCAAGCGCATCCTGCGCTACGTGAAGGGCACTCTCTCCACCGGACTTCACATTGGTACTGGTCCGGTTCAGTCCATCACCGCGTATTCTGACGCGGTGTGGCTTCCCCCAATCTCTCTCTCTCTACAGTCCTGAACAGGTACTACACACAGAATGCACTTGAGCCATTGCTGTAGCATGAACAAATTTATCCAACCAAATGAAACTATTCACTGCACAACGGATGAAACTATGAGAGTGCCATACAGGGGGAAAGAATGGCAATGAAGTAACACAACAGTAAGTCAGTGAGTTTTAGAATACAGTGCATATCCGTGAAAGGGAAGCTTATATGTCATACATAACTTTATGCCATCTTGTAAATACATACAAAGGAAGATAATGGAATTGTGGAGTCTTGTGTGATGAGCATGTTGCTTTCTAAGTGATTCGAAGCGAAGTTTTGTGCACTCCTTGGTATGGAGTTGTTCCCTAGGTTTAGTTTAAGGTTTGGCAAAGTCGCCGGTTTGTCGCACGACAGTTTCAGGTTTGGGCGTCCGTAAGCGTCCGATGGAGGCTAACAAGTTTAAATTCTAACGCCGGTCTTTTGATCGGATCACCCTTTGTTGTTTGGACATGTTTGGTGTTTGTGGATGCAGATGATGGTCTCGGTGTAGGCGACGCGGATAAGGCTTCGGTCAGGCGGGCTGTCGGCTCGGTTGGAGGCCAGGTGCGGAGTCCGTGGTGAGGAAGCTTATTGGGTCGGGCACGAGACGTTGCGGCATCCACGTCTGTATGGATTATCCAGAGGAGAGTATTGGTCACACCAAGGACCCTTGAACCAGATCTTTCACCACCTCATTATTTAAAATGACCTATCAAGTAAAAGAAATCGGCTCCCAGACTATGATTAGCCTCATGGTTCGACCTTAATTGCTTTCCCATTTACCCGATATAAGTGCATCCAGTGCTATGTATCAAACTTGCATGTCTCCATGTCTAACAATGAATGTGTCATTCCTTGCAAATGACCATAGGTCCAAGAGTTATGTACTATGGAGCATATTGTTTGGTTGTAAAAACTTTAAAACAGAGATTAAGTCATTAGGTTCCATAGTACTAAAGCCTATGCCATTTATATGTTTTACCTCTAAAGCTAAGAAATATATAATCATAACTTCCCTTTTATAGATTCTACCAATTATAAAAAATATTTAACTATCATGATGTAAATTACTGATTGGACTGTTTCTTATCTGGGAGGTAAGCTGGATTGGACTTTCGCAATGATAGTTTGAATAGCCTTTTCCTTTTAGCAAGCTATATATAAGGAATCTGTGTTTTATGTTGTCATGCTTTATGGGTTGGTCTCATTTTATAATTTCACTAAATTTTATCTCTTTAGACTATTATTTTGTTTTTGGGATTTCCTTAGCTTCTTTCTTGCTGGAAATTATATTTTTTGTTAGGTTTTGTGTCGAATATGTGTATAAGGAGGGTTACAATTGGACTGAGTTGTAATAGGCATGGTTGGATTAGAGTAAGAGTCGGACTCTAGCCAGTCCTCCACTATATAAAGGGAGGCGGCCCTGATGTAACCCATGACAACGACCACATAGTTGTAGCATAGGCGTGAGGGGGTCAGCGGGCGGCCTGTGGCCGTGATCCGGGCAGCCGGTATGCTGTGGTATTATGGATTGGAAAGGAGCGCCCATAATCAGTGCCCCGCGGAGGCAGGCGCAAGCTGAACCGCGCTACCAAACATCGTGTTTCCTGGGGTCATTCGTGATCTTGCATTGGCGTAAATCCTAACTTTTTTATGTAAATGATGGATAGGATAACATTTTCTTTATGCTTTTAACAATATGCTGCTCGACCACTTCGAAGGATTGAAGTCTGGTTTATCTCTTTGGTTTGGGTCCTTTGTTTGCTGCATTACTTTGCTACAGCCATGGAGTACGTGTTAAATGCACACATGATAGCTTGTTCAGCCACCACCTCCATTTTATTGTTAAACCAATTTTCCTGTTGGTGGTGTGAGCCATGCACTGCTTTGTTGGTGTTTACATCTTCAACTTTTCTTAGGAAATACTCCATTGTAAACTTCATGTTTGCTTTCCTTGTTGTTTACGACCTTAGCCAACATTGAATGGTTCCGTACTTCCATATGCTGTTTTCCATTGGAGGAATGATGCTTTGTTCGGTATAATCAGTACGATGAGCCATGCTCACTTTCACGAGGCGACAGAATATAGATTCTTGCATGTTGCATGACCATTAGATTCAATGCTAGCATGAGAATGGGCCTACTTTATTTGCCGCCCTCCCCCCTATTGTTATACAAGTGGTTCATATTTTTTAGAGCAAATGGTTCATGTTTTATTTGCTTGTGTTTCCATTGTTATTAACTATGTAAATTCTTCACTGTCATTTGTTAATGGCATTCAAACTGTATAGTGCAGCATGACCAGACGTGTAGAAGAACAGCTAGGCTACAAATTCTTGGGACGGCCGCTAACCCTAGCCTTCGCTCCCTCTCCTTTTTCCTCCTTGCCTCTCCCCCACGAACTCTTTGTAAAATCTCATTTTTGGGAAAATGGAAATTTTTGAAGCTTGAATATAAATATACTTTCCCTTTTGCTAAGCTCAAGACTTGTACCCTCTCACTGGTAAACTTTTTTAGAATACTCTATATTTAAAACCTTTGAATGAAAGATTTCCATTTAGATATTATAGCTTGTAAATAAAAGCTTTGAGTATTTCTAGACAAAATTTAAAACATTTTATATTCAAGATCATGTACTTGGCTCATTTTCAAAGATTTTTAAAACCTTTTCAAAGGCCTTGTGCAAAGCTCATATTTTCAAAATATATGAAAATATATGTGGCCTACTACAAAATGTAAACGGTCTATCTTGTAATCATTTTCATCAATGCTTGTGTATAGATGAGTATATCTCTATATGCATGGAATCAAAATATTCAGTTTTGCATAAAGGGATTATTTCTGAAATTTGTATTTCTATTTTCAATCTTGAATAGTGATATATTTCTTACTTCCTTGAATTCTAAGATACTTTGAATATGTTCTTTTCATATTTTGGATAGTATTACCAAAATATGGATAGTGACCTAATATTCTATATTCTATTCTCTAAATTATTTGCTTTTTAGTGTTTGTTAGTACTTATGTGTGTATCTATATTTATTTAAGAAAATATATTCTTACCCAAATATTCATATTCATGTGTTTTCATATCATGAATAATATTTTCATGATTTTGAATATTTTTTTCATTATCTTGAACTATTATTTTCTACCTTAAGCCTTATTTGAACAATAAAACTAACATGTGCATGTGAGCATATATGTATATTAATATGTGCACACTTTTTTATTTTCAGTTTTCTAACAATGTTTTCAAAACCAAGGATAATAATCCAAAAGAGGTACTTTCATTTCCCAAATATTTTCAAAAAGGAACTTAAACACCACATGGTATTTTTCCTACCATGAATAGTAATTTCGCCCTCTCGTTCCTTAATTGCTTTTATCCCCAAAATCCTTTTTAGGCTCCACCTATTTTTCCCTTTGTGCTAGAGAATATAATTATAAATTCAAAATTCAAATATTTTTAGGCTCCACCTATTTTCCCCTTTGTGCTAGAGAATATAATTATAAATTCAAAATTCAAAACTCCGCGCTTCCACGTCGCCATAGCCTCCAAGCCACCCACTGCCTCTCCGCCTCTACAAAAGGCCAGCCATCCCCTTCCTCTCCGCTCTCTCCCACTTCCGCTCGCTGGACCGAGGAGCTCGCATCGTCGACAAGGCTCTCTCGGTGAGCTTCTCCCTTGTCCAGTGTTTGCAATCGATCCCCCTCCAGCTCCTCTTGCTCCCACCACAGTTAATCGAGATTTGGCTGCTTGTAGCACACGGGAGAGCTCCTCCATCGTCGTCGGCATTCTTCGTCTCACCGCCAAATTCGGGCCGCACGGAGATGCTCCCGAGATTTTCTTCGGCCTACGCCATCGCCAGGAGCTACTACACAGACCACCGCAAGCAATCGGACGGAGACGCGCCGAAGAACCCGATCGACGGCGTCCCCTGCTTCGCCTACTTCCACCCCGCTGGTCGACAAACCGCGTCAAGACCTCTCCACTCAAGATAGCTGCACACTCCTATTGATCCCTAGTACCTCACATGGTTCCTTTTGGCCTTAGCAAGCGTGCTTCGCCGAATTGGCAAGCTCCTCGCGACCCCTTCCGCCTCCGCTAGTCGCGCCGCCGCCTCGGCCTATCTCCGACATGCCAATAGGCGGGGATGAGCAGTCCTTGCTCCCCTCTTTTCGTTGCACCCAAGAGATCGTGGTCTCGTGGACCGTAGCGTCGTCTCGCCCTCGCCGGAGTTCTGCCGGAGACTCGCCGGAGGCGCTGGCGCGAGGTACAAGGAGCGAACGAAGCAGAGCGAGCTCAGCGCCCGCTCCCCCCTCTATGCTGCTGACAGCTGGGTCCCCCAGCCCTCGTTGGGCCGATTCAACTGCGGGCCGAGCCCGACACTGTGCGGAGGATATTTCCCAGCGATTTTAGCCTTTTCCTTTATTCCAGAGAGTGTTTTAGAATTTTTTTAATATCAAATGGTTGGTAAAAATTCTAGAAAATTATGTAAAATACTAGATTGTATTTGGGACTGAGTAAAAAATTTTCCCTGTTCATATCATTGTTCAAAGGCTCATTACAATTTATAATAGCCCTTCCTAGCCTTTTCATTTATAAGGAAAAACTAGCAAAATGTTTTCTCTTTACTAAAAATAGTTTTAGCCATCCATAAATTAAGGGAAATTCTTTAAAATATTATAGTACATCTTGGGCTTAGGAAAAATAAAAGCTAGGGGTATGTAAAACTTACTCGGCCTATATTACATTTCTCCCTTTTCTTGTTCTAATAATTATTGCATGCAGATAAGGCTAAGGCGTTGGCTAACAAGAAAATGAGGGAAAACTTCTTTAAGACCTTCAGCTACCAGGGTATCTTTGTACTGCATTACGTGGCTTTGAACAGTCTTCAACTTCTCACAGAGTTACTTGTTAAGGAACTCAATGTTGATGTTGACACGCAGGATTCAATTGGTGCTGTATTGCATTTCACTAGTCTTATATTTCATCACTTAATTTAGCATCCCAAATGCTCATGACAGATTGTACATGCAGGATTTGTTGGAAAATCAGGATCACTAACTCTAGATAGAACACCAAAACTGAATTGAAGTTCATGCACACATACCTTCACTCGATGAAGAATTCATTCTTAAACTTGAAACCGATGTAAAAGGTCTTGTTCTTGTGCTTATGTAGAAGAGGAATTGAGCCTTCCTAGTGCTCCAACAACAAGCTGATTGGTAGCTAGTAACTTTGATAGGGTTTGAGAGGCCAATGGGGGGTCCTCTCCTTATATAGTGTTGTTGTGCCCTAGGGGGACAATCTTTTAGCATGTTTGAGATGCATTGAGTTGATTCTAGAGCCTCCAATCAAGGTTCTAGCCAACTTGATTTTAACATCTTGTTGTCAATTTGGTTTTGACATCTTCATTGAGTGATCATATGATCAACCCAACATTCTCCCCCTTGATCATATGGATTAACATTAAAATTCATTTCTCAATAAAACAATATACCAAGACGTAGAGTTACAATAGTCAATTAAGTACCATTGAACTCTAATGACTATAGTACATCATTCTATTTCAAAACAAAGTTTAGTACATAAAGGGGAATACATATATACATAATGGTCCCGCTTTCTTCCAGAATCAAAGGCTCTCTACCAGACCCATGCCGGCAACATGTCCATTGAATACACTGGGTGGTAGGCCTTTTGTGAGCGGATCCGCTAACATTGACTTTGTATTTATATACTTTACATCAATCGTTTGATCCTGGATTCTATCTTTCACAACATGATACTTAATGTCAATGTGTTTGGCAGCACCACTTGACTTGTTGTTACTCGAATAGATTACTGCTGGTTGATTATCGCAGTACAAAGTGAGTGGTTTAGATATGCTGTCGACCACTCTTAATCTCGGGATAAAATTCTTCAGCCACACTGCCTGCCCGGTAGCCTCATAACATGCCACAAATTCTGCCTGCATTGTCGACGATGCAGTAACACTTTGTTTTGAGCTTTTCCACGAAATAGCTCCTCCAGCAAAGGTGAATATATAACCTGATGTGGATTTCTTACTATCCGTACATCCCGCAAAATCTGCATCTGAATAACCAATAACTTCGAGGTTATCAGATTTCCTGTATGTGAGCATGTAATTCTTAGTGCCTTGCAAATAACGCAAGACCTTCTTAACAGCCTTCCAGTGATCTGCCGCTTTCTTACCATTCCTCAGCTTCTACACTCCAGGTGCTCGTAGTTTATTTATATTCATCTCCTAAATTTTGCTGTGATTAATTTCTATTTAGTGACTCTTTCAACCGGTGTCTAAGGAATTATGGGATGATGGTGAGTTACAAAGATATTGTTTCATGTAATGGCATTAACACCTGGCATTCTTGTATGTGCTAACTGGGTATGTAATTTTGGTCAAGTTAAACTTTGGTATGACTGATTTGGAATTTCTGGGACATACTTTAGCTCTGTATTTGATTTTTCCTTGAGAGGGGTCAGTAAGAACAACAAAAATAAATTGTTACAATTACTTCCACTAGTTGTCGCATGGTTGTCAAGGCTGTATACTAAGCATGCTTTCTGAAAATTGCTACCAGCTGCATCTAAGAGTGTAAATTTAGTAATTAACCTATTGCCAAATTATTTTAACCATAGGTATACAAGCCAATGCTGGAGAACTGGTTTAGGAGACTGTCCGCTGCTTCATCCAACATCTTTGCTTGTTGGAATTGCTTTGCATGCACCAACCTCGCCGTGATTAGTTTCTAGCTAGCGACACTTTCAGTAGGCGTCCAAGGAATTAGGATTATGCTATCTGACATCTATATATGGTAGTGACTTGCAAAGATTTTGCATATAATGAGGGGTTAAAATGTAACAGTCTTGTATGTGCGATGATGTGCTTCCTGGGTATGTCATTTTAGTCAAATTCAACTTTGCTAGGACCATTTTGTTAGATTTAATCTTGACTAGGTTGTTTACCTAATGCTGATCAAGTCGGTTTGCTTCAGTGAAGATGTCGGCAGCAAAAGGAAAAACTCAAGCTGACTACTCGGTATTTATATGGAAGAATATTCATGCTGTAATAGAAAGATGTAAGATGTAAGCGAGTTAGCTGGTGATTGGCTAGGCTAGAATTAAGTATGATGATATTACAACTTAGCTCAATGTAGCTTAAGGTTTCTGGCTATGATCTATTCCTTGGTTGCGTAGGTGAATAACACTGCGTTTATGTGTGTTTCTACTGTGGGATTGAGTGATAGTGAGCACCTAGGCCAATATGTTTTTGGAATTTTTGAGACACATTAGCTCTATATTGGAATCTTGCTCGGGAGGGGTCTGTAAGAATGATAGAAATAAAATGTGTATGGGTATGAGTATGACCATTTACACTAGTTGTTGCCTGGTGGTCAAGACTATACACAAGGCACATTTTCAGAAAATTGCTAGTCAGCTCTCTCTTTTTTTGAATAATACAACCAATTATTTCTAAGAGTATATATAATTGATAACCTATTGTCGAATGGTTTAACCACAGGTATGCAAGCTAATGCTGGAGAATAGGGCAATGAGACTAGCTGATGCTAAAGTAAACTGTCCGATGCTTCATCCAACATCTTCAGAAAAGAGGGAGGAATTGTTTGGTGCATGCTTTTGAAGCTATGATCTAGGATGTTGTTTTGAAGCTATTGTCTATGCTTTTAGCTTTCAAAATGCTGCTCACAGATTCTGGTGGTATTTCTAGTTAGTAGTTAGAGGAGGAGGAGGGTGGAATTGTTTCATGCATGCTTTTGAAGCTATGATCTAGGATGTTCTTTTGAAGCTATTGTCTATGCTTTTAGCTTTCAAAGTCCAATTCGAATTTTTCTCCTGAAAAAGAGCGTGAAGAAAACTATTCTTTCTTTTTTTTTCCTGAAACCTATAGTATGTCTGAAATGCTAGGAGAAGAGACCAGCTTAAGATTTCGAATTGTGCTATGTACATCTCAGATTAGCCTTTTTCTGTTGTCACATTGTCTGAGATAAAGGTTGACTGTCATGATATTCGAGCGACGTAAATCACTATATAAGTGCTTTTTATATGGATCAGTTGTTGCCTTGTTGGGTGAATCCAATTCAAAATTTTAAAATAGAACGGGCTTTTGCTCTGCTACTGGCTTTGCTTGTACAGCCAGATTGATATGCTATTTAGATTCGTGCCACTTCAAAGTCGTCGGTTTAGAAATTTGTCATTAAAAAGAGGCAAACCTGTCGGGTGCCATTCTGAAGTGTGAAATCTTTGAAATATACTACTACCATCTTTTCTAGAACAAACTATGCCTCACCTTGTTAGCAGTTGGATCTTCTTCTTATTCTTGGAAAAATGTCATCTTTAGTAAATCACCATCTCTCGGTTCACCTGAACATCAGTTAGGGCTAAAATGAAGCTTGGTAAAGTTCAAAGTTGACCTAGTATCCAAGTATCGATCGTAGAGCTCAAAAGATGTGAAATACCAGTCACAGCCACATCCTTGGTCATGATACCCCCAGTTTCAAGCTATAAGTATCTTGGGAAAGCATAATTCGAGCTATGGAATCCTGGTAGTTAGCAATAAGCATGCCATATTGGCAACCAGTGGCGGAGCCAGAACATTTTAGGAGTCTGGGCGCAATGAAATTGACGCGCATACCACTAAAGACCACTAACAAACCATGCATACATAACAATAACTATTTTAAGACATACAATTGTCTATTCCATTCAAAATTTCAAATCATTGTTCAATACTTCAGTACCAATGCCAATAATAAACATCGAAAGAAAAAAGCGTGATAAATACCTCAATGGAGGAAAGCAGCATATAAAGGACCAAACAAAACTCCCTCTAGTAACCTGCAAGATAAATTACATTGATTAGTGCACTATATAATATAAAATTATATAACTTTAGGAGTGTTAAAAATGCATCACATACCACTGATAAGCTAGTTATGTCTACATCGAGGCAAATTCATTTTCCTAGTCTTTATGCCTTGGAATCGTCGCAAGATGACAACATCATCAAGTTCTTTGAATATTCCTCGTTCAGTGTAACACACCATCAAATGATTGAACCAAGCATCTGCCATCATATGAGCACTATTCACACCACCAACATGTTCGGGCAAAGCCTTGTATGCATGCTTCCAATCATTAAATCCCGTTTTGTTAAACACATCATACCCAAAATGTTCCGCCCTTCCCGGTTCCTTAAAGAGAAAACAATAGAAACAAAATGCTGCATCCTTCGATTCACTATATTCTATCCAATTATATTTCTGATACCAAGATTGGGAGAAGGCTCTTTTACCATTTCCAAATTGTTTGAAAGGAAACTTCACAATAGGTTGGGTTGGTCCCTTCTGTATGTATGCCCTTCTAACTTGGTCTCGAATTTCAGGAGCAAACTCATATATTTGTTTCCTAAGCGCGGGATCGCTTATAACTTCATCTATGTTAAAGCCACGGTCATTATTTTGAGGTGGAGATGAACATTGAGTTGGAGGTGGACAGTGGCTTGTATCAATCAAAAACCTCCTCATTTCTGAAAATTTAAACATATATCATAAAAAATAAATTAGTAATCATCACCCAAATAACAGAACGAAACACGTTAATTATATAAACCTACTATTTAATTAATATATACTATATAGGACAACACAACAACTCAAATTCCTTTTGCGTTTGCAGTACTGGACCATCCGATCATGCATATAGTGATATAGATAAAGTGATAAAGCCATAAACTAGTTAAGAATTTGAGGAGTTGAGGTTGATTTTGAATTTTTTACCAAGCAGCCAGGGAGATCGGGACTCAGGAGCAAGCCGCAGGCGAGCAGCTGATCTGATGGACTGATAGCACGCGTCGGCGTCGGCGTCGCGGCGTGCCGGCGTCGGCGACTCGGCGTCACGCTCACGCCGTCTGCCGTCACGGCGAGATCGCGAGGAGTCAAGGAGATGAGAAGAACCGACGCGTCACGCGAGATCGCGAGCCTGGGCTGCTGGGCAGAAGAACCGACGCGTCACGCGAGCTGTACGCCGTGGCCCGTGACGCCGAGTCGCCGAGTGAGCCCAGCGTCCGAGCCCACCTGCATTTTGGGCTGTGCCGCTGTGGCGCCCAGGCTCTGGGCCTTTTCTTGCTGTGCAGATGACCTGGGGGTTACAAGGCTGATGGGCTAGGAGCCCGGGCACGGGCCCAGGGTCGCCGGGCCCTGGCTCCGCCCCTGTTGGCAACCCCTACCATTGTCAAACCATATATCTTTGTAGATTGATAGCCCACTCTAAAGTAACGTCATGGTAACAACTACCCTATCAAACAACCTATCTATGCAGATTGATGGCTTCGTCTTCATCCCAATATAACAATAATTCATATAACAACCCATCATGGTAACCCAAGCAACTGCAACAAGAAACTCAGAGTTGACATCCCACAAACTTCCAAATCATGCAGATCAGTATCAGGGATAGATATAGTCGACACCATGGGTTCTCTTTGTCCTAGGTATAACGTGCAGCCAAGGGGGAGAGTGTTGCTGGGAAAAGCGTCGACTTGTCTATATGAGTATACGACCACACGGTATGTATCACTGCTTCATTCCACGCGAGATGACTCATGCCTCGCAAAGTCATTGATAAATATGTCGACATGACTATCGATGGGTCTACATTGCCAAAAAGGGAAATAAGCATGTTATTGCGATGGGACATCATGACTTATCACCTAATATCAATCAGATATAGTTCTGACAGATCAAAGACAGATCGCGCTCGCTCCACATGGATTGCGCTCAAGATAAATGCGACACACAGAACACCCTCACTCCACCTAACTTGTGCTCAAGGCAGATCGAATCCAGATCGCGTTTGCTCCACGTAGCTTGCGCTCAAGACAAACATGACACGTTGGACGCGCTCATTCCATGCATTCCAATTGACCATGCAGATGCACAGCCTCTCGCTCAACGACAATGTCGACAAACGCACGCCAATGTCCTCCCGACTCGAGCCTATAAAAGGAGGCAACACGAAGCACAGAAGGCATTCGAGCCTTTTCGAATAGAATAAAGGACTATTTGCAAGCCTCTAGAATTAATCATAACTAGGATATTCAAAATCCTCAAGGAGTTTGTAATAAATCTCCAAATAGACAGCCGAAACACCAATTGAGAATCCACGACCACGAGACCGAGTGCCTTGTATCCTTCCTATGCGCTATGATCCATGTGGGTTTTTGAAGGCAATACCCACTCGAGTCCGCCGATGAAAATAAGTTGTCCATGGCGGGAGGTGGTTCCTGCTCGTCGACAGGGCAAACCCTCCATGCATTTATCAGTGGCAATTGAATTCTGAAGCATAGAACATTTTTAATGTGTTGACTCTTAGAAGCATACAATTTTTTGGTTGCTACATAGCCAAGATTCCTCGTCAAATGATGGCCATGGTCATTATCTTGTTATGCCACATTTTCACTTCGTAGCTAGGTAATTTTATATGCCCCGGCAATTTCAAAGCAGTCCAAGCAAAGTTGAACTTAATTGCCCAAAACTACATGCCCGTTAGCGCAGCATGCATGGGGCACACAAGATTAATTGTCACGTTTGATTCTCATTACATGATACATACTCCCCCCGGTCACAAATATTCAACGTTTTCAACTTTGTACAGTCTCCAAAGCACTATTTTAACCACTACACCGTTGTAATTCATTTATAAAACCACTAAATATATACTTTTCTAAGGCCTTTTGAGACAAATATACATATGGTACATTTATTTAGCCAATCTAAATATTCCATAAAATATTCATAGCTCAAGTTTCGAAACATTGATTGGCATGCACCTCAAACGTCAAATACTTGTGACCGGTGGAAGTGATTCAATTGAAGCTATTAGCCAATTGGGGTGCTAGTAGCAATCAAGGTTTTGGTGGTGCTATAATCCCTATTTGTTTGCTTGTTTTAATGCCATGTGTCTGCTCCTAATTAATTCTACAGCTTACATGCTTCTCTCTTTTTGAAAAAAAAATTGCTTTGTTTTTTTTTTGACGGCTTTCATTTTATCTCACAAGATGTGTCAAAACACAGAAGAGAGGTTTGGAACCAGCCAGTCAGGTTAATATGAGATATACTTAGCACTTCCTAATCCTAGGCTGATGCTCTTCTCCTAGTATTTCAAGCATATGGCTATCATTTGTTTTTAAAAAGGATAGTTTTCTTCAGGTCAATCTTTCCAGAAAAACTATTACCAAACTTTTTATATAAAATGTTAGCTTCCAGAAAAAATGGTGTAATAAGCTTATTAGTATGACAGATCCTACTTAAGATAAATTGTTAACTATAATTCTTTTTCTCTTCAATTTGAATATATAGGCATTACGTGCATCTGCCAAATTTTCAAAAAAAAAAAAATGTTTCCTTCATGCTCTCTACCGGGAGGGGAAATTAGCACTGCAAATCTATCTTACTGTTTGCCATAGTATACTCAACGTGTCACAGACATGTGAACAACTTGCATTCGCATGCAAACTTGTATCAAGCTACTTGTGTACACAAATTTACGAGTATCGATAAAGCACACGCATAAACCTTTGGTGAAACATTTTCTGGGGGCATCGATCCTGGCTACTTCAAATGACTTTCTACAATTTGAACTGATCAAAATTGAAAGTTCATAAAACTTGTCACAGCATGCCACATATTTAGATTGTATCACTTGCTTTCTGTGGAAACAAGCTATAAGTTGCACTGCGAAAACAGGTTGCAAGACACAACTAAAGGCAATATAGTCACCTAGATCAACGGAAGTTTCAAAAGCAGAAATACCACCAAGTTCCTTGAGCAGCATTAGAATATGAAAGACCAGAAACATAGACAATAGCTTCAAAAGGACAGTCTTCTTCAAAAAAAAAGGACAGTCTTAATTTCATTTATTCTTGCATTTTCCATGCTATGACTGAAGTGGGTGCACGCACCAAGAAACTCCACCCTCTTTTGTATTTATGAAGCATCAGATTGTCTCCTTTAGCATCAGCAAGTCTTTTTGCCCTAACCAACAACACCAGCTTGCATACCTGTGTAAAATCATTAAAATCATTTGATGTTACTTAGGTTGTCGATTAGATATACACTCTTGTAAACAACTGGCTGTATTGTTCAAAACAAAAGAGAATAAATTAGTTGTAGATATTTTCTGAAAGCCTTGTATATATAGTAATATATATAGTCTTTTGACCACCACATGCAGCAACTAATACAAATAACCATAAGCATTTTATTTTTGTTATTCTAACCGATTTCCTCTTAAGCAAGATTCCAATGATATAGAGCTAGAGTACATATAAGTCTCGTAAATTCCAAAAGAGTTCATCCTACTCCCAGCAAAGCTGAACTTGACCAAAATTTTTGCAAACCCAGGAAGCACATCACCTCACATACAAGATTACCACGTCTCAATCTCAATGCTGTGTTAATTTGTTCATATGCCAAAAAAAAAAAAAATCTTAATTTGCCATTCGCCACCATGCCATATATAATGGATCCCTTTGCTGCTTAATTATCGAAATAAGTGCTTCCAAAGATTAAACCACGGCAAAATTAAGGGATGCATGGCAAATTACCAAGCATTCGTGTCGTACCCGGCGCGTAGAATGTGGCGAATGGGAACAGGTTGCTCGCGTCCGTTTTCCGGCACACCTGCCTCGCCCGGCATGAGCTGAGCTCAATTGCGAAGACGCCGTCATCTTTCGTGCAGAGGAAAACCACATTTACGCCCTCGGCGAAACCTAGTGGGAAGATGCGATCAGCAGCGACGAGAGCGGTAGCTGGGAGCAGGTTCTGCAGATGGATGCTCCTCCTCAGTACCCATCCTGCATCTGCATTGCGATTGCGAACATGAGCCTTCGACTCCGGCAGAGACCACAGGTGCAGGCATGAGCCCTCGACTCCGGCGACTCCAAGCCCGCCATCCTCCGCCGCCTGCACGAGGATGGTGCCCCACCCGTATTTGAACATTGCCAGCGCCGTGTCGATCACCGCCGCCCGGCGCGGCCCACCCAAGTCGTACTTGATGATTACATTGAATTCTATGCCGTCGCCGTAGCGGAAATGGAGGGAATTCCCGATGAGGAGGCTGGGCCTCGCGTCCATGGTTGAATGGAAGCCGACCGGGACTGGGGTTGGCTCGCCCCACGCGCCGGTCTCCGACGAGTACTCCCACACCGACGCGACGGAGGCAGCGCTGCCGTAGTTACACGCCGAAACAACCGGATCAGCGCCGCCGCTGGCCCAGACGGCGACCACGCGGAAGGGCTTCCCGGGGCAGCGCCAGTGATCGCACCCATTGGCCGCGCAGACCACCGCCGCGTTGAAGGCGTGCCAGCGATTCTCGAGGGCGGCGGGCAAGGGCACGCACCGCTGGTAGCCCGTGGTAGGCTCCCAGACGAGGAGTTGATGCGCAGTCCAGTCAGCGTCGACGGAGATGAGGAGGGCGCGGCCGTGGCGACAGTCGAGGATCTGCTGGTAGTGCCAGGGGCTGCGATCCGGGACGGCAGCAGGCAGAGGGATGATGGGGGCGCCGCCGCCGGTGGTGGGCACGAAGGCACACGCGTCCTCGAAGAAGCCCAGCATGGGGGGCGCACCGCGGAGCTGGGCGAGGCGGCGGAGGAAGCCGCGACTGTTGATCATACGGCTCCATTGCTTGGAAACGAGGGAGGCGCGGAGGAGGAAGGCGGGGTCGTCGGGTGGGAGGCGGAGGAGGATCTCCTCCCAGATCTCCTCTGGCACCGGCGGCATCTCGGCCATCTCGCCCGCTAGCCTAGGGTTGCGGTGCGGATGGAGGAGCAAGGCACGGGAACTCAAGAGACCCCTATCTGGTATTCGCTAATAAATTTCCCTTTTTCTTTGGGTTTTTTTTTTTGCGAATTTGGAAAACACAGGAAAAATGGGTTTAAATGTTGTTTCGCCCATTAAAGCAGCACGGGAGGGAACAGAGAGACGCCTGGCATTTACTCCAAAGTCTCCAATTCTCAAGTTAAAATGACTAGCGTAGGTTCAATCAAGGCATGTACAACCCTAGAGATGCAATTTTCAAATAGCATGAGTTCGCTTAAAAACTGTTAGGTACAAACCCTATAGCACAAGAGATAACATGCCATTTAAAACCTCTCCTCTCTAATTTTACATAAGAGTTTGTGCAAGAGACGTGAAGAGTCGACTCCTCTCCTCACCCCCTCTCTCTCACAACGGAAATCCTCTGCCGTTGTGCGTGTAAAGGCAGAGGCGCACCGTAACAAATAGGTAAAACTGCACGGTACTGTAGCAAAGTACACTGTTCACGGTTACTATACCAAAACACTGTTCAAAAATACTGTCCATTTTCACTGTTTGCCATGGTTCATAGTTATAAAGACATGGTTACTGTTCATTCTCCGCCTTCGTAACCAACGGCAGAGGATAAATTTCCCTCTCCCTCAACCATCACCACAACGGTGGCTTTCCATGACAACACCAGTGGTTGTATCCCTCCTAAGAGCATCTCCATTGCTAGAGTCAACTATTAGCTATAACCAAGCTCCATGTCACTTATAGATAGTTTAAAGACAAGCTCTCTAATGGGTTGGGTACACCATACTCTCCAAGATTAAATATGAGTCCACATGTAATTGTCTTTTGTTTGTCTTGGAAAATACTATACCTTGACTCTTAGTTAAAAGCTAGCTCTTGTCTCTCTCCTCTTCTTCTTCCTCCACGTAAGCTAAACATGAGGTGGACTCCTTGTAACCCGCTCACATGGCCCGTTGAAGATGCTCGGGCAACTTTGATTTTCTATGCATGGCGTTGAAGTTCTTAAAATCTACCAACCAATGTGGATTGGCTTTTAAAAACGCTTCTACAAGCTCCATAAACTCCACGTTTCAACCGCTAACAAAATAAAATGTGCAAAACAAAGGAAAAAGGAAAAAAATAACCAGCGAGTCCATTGTCCTGTGGGCATTGGGCTGACTAGGGATCAGCCCAGACAGGCCCATTTTGTGCTTTTGCTTACCTTACCTTGTAGTATGGCGTCTCTCCCCAATTCCCCATTCAACTCCACCAGTCACTAGCTGTAGCTTGTCTCCCTCTGGGCTCTGGGCTCACTTCACCGGTGAGAGTAGCCCTAGCCTAGCGAGAGCTGGCAAAGATGTCGGCGTCGGACAAGCTATGGCCTATGGGAGGAGATCCCCCCTCCTCGAACGACCCAACCTCCCTCCTCCATGTCTCGATCATCTCCAAGCAATGGCGCCGCATCGTCGCCAATCACGGGCTTCCAACGGCGCGTGCCCTTGCCCGCGGCGATCGTGTAAGAGCATCCCCATCTCACCCCCCAAATGCACCTCTATTTCAAAATTTTTCAAATGCAGCAGGAGGGAACTTAATGCATGTGAGAGGGAATTTGCACTGTAGCGATTACTGTATCAGTTACTGTAGCGATAGAGAAGAATTTGAAGGCCCTGCTGGGGATGCTCTAACGCTAGGAATCAGTCAATCAATGCTGCGCGCGGTGGTTTGTGCCGCTGACGCTTGCAGCCACAGGCGTGGTCTTCTAATCCTTTCACGTCGGATCGAGACTGGAGTACACGGCGTGTGGGGCAACCGGACGTCGATCCCGGTCATCTACATTAACTAGCGGTACAAACCCAATGTGGCCATAAAAGAAGAAAAAAAATACATCAACCAACAAAGGCATTGTCTTCTTTTTCACTGACTGAAATGGTTCTTTCAAAGGTTGCATCATATATAGAGATGATTTGAACCTCAGAGTCCGCAAAAAACAAATAGTATGCAACAGGCTCATAAGCAAGACATAGTATGATTAGTATGACATTCTCTGTTTGAATTCTTTGTTGATTATACATTAAACTATTCACAGCATGAATAAATGTTCAATCTCATGATAAAAGTGAGTACATACTTGGCTAATCGAGAAAACATGATTAAAAAATATGTATACAGAGCATGGCCATCTCCAAATTCTTTCTAACACTTTCCACTTGTGCCACCTCTGTGTCATTAAAAAAAGGTGCTAAATCAGTGCAATCTTTAAAGATAGGACTGTCTGACTAAACACCAAGTGACCATATGAAAGTCTTGGGAAAAAAATGATGTGATAGAAATTGAAATGAACAGTACACCCAAAAAAAAGTCTAGGTACCAAGTGTACTTAGAAATGATATGTTTGCAAACCAAGGACAAGATGTGGTCTACTTAATAGCATGCCTTCAAACTAAGCAAACTAAGCGAAAATCACAAAGGAAAAGAAGTGAACCAACTGTAGCATGACCTGAATGAAGTGGTTCATGGAACAACATGAGGCCCTCTACCACCATCACTATCTGTAGTGGAAGTAAAAGTATTTAGTAAAAATTTAGCCATGTAAGAATTCCTTTATGTAGAGATTGTAGAGTAACAACGGTTTGGAGCGAAGATCAGGTGAAGCTAGGTCAACACCAATATAAGAGAACTGTTTCATTATGTCCGGAATGTCTAAGACATCTAAAAAGCTTGGAGGTTTTATTATACTGAACCAAAAACTACCTCAAACCTAAAATAGAAGAACTGCTTTGTTATGCTCTGAATGTTAGAATAGCTAAAAATCTTGAAGTCTCAATTATGCTAAAATAAAAAAGAGAGACCATAATACATTACCATGCTGACAATCACAACCTAAAACAGCAGCAGCATGATAGGGGCATGAAAATCTCTGTTTCACCATAGCAGTGACGGGCTGCCACTCATGCTTTTAATATGACCCTTTCTATCGCCAATTTGCTCACATACTATTGTTGAATAAAATCTAAATATGAATGGTTCAGCAGTATGACATGGCATTTATCCGAAGCGTATCAAATATGCTAATATCATTGAATAAAAAGGATGTTAAAAGGCATGCATGAAGGAGAATACTTCAGACTTCCAGTGGAATAAAAGAACAGAACTGAAGCATTTTTTGCATGGAAGATAATGAAGCACGTACTTAATAGGAAAATAGTGAAGTGTGCATCTGTTTTGATCTCATTGTGATGCTTTTACATGCAGTAACTCCATTATGCCATAAAAGGAGAAACCTGATAAGGATCTTCAGTAGAAGGTACTGAAGAACTTATCTGACAGGAAAACAGTAAAGATGCATCTCTTTTACTCTCCTTGCAATGCTATTATGGTAACTCACGGAGCCAAAAAGGGAGGATCCTGATATGAAGGTTGTCTTTATTAGGTTAAGCACTCGTCCATTAAAAAACACAGATGAAAGCAGTAGAATGACAATAATGTTGGGTCTCTGTACTGATATTGACGAAACGCTTTCATTAGGGCAAAAAAATCACATGTATAGGTGGAGTCTACATCTATATTAAGGAATATATACAACCGAAAGGAAACTTGTTTTCTAATATATTTTCTACGCACTCCTTACAGTTTTTAGATAAAGTAAGAATGATTCCAGCCTCTACACATGCCTTACCAAGTGTGATTCAATAATTCGGAGAGCGCTTCCTCTTGTAAGTAGCACTAGGTTGTAGCTCTCGAATCTCACAAGTATAGATATAGTTACGGTAAGGTGGTATGGGGGACTTCCATGCAAGGACATCAAATATTCCATGAGGGTTCACACTTCCAGCCACCACATCTTGGATTTCCATCATGGGAATAATCTCTTGAGAAGAGCATGTTTCGTACTGACGTCGGCCTTATCTTGGCCGACGACAAAGCCCTTCCCCCTGGCTCCTGCTGCCGCCGACTTGGCCTGGCTGCTTTCCTATGACGTCGGCCTCCCTGATGCCGCCGACACAGCTCCTCCCACTCAGTTAAAAAAAATTCAGAGCTCGATATAGAAGAGCAGAGATACCAGGAGCTGGTCTAATTCAACTAATCCATGTGGAGAAGTGAACACTTATACAAGAAAACACGAAGTTCTTTGTCAATTGATCTCCTTGCTCAAACACCCGAAGCAAGGTTTTCTGGATACAAAAAAAGTTCTATATTATTGATTTTTTGCCAAAAAGTTCTTAAACTGAATTTTATTCAGCTGCAGTTCCCAAGTGCAGAAGATTAGAATATAGTGAGGTGAATTGGTTGTATATTCTTTTCATTGCCTTGGTGTTCATTTCAGAAACAAACTTATCTTATTTCAGTTGGCAATATAATTCATTATCTGAACTTATTTTTTAAATTTTTTAAGCAGCTCATCTGAACTATTTGTATTACTAATTACTGTTAACTCTATTTGCAAAATATAATGATGCATGTAAAGAGTGTTAGAAACGATTTTTCTTAAATACTATCTAGATTTCAGTTCCTCACCTGAAGAAACTCAAAAAACCTTTAGAACCTAAATGGCTAACTATGACATGCAATCGTGAATTTGGTTGGTATTTATTATATCTAAAATTATATTTGGTTTTGGAGGTTTTATAATATGCGGACAATTTTATTGATTCCTAGATAATTATATTGGATCAATGATTCTATAAAATGTGCTAATATTTCTGGAATATTAGGAAATTTTATATATTTTTATTTTATATTTTAAAAATATTACAGGCTACGAGGTAGGTTCATGGGGATGGTTGACACAATGACACCCCAAAGGAGAAAATATTCATTTTGCGTGATAAAAATATTCGAACCAATATTTTTAAGATTAACTGAAGTTGTTTTTAAATTAAAAACTGTGTACCCAATCCAAGTATGACATGAGTGCAATCTGTATGGATTTGCTCCTATGATCCACATTTTTTTAAACGGAACTAAGTTGCATCGTCCTCAGAATGCAGCACAGAGCCGATTCTTGCGATCAAACCTAGGTGGGTGATTTGAGTATCCTGTTAGCAAAGATACGAGACATTTTGCAGTTGTACAATGCTAATTTTTTTCTGCCAGTAGGGTAGAGAGCATGAAGAAAACAATCATATCTACAGACAATTTTTTTGCTGAAAAAAAAATAATCATATTTTCAGAAAAATTTGGGAAGATTTTTTTCCCCTGAGAAACGATAGCCATGTGCCTGAAATACCAGGAGAAGAGCATCGGGCAAGGATTAGGAAATTCTAAGTAGTACATCTCGGTGCTATAGCATTAGAAAAATAAATAAACTGGGCCAACCAGGCCTCACGTATCTAGCCTCTTGCCCGGGCCAACTGGGCTGACAATCCCCCGCAGCCCATCCCGGCCCACAAGGCCACCTCGTCATCCTCATCCTCCACTCCGCGGCTACAGCGCCAGCCGCCGGCATTCGCAGACTCGCCTCCCCATTTCCCAACCATGGTGTCACGAGATGGCCTTGCTGCCGGCGCCAGAGGAGCTATGGCCAACGACCCTGCCTCCCTCCTTCGCGCCTCGCTCGTCTGCAAGCAGTGGCGCTGCATCGTCTCCCGCCGCGGCTTCCTCCGCCGCCTCGGAGAGCTCCACGGGGCGCCCCCTATGCTGGGCTTCTTCAATGCTAGTTCTTGCTTCGTCCCCATCACCGCCGGCGGCGCCTTGTCTTTTCCCGTCCCGGAACGCCGCATCTGGCCGTACTTGCTCGACTGCCGCCCCGTCCACGCCCTTCTTCTCGACGCGTCTATGGCGTGTGGGAGCCAATCACGGGCCACCAGCGGCTGGAGCGCTGGGCATCCTTCGATGCGGCGGTGGACGGTTGCAGCTACTGGAATTGCCACGGGGGGCCCGGCCCTTCCGTGTGGTGCTCGTCTGGGCTAGAGGAGTCGCGTCGGCGTCGAAAATCGGCTCGTGGGGAGACCGGACACCGATCCCGGTCATCCACATTGCAGCCATGTGCTGGAAGACCAGCTTACTTCCTCTGTCGGGGAATCGAAATCATCAAATACGACTTGGGCGGGCAGGGACTGGCGCCGGCGGTGATAGTGATCAACGTCGGTTGGTTCAGCCTCATCGAGGATGACGGATGTCTGGGAGTCGCCGGAGTTAAGGGGTCCTGTCTGCACCTGTTGTCCCTGTAGATGAGTGGCGACACTGCCGGCGATGCGGATGCAGGATGGGTGAGGAGGACCATCCATCTAGAGAACCTGCTCCCAGCTGCTGCTCTCTCGGCAAGCGTGTATGCAATGGGCTTCGCCGAGCCGAGGGTGTGAACGCGGTTTTCCTCTACACAAAAGTTGGCATCTTCACAGTCGAGCTCAAGTCAGGCGGGGTGAGGAGGGTGTGCCGGAACACTGATGCATCCATGTCCCCTCTGTTCCCACTTAATTATCAGCTTCTATGCTTTAGGTAATAATGCTAGCTACACAGCCCCTTAATTTTGCCGTGATTAATTTCTAGTTACACTTTCAATAGGCTTCTAAGGAATTATGCGATTATATCATTTGTGGTAGTGCCTTGCAAAGATTTTGCATGTAATGAGATATTAAAATGTAGTAATCTTGTATGTGCGATGATGTGGGTATGTGATTTTGGCCAAGTTCGACTTTTCTAAGACGAACCGTTTTGGAATTTTTAAACATGCTCTAGCTCTATATTAAGAGGGATCGGTAAGAATGATAGAAATAAAATATTTATGGCTACTTACACTAGTTGCTCGATGGTGGTCAAGACTATAAACAAAGCATGTTTTCTAAAAATGTTTCTCTTTTTTTGACCAATGCAACCCATTATTTTAAGAGTGTATATCAGTCAATAACCATTGTCGAATGATTTAACTATAGGTATACAAGATGATGCTGAAGAACAGGGCTAGGAGACCAGCTCGTGCTAAAACAGATTGTCAGATGCTTCATCCAACACCTTTTGGATGGAATTATTTGGCGCCAGCTGATGTCATACCATGGAAAATGCAATGACGAATGAAGTTAAGAGATTCTCTTTTGATGCTATTATGTATATTTTTAGTCTTTCAAAGTCTGATGCTTCTCAAGGATTCTGGTGCTATGGAGCTTCGTTGATTTAGGTGATGATATTGCTTCTAGTTGTTTCTTTGCACCAACTTTTCACAATGCAACTTATATCTGTTTTCTACAAAAAAAAAAAAAGATATTACAATGTCGTGACCCCATATTAAGATCGGTGATCTCCTTGTAATCAATTGCTAGTCCCAGAAGATTATCGCTAGCAACTTACAAGGGACAATTTAAATGGACATCATCACACAGGCAACATAGCTAATAAAAATACTTTATAACTTGCAAAAGTAAATGGGAAGCATTCACTTGTTACAATAGATTCCTCAAGAATAACTTAAGCTAAATATAGCCTAACTTAACTTAGTATTAATCAGAGTGCAGCAGTGAAATAGCAAATATGCAGTGGAAGATCCAAGCATGACGATGTCCTAGGCTGAGTCTTGGAAACAAAGCTAGCATCCACCTTTCTCCAGGATGAAAATCTTCCTGATGTACTACAGATCATGTCTCTTCACCTGAAGCCAAATACATCCGAGATTCTTGTACATTGAGTACTCGGCTACCCAACAAGATATCCTTAAAAATGATGCAAGGGTAATAACAAAGGACATAGATTGTTTATTTGCAAGAAAACCTATACTAGTTAAGTTAATGTTGTATTCATAAAACAAGTTTGTAGAGCAATTCAATGTTATAGAGATTCCCAAGAATACGCATAGAGCTCGGCTTCCACAAGCCCCTCTGTTCATCATAGCTCGCAACAACAACACATACCACCCATCAAGTTATTTATTAACACGGTGAGACTACCTTGTACGACCAGCTTTTACCTCCCTTGACCGTGGGAACGGCTACCACGATAGTTTTAACTCTGCAGAGTGTAGCACACTTTACCCATAAGCCCTACTTTCTCTTTTGTGTCTTAGCTCGACCTTGGGAGCCCAGACAGAGAGTAGTACAAGACCGTTCACTAGATCCACCTGTTGACTAGAAATACCCGCACTAAGGTTTCATACACCGATCCCCTCTTGAGCCATCAAACCTCCTTTGAGCGTTTGTTCCACCCGAGAGTACCCCTGCCAACAGGTTTCACTATTTACTAAGCCAGGACTAGCACATGCTGCGCTACATGTTTAAGCTAGCACTTATGGTTGTACTTGTATGGTTCAGCCAATAGGGCACATGTCTTTAGTCCTTAGATCGGAGGTGACTTCCATTACCCACAAACCACATGCTCACAACCGTCCTTCCCTGCCGCCTCAAGTCATACACACGCCACATGGATTTTAGTTGATTAGGTAGTTAATCATTAGCAATTCCATAATCCATTAACATTATGTTCAAAAAGTGATCATAATCAACTACCAACCCACGAGCATAGCATATCTACACAAGGATAGGCTAGGAACAATTAAGGCTTGCAATGAGTGGCCATGATTCACAGGGTGAAAGACAGTGTGTGAATATAATAGGAGCTACCCAGATACATGTATTATGCAAGAGAGAATTATAAATGAAAGTAAAACATGTGAATTTATAAAATTAGGATGAGCAAGATGTATCTATCTTGCCTGGTAACCGTTCTTGGTCTTGTAGATCTTCTCGAGGAACTCCCGGCAATATTTCGGCAATACCGGTATACGCAGTCGGCAATACCGGTATACGCTAATTTGGAGTTCGGGTGCTCTCTATAGAATTCCTGGAAGTTTGGACTAAAGGGTAATTACTAGCTAATTACTAATTTGCATTAACCATGAGATTATACTATACAAGTGGCTTCTACTAAAAATATATAAAATTCCTATAGGTTTTAGATGAATTTAGGCTCTTGAATCACTCAAATTGGATCTACGGATTTCTCTCGAGAATTCTTCAAAGTTTGGCTAAAATAGAAAAGCCCTGGAAACAAAGAAAAGCCACTATTCAAGGTCTTGGGCTCAAAATGGGCTGGTTCGGCCTGGCTCGGATTCAAAGTGGGCCGGCCCATGGAGGAAAAAGGATGGGGGGTCCAGGCGGGATGACATGGTCCAGTGGGCCCCGCATGCAAGTGAGAGGGAGAGAGGGACGAGGTCGTCCGGATCGGCTCTGGTCCGGCTAACGCGTGGGACCCATGTGTCAGCGAAAGGGAAAGAGTGAGGGCAGTCGGGTCGGGTTCATTCGACGTGGGACAGATTGATCCAAGTCGAGACGGAGTGGTCCAAGGTCAATACGGCTTCGGCTGACAGGGTGGGCCCACTTGACCGCGAGAGGAGGAGATGGATGAGGTAGTCGGGTTGGGTTGGTCCGTCTCGGTCTGGCTCAGTTGGCATGGGCCCACAAGAGAGAGGAGGGCTATGGGGGTGTCCTACCGAGGACTAATCGGTCCGGCTCGAGCTTGACAGCAGCGCTGGTAGCGGGAGACGGCGGCGCGGCAGCTCCGGCGACTACCAGCGGCGGCTGTTGGCACAGGGAGGGAGAGGAGAGCTCGGGGAACTCAACGGTGGTGGCCGATCGGCCAGAGGTGGACCGAGGCGACGACGTGGTGTGCACGGGCGGCGCCTGTCGGGGATAAAATCACGGCCCATTGCCGTGGCCCACTCCCTGACGGTCTAACCGAACGGCCTCCTAGGGCCCGGCTCCCTAGAGGGCTCCATCAGGCCCATGTGCATCCTGCCGAACAGCCTCTTGGTCGGCACGGTGCGTGGCAGCCTAGGCTTCCTATTCGAGTCCGGCTCGAACAGAGTTCCGCACGGCTACGTGAAGACCCGGACGCAGGTTTCTCGGATTGGAGCAGACGTCGTGATCCTCAAGAATTAGATATATACCTTATCTACATCGGGATATATTTGGCATGTATACGAGTCCGTTAAGGGCGCGTGGCCAGCCCGGCCCGATTATCCTTCGGTAGGTCGGTTGTTCGACACTATATAAACTAGGGCCCTACGGCGTGTAGTGGGGGGGAACGTCGGATCTAGGGTCCAGGATCTGATTGAAGATTATCCAGACTTGAGTAGATCGAATACTGCTTCTTGTACACCCAGAATCTCGCCGAGATCTGTTCGTCTTGCCGAGTTCTTTCTTGTAATCCTTTTTCATATAAAGAAGCACTGGACGTAGGGTTATTATCTCCCCGGAGAGGCCTGAACCAGTATAAAAATCTTGTGTCTGTCCGCTGCTCGTTGACTACTGTTTGCCCTGCTCGGCAGTGTCTTCTATCTTCCCTTCGCAAGAACCTTAGTTGACTTGGGACCGATATCCCAACCGTCGACAGTGACGGCGCTAGGGCCGTGGCTCGCCGGCGGTGGAGACGATGGCGGCTCAATTGGAGGGCCGGGTGAGTCTCGTAGGGCTAGTGGGAGGTGGGGTGGTGCTCAATTTGGCTTGTGGAAGGCCCAGTCGCCGGATTGTCTTGGGTGGCCGTGGCGGTGGCCATGGCTGCGGCAGAGCTAGGGCTCGGGTTTTTCGGCGCTATAGGGCATGACGGAGAGAATTGAAGGTGGGAAAGAGCTTCTAGAGGTGAGTGGAAGGTGATGCGGCTGCCAATTGGTCTCGGTGATGTCCGGAACGGCGAGGGAGCTTGGGTGGTGGGCGGTGACCATGGTGGCGGTGACAATGCCCGACGGGGAAGAAGGCGGCGGCGGCGGCGATCCAGAGGGAAAAAGGGAATGCCGAAAGCTAGGGGAGGTGGAGAGGAACGTGGCGAACCTCGGGGTGGTGTCTACGAGCTCCGGAGAAGATGGATGACGGCGGCGTCAAGCTTGAACAGAGGGCGGTGCTGCGGCTTCGGACACCGGCTAGGATTCGTCGTCGAAATTCTCCCTCCGTGCTTGACAATCTCCGAGTTCTCGGGCCTGATGGAGTCATGATGATCTCCTCTTGAACGTCCATGGCTTCGACAGCACGAAGAAGCTCCCGATCGCAACCTCCTTGCTGATCTCTCTCTTGGCCCTCGTGATATCTAGGGTTTAGGGGGTCCCTTGGCGGCTCTGAGATCAAAGGCACGCGAAAGGGTGATCCAAAGGGTTATATAGGAGGCAAGATATCGGTTTGGGTCGCAAGTAAATAGGAGATGCATCAAGTTTTGAGTAGAATTCAATTGAATTTGAATTTGGCCAAAACTTTGAATAACAAGGAAGGTGGAAGAAGATAGGGGAAGGGCCAGCTGGATCATGGAAATAGGATGGCCTCGGCCAAAAGGGGTTGTAGGAAATTACTTCTAGGGTCGCTAAAACTATTCCTAGGATGCTCAAAAGGTGATTTGGTATTTAAATTATTCTTAAGGACTTGCTCAGCAAATATTAATTAGGGTTTTTGATTTTTATTTTTTTCGGATTTTCAAGTGACTTCCGGATAATTTTATCAGGATGTCACACACAATCTAAAGATGTGGTGGCATACTCTGTGTCCAAGTTATATTGTCTAAGATGCTTCTAGAAAATAAACACCAAGTATTTCTGTCCGTTCTTCATCAGTAGTCATTAATATATTGATTGTTTTGGAAAATTTGCTTCCACTTATAGACAAGGCACATAGAAAAATCATGGATCACTAAAAAAGAGTGGAGGTATCAAGAGCTAAATATTATTCAGCCACAACTCCATGTGGAAATTACTTAAAATGCAGAACTCAGTCAAAAAAAAAACAATAAATAAGAGCAGAGATATCAACTAACTCCATGTGGAGAAGTGAACACTGATACAAGGAAAACATGAAGTTCTTTGTTAACTGATCTCCTAGCTCAAACACCTAAAGCAAGGTTTTCAGGCTCACAAAAAGAGTTTCTTTATCGAATGTTTTGGAGGGGACATAGAAAAAACAGAATACACTAAGAATGGTAGAGGATCTGAACATTATTCAACTACATATGGAGAAGTGAAGGCACGTGTACTCTGTCATTCTTTAACCTTGAGTTCTTAATGAACTAATCCACTTGCCGAATCAATGAACTCTGGTCTGTTGTTAGGTATTTTTGAGTACATCTGATTCAACGGCAGAAAGATGAGTTAATGTCTGCCATATTGCAGATTGCTTGTTTAGAATATAGCGGGGTGAACAGGTGATTTATCCTCCATAAAAGGAGTATATTCTTTGCGCTTCCCTGGTGTTCATTTCGAAAAACAAGCTCACCTTATTTCAGTGTGTAATATATAATTCAATATATGGACTCCTTTTTTTATGCAGCTCATCTGAACTATTTGCATATGAAGAGTGTTAGACACCAGTTTTCTTCGACTATCTTAAGCGCTATAGTTACCCTATCACTATTTATGCAGTAAAATGAGTCTCTCTCTCTCTTACTTTTCACTATTCCTACCTTATCCTTCCCCATCCAATCCTTATCCTTACCCTATCTGCCTATCACTATTCCAGGATTCCATTCCCATCCCATCCCTCTCTTACTATTCACGTGGGGTCCACGCTGCTACAGTGCTAGGATCCTAGAAAATCCCTTGTTGGGGTTAGTCTTATACTATCCGGAATTCAGTTCCTCGCCTGGATAAATAAAGTTTATATCCTTGGCACCAGACACAATAGCATTATTGTCATAGTCAGTTGCAACTTGCAAGGACATCGTAAGGTCCTTTGGGTATGAATGGCGGTGTTGGGAAACTGTACAAAAGTAGCTTGATACAAGTTTGTAGTAGTATATTGTACCTGATTCAGTGCCTTCTCTGCATATTTCAACAAATATTATGAACATAGGACCTCCATACCTGCGGCTGTTAAGCAGAACTACAAAACATCATCTCAGATGTTTACATAATTACATGTCACAGCATCTATAAGGTTGGGCTACAATGAGAACAGTACGAGCATGCCAGCCGGCCTGATGAAATTCTTGTTTTGTAACAAAAGAACAGTGAGCTAGTTATATTAAAAGAGAGAACAAATTTACTTTAAACCGAGAAGTTACCACCAATTGATTTCCCTGAGCCAATTTTATAGTTGTAACCTATCGTTACTTTTAGCCCTATGGATAAGCAAGAAAAACCTTCCTTGAATTCCCTTAAAAAAAAAAACCTTTCTTGAGTATCTCTTTGACATTACTGACAGAGGGATGGATATTGTTGAACACAAAATTAGTCCTGAATGTCCAAATGGCCCAGTTTGGCAAAATGAAAATCTCCATGAAGAACTTGTGCCGGAATGCTTGCGTGAAATGAGTGATTGCCTCTAGAGTTGAGTCACCGTACATCACTTTGATTGGTCAAAACCTGTTGTTCCAATTGAGCTTTCAATGTCAAAGAACTGATTGTAAGCTTCTGCTGACAGAGTAAGTGGAAAAGGTCATGAAAGCTACCCAATTCTCTAGCTTGCATATGAGTTTAAAACGCTAACAAGTTTCGGGTCACGTATGTTAATGTCGAGCAGAATTAGATAAAGCATCCGCTGTTTTTGTAAACTAAAAATCGCGCACTCAATTCGTATGGATTTGCTGTCAACGTGTTATTAGTGGCACGTTTGGGCATGTGCTAATTTCCCCTACCAGTACTAAAATAATTATTTCTCAAACAAATTTGGCGAATAATTTTAGCTTTGCTAAAAACTGTCACGCTCGACAAGCTTAGCAAACAAATTTTTACTTGGAACTATCACTTTTTTTTGGAGAACTAGTATCATTTTTTCTGATAAAATTTAGCGATAATTTTCCTTCTGGAAAAATTGGCTTGAAAAAAACTGCCTTTCTTTAATGAAAAACGATAGCCGTAGGCCCGTAGCCCATATAACTTGAACGATAGGATTAGGGTAGTAACTGGACTGTTCACTTGAATCTATTCAGGCCCAACTCGGCCCAGCACCTCGATCCCCTTCACCTTCAGCCTCCAATCCAAGCGAAGCAAACCACGCCGCCGCCGCCGCCGCCGCCGCCGCCTCACCAAGCTCGTGATCGTGCCTCGCGAGATGGCCGAGCCACCGGCGCCGGAGGAGATGTGGGAGGAGATCCTCCTCCGCCTCCCGCCCGACGACCCCGCCTCCCTCCTCCGTGCCTCGCTCGTCTGCAAGCCCTGGCGCCGCATCGTCTACCGACGTGGCTTCCTCCGCCGCCTCGCCGAGCGCCACCGCGCGCTCCCCATGCTGGGCTTCTTCGAGCGCCCTGGTGGCTTCGTCCCCACCACGGCCGGCAGCGCCTTCTCTCTGCCTGCCCCCGTCCCGGACTCCAGCACCTGGTCGGACGTCCTGGACTGCCGCCACGGCCGCGTCCTCCTCCTCCACGCGTCTTCATTTGATCTCCTCGTCTGGGAGCCAATCACAGGCTACCAGCGGCGCGTGCCCTTCCCCGGACTGGAGGATGATTGGGAGACCTTCAACGCGGCGGTGGTTTGCGCGGCGGATGGCTGCGACCACTGGAGCTGCCACGGGGGGCCCTTCCGCGTGGTCGAAATCTGGGTCAGCGGCGGCGCCGATTCGTTCGCGTCGGCGATGGAGTACTCGTCGGAAACTGGAGCGTGGAGCCAGCCGACGACGATCCCGATCGCCGATGACTCAAACATGCCCTTAAGGCCCACCCTCCTCATGGGGAATTGTCTCTACTTTCTTTGTGACAACTTCGAAATCATCCGATACGACTTGCGAGGGCAGGGCCAGTTGACGGTGATCCCAACCATACTCATGATGGACCCGATCATC
>SPJY01037953.1:0-51027 GCA_005191435.1 Raddia distichophylla | reverse complement strand
GGCCCATGCAGTCCACATTAACAATCTTGATTTAGTTTGCGAGGCTCATTAACTGGTCAAGGAAGGACTAAAGTGCATGTTCCATGACAAGAGTCTTGAATCTGAAAAATATTTGTTTATTTACACGTTGATTTGTCTCATAAGTCAAATCTAGTTTGTGGGGCTCGTCAACTAGTACAGGAAGATTTAAAGGATTGTCTCTTGTTTTATTTCTCGTAACAAACTACGGGCACTCAACTAGGGATGTCCTTCAATACTCTCTTAATTTTCTATTTGAAGGGCATCTTGTTTTTGTAATTTTACTGGTAAATATTTTTTTCCTCCTGTTGCAACGCATGGGCATTCCAGCTGGTATTGTTATACGACTCTCACAGACTACAGCTTGGTTGCACTAGCTAGTGTAACCTCGTTGCATCACGTCACCTACAAAAAAAAATTTAAACATTTCAAAATGCGATCAAAATTTTATGGCAAAGGTGCATAAATGAATTTAAACAATAAAAATGTTATATTCTATTAAATGAATTAAGAAATCATGGGAATAAAAAATCTACAAAATGGATTATGAAATAATAGGAATAAAAATAAACTTTAACAAACATAATTACAGTTTAAAAGTATGTAAAACCTAATTTTATGTAGATGTCCATAAAAGATTTAGCCATTTTTTAAAAAAATTAGGATTCTCAAATAATTGAGTTAAGAAATAATTCATTATTTCCTTTCATATACACTAACTTTTGTGACCAACTGAAAAATCATAAAAAAGCAAAGCTTTATATAATGGAAGCGTAATACCATGATAATGATCCATAAAAAGATTTAGGCATCAAAAAATAATGTTAAAAAATGAAATATGAAATAACGGGAATAAAAAACAAAAAATGTAATGCTTTCTCATTCATATGTTTTGTGATACTTCTTTATTTGCTCAAAAAAAACATACATGGTGTTTCTTAGACGTGCTCGCTAGATAAGATACCTTAGGCAACTACATACTTTTGTTATTCGTGGATGCCGGGAACACACATGATCGAAGTTAATAAGAAAGTGTTAAGACCCTTGTGGTGGGTCCCCTTGTGTAGTGATGAATATATGTGACGGTTTGAATTTGATGTGATTTTAAAGTGCTTTGAGTTGCATATGTGAAACGGACACGAGTTGACTGTCTGGCGAACGGTGTCCGGTGGTGTTCTGTCTGCGCTGTCTTCAGTGTGAGTGAACGGTGTTTGGTGGGTCGTGTCAAGGTGACACGTGTTCATCGTTGTATGCTGGTGTTGATGTTGAGCTTGGCTTTGGTTGATCTTATGTGGAGCTAACCTTGCAGGAGAGGTAAGGTGTATGGTTTTGGTATGTGTCCACCTTTGTGATGCAGGTATCGGCTGGTACGTGGCTGACGCTTTGCGGGGACAGCTGGAGGCTGGTGCGTTCGGAGACGTGTAGGCGATCGGGTTCGATGACGTGGTGGTCATATGAGGTGGTGAATTCTAGAAGCTTAGCCATGGCAAGGGATCCGATGTAGCTGGAGGCTGTGGCGTCTGTAATCATGGTGGCAAAGCTAGTCAGTCCGATGGGCCAAGGCATGGGCTGGCGACCGACGAAATTGCGCGGATGCTTCGAGGTGAAGGGATCGTTGGAGGCGGTCGACTTTCGCTCGAAGATTCGGGCATGGTTAGGTTCTGGGTTAGCCGGTATCAAAACCCTAGTCAGGTTCTGGGTTAGCCCGTGGAAAACCGTGGTTCGGTTCTGGGTTAGCCGGTGTGGTCAAAACACTGAAGGTTACGGGTTAGCCTCTGCGAGAAAAACCGGGTGCGGGCCCTGCGTGGCTCGGTACCGGATATTTCCGGGATGCTGGAATATTGGGGGGAATGCCCTAGGGCTTGGGACGGAGGCTATATAAGGAGTGGTGGGTGGAGGCTTAGGTGCTAAGCCATTCCACCACCATGTAGCTCTAGGTGAGAGAGGCATGGGGGAGTTTAAATTAGGGTTTATAAAAAATCTCCAAGTCTTCGCTAGGGTTCCGAGAAAACCAAAAAACCCCCTAGCACTTAATATTAAATAATTTTGTCATCAATGCCACTAATAAAAATTAGGGCTCAACGATACTCACAGACTCCAATTATAAAAGAGGATGATGTGTACATAATGCCTCACTCTTCTTCCACTACAACGATACCAATGCCGTCAACATCCATGCCACGCCGACGTGCAGAAACGCCGCAATGACATGCTAACGAGGAACATCAAGTGAGCTTGAATCCATTGGCCAAGCCATCCATGCCATCAAAGAGGGAGGTTCTGCAGTCCAAAACCAACATCCAAGACCCTCCTTCACGTTCAAGCAAACCCTGTATGGAGCCTTTTAAAATACAAAAAATACTTTCTCAAATTTTTGTCTCTTGATTTTATTTTGTGCTTATCTGACGAGATTATGTGATTGAGAGAGAAATGAGACAGGAAAAGACATAAGAAAAAGGGCGGAAGTGGCCCGCGGCTAGGGTTCCTCCTCGCGGCTAGGGTTCCTCCCCAGCCGCCACTCTCCTTGGATGCAACCTCCATGAGAGAGGATAGGGAGAGAGACAGGGAGGCCGGCGCTCTAGGGTTCTTCCCTTGTACTAGCTTCAGGCCTTCAGCCGCCACCCTTCATCTCCCATGGCTGCATGCCGCTGTTCTTCACAGGGCCATGAGAGAAGAGCGGAGAGAGAGAGGAATCGGGTAGAGAGAGAAAGAGAAAATCCCCAAATCCCCATGGCTGACCAGAGAGGTGAGGGAGATTAGAGAGAGAGCTTGGCTAGGGCTAGGGTTCCTCTTCCTCAGCTGGCGGCTCCAAATCAGCCAGAATTCCATTTAGATTTAAGAGATTGAGAAAGGGGAAAGAGAGAGACAGAAAGAATGAGGCGCGGCCCTGCCCCTAGCCCGGCCATGGATTTGAGGATGGAAGAGGAAGACCACAGGGGTGGCGGCTGTTTGGACTCCGGTGGAGCTCGGGCGGCTCAGCTTCCCCTCTAGCTACTACTCGGTTTCAGCAGAGGGCTGCGGCCAAGCAGCAAGAAGCGGCTGCTGCCCATGCTCTGTCAGCTCCGGCTAGTCACATGGCGGCTCGAGCAGTAGAAACCAGCAGCACGGCAGCATCACCTTGTTGCAGCTGCTCGTTGCTGCTGTAGTGCAGCGGTTCGCAGTAGCAAGACAGGGGCAGCAACATCAGCTACAACAGCAGGTCAGCAGCATGGCAACAGTGCAGCGGCTCTGCGGCGACGGCTCCAACTACGGCGGTGGATGCGGCGAGTTATTATCTTCCTCCTTGCCCCCTGCTTTGTGATGTGTGGTTGACGGTTTTGGATGTGATGTGTGGTTGCTGGTTTGGAGATGAGCTGCATGTGTTCGACGATACGTCTGAAAGGGGATTTCGGGTATGCACTCCAGTGTTCGATGCATTGCCTAGAACTGGAAGGGACGGCGGTGACGGCGAGGTGCAGACCTGCCAAGGCAGCGCACTGCCAGAGCCGGCTACCGGCAGCCTGCTAGCCATGTGCAGAAGACGGTGTGCTCCGACATAGCGGCGGCCATGGACGTGAGCCGAGCTCGGCAAGGCTCAGCCTTGGGAAGGACAGAAATGTGCTATGGTTTGGGTACGACGCTGATGACTATGACGGCAACTACCATATGAGCGTCGACACTTGATCGAGGGGCAGCATCGACGCGCGTCATGTGTTTGGGGATTTGTTCATAAGGGGATTCAGGATGAATGTCTGTAGAGTGTAGAGGAGTTTAGGAGCTCCACGTTAGAAAGTAACTTCTATGGATGAATGTTAGGCCACAATTACAGTAGACTAATTGTTTATCAGTCGCAGAACGTGACAGCATTTTCCTTGATATTCTTTTGGCAGTGTCACTGTCGCCGTGGCCCCACCTGCCTCCCTTAACTATTGTGGTTCCACCTGCAGCTGGAAGCACCGTGACCGAAGTCCGTCCCCGCGCATGTGTCGCATGCAGATGCAGTGATAGCGAATTCTTCTTGGCCTGGATCACATTAACAATCCACAAAATTTATTTTTTTTAGGGGTTGTTAGTGGTTGAGATTGCGGTGAATTACAAAAGCATTGAAATATATTTTCCCCCCTCTATGAACGTAGCTTTCTAGTATTAGTGTTTGCTATCTCTTCTATTCTTCGTGGAAGCTATTTAGTTTTGTAATTAAGCTCCTTTTTAAGATTTCAAGGTGTGATGCTTGCCTTTAACGATCGATCTCCTTAACTACGTCTTGGATAAAGTTGGTACCATGATCCTCAATGTCAATCTGTTCATGGATTATTGGGATTTGTGTCCCCTGTGGTGGGAATTTTATGTCAGGTTGCGTTGTAAAACTACTCTCCACAACGATATTGAATCCTTTTGTTGATCGATAGATGTGGTCAATGGAAACAAGCAAAGAAGAACTCGGTGGAAGTGTTGAATTGGGATTTTCATGCATAATCTCTAAGAAGGAAAAAACATGCCTTTCAAAACTTATAAAAGATTCCTAGTATGATACTCCTATTAGTGCAAAGACCATGCCATACATGCTATAAACGATTAACCCGAGTGAGAAGAATGTAAGTTGATCTTAATATTGCTTTTAACAGGTGTTCGTTTAATAGGTGATGTTGCATCATGATAGTTTTTCTTTGGTTGTAATTTTTTGGTTGATGATATGGTGAAAATTCTATAATTATCAACAGAGTCGTAGACTATTATATTAAAAGAATAATATATGCAAACAACATTGTCCTTTTCAAAAAATTTAGAGAGTATTTTATTTCTACCCATTTTCTTTCTAACCACCATAGCTAGCAACCACACCATCAGGATGCTCTGACAGCTATTCTGATCCTAAATGTCTCACCTAGGAATCAGTACAAATATAGGATACCAATCAATGTACGATGTATAGTAATCTAGAGGGGTGCATAAAGAATTGAGGATAAAGAATGCATCGAAGAGAGGAATGATGAACAATAGAAAGATAAGGGTAGGTGGAGATGCAACTTTGTGTTATAGTTAATTCCTCCCCTGCTATTGTTGTCTTGTGCTTAAGGCTACATTTCAACATAATGGGCCTCGAGCCAACCCAAACTAACAACACTAGCCCAATAGGCCTTTAATTCAGTATTGCCACCATCGAACCACCACTGCATGACATGAATAAAATTCAATAATCACACGAATTAACTTTATATCCACTTCTAGCTATCTCGTCCCTGTCGACGAGCTGAGTAAAGCGAATCTTCCTTTGCCTTAGGCCCAGTTCTTTTCAGCTTAACAGCTTAACGAGTTATCTACGTTTTTAAAAGACATATGCTTTTAGTTTTTTGAGTCTGTTTTTTCGCTATTTTGAAGATGGGTCCTAATGCGTTAAAAAGTAAGTCAAATGAAACGGATCTGAATCTCGAGACTATCTCGAGAAGCTCTCGAAGTTTAGTCATTTCAACCGTTCAGATCAGCTCAAAAGAACAGAGCCTTAGTCCTGATTTGAACATGTGATCTCAATAAATGGGAACACGTTGCATCCATTGCACTTGACCATGCTTACTATTGGGGAATTAAAACCCAATGCAAACACCGAATATGTGGACACTGTGGATGATAGTTTTCGCACTTTCAAGCTAAGGGCACAGTTAGAAGGATAGACATTGCTTTCAACGTGTGAAGGGGACATTAAAGAGGAGGACTCACTCGTGGTCATCTTCCTTGAGAACGGTATGATTACACATAATCATTGAAAAAACACGTGTCATAATTAACTATCACTTCCATTACTGGCTGTTTTTGCCCCAAACTGAAAAGTTTCATGTTTTCAGCTAGGGTAACATCTACAAGGGTTCTAAGTATGTTTTATTGGTTGAATTAACATCGGATGAGATGTTACAATTTATAATTCAGTTATTTGTTTAGTAGGATATGATGATACAATTCCTTGTATGTGTTTGGTTGGTGTGATGAGATGATACATGATGGTTTAAATTTAAGAATTTTTTTATGAATGTACGGTATGGTTCAAACTTCATTTTTTAGAAAGTGTAGTGGAAGGTTAGGTAATTATTTCTATTTGTGGTGTACGATGTGGGTTGATCAATTTTTTTTGCTGGAATGATCCTGTATGATTTTTGTTCTACGTCGTTTAATTCATCCCACTTTGTTCCATTTCGTGCCACTTGGGACGTGTGGGTATTCAGTTTTGGGGACCTTTGACAAATATATGTGAATATTTGTCACAAAGTGCAGTTCTTTTTAAAGGTGTTGCACAACAATGAAAAATCGGGTACATGTTTCACTAATTTAGAGCTTAAAATTTCCTTAATATAGTATTTAAAATTTAATTTATATATTCTTTCAGTAGCTGATTATTCATTGCTCTTGTGGTAAGGATCTTTTTCCTAAAATATTAATTAGATATATTTTTATTTTTTAAAAAACAAAAATCTCAAAATATTTGCGCTGGAAGTTTATATGGACTCAACTTTTTAAATCTACGGTTCGGCGACACAATTACGTCGGCGTCCCAAGTGCCCAAATCTACGGCTCGGCTACAGACCTACGCCGGCGCCCTGAGCGCTCAAGTCTATGGCTCGGCTACACGCCTACGCCTGCACCCATAGCGTCCAAGTCTACCGCTCGGCTATACGCCTACGCCAGCACCACGAGCGCCTAAGTCTATGGCTCGGCAATACGTCTACGCCAGCGCCCCGAGCGTACAAGTCTACGACTATGCGACACGACTACGCCGGTGCCCCGAGCATCCAAGCCTAAGGATCCGCGACAAAGCTACATCGGCGCCACGAGCGACCAAAGCTACAGCTCGACAACCAGGGAACGCCTGCGGCCCGAGCGTCCAACTGTACAGCTCGACGACACGCCTACGCCCGCGCCACGAGCGCCCAAATCTATGGCTCCATGACACGGCTACACCTCTGGCCCAAGCGTATAAGTCTACGGCTTGGTGACACGCCTACGCCCGCGCCACGAGCACCCAACTCTATGACTCGGCGACACGGCAACGTCAGCACCATGAGCCCGCAATTCTATGGCTCGGTGACATGCCTACGCCAGCGCCATGAGCGCCCAAGTCTACGGCTCGGCAACACGGCAACGCTAGGGACATGAGCGCGCAATTCTACGACTCGGTGACATGCCTACGCCAGCGCTCCGAGCGTCCAAGTCTACGGCTCTGCGACACGCCTAGGCCGGTGCCCTGAGCATACAAGTCTACAGCTCCGCAACACACCTACGCTAGCGTCACGAGCGACCAACTCTATGGTTAGGTGACATGACAATGCCAGCGGCCCGAGTGTCCAAGTCTACGGCTAGTGACTTGCCTACTCCAGCGCCTGAGCAACCAAGTTTACAGCTCCGCGGCACGCCTATGCCTCCGCCACGAGCATCCAAGTCTACGAATCGGCGACATGCCTATGCCAGCGCACCAAGTGCCTAAGTCTCCAAATCGGCGATATGACAATGCTAGCGAACCGAGCGCCCAAGTCTACGGTTCTACTACACGCCTACGCATACGCCACGAGTGTCCAAGTCTACGGCACACACCTATGCCTGCGCCCCAACTGACTAAGTTTACTACTCGGCCACGGGCCTAAGCTAGCGCCCCGAGTGCCCAAGTCTACGGTTTTGTGACCCGAATACGCCTCCACCAGGAGTGTCCAAGTATACGGCTCGGCGACACACTTACGCCCGCACACCCGAGCGATCAAGTCTTCGACTCTAGTACACGTCTACGCCTACGCTTACGCTCGGAGCGTCCAAGTCTACAGCTCACCTACACGCATACAGCCGCGCCACGAGCGCCCAAGTCTACGGCTCTGCGACATGCCTACGCCGGCGTCACGAGCACCCAAGTCTACGGCTCGGCCACGCGTCTACGTCTGCGCACCGAGCGTACAAGTCTACGGCTCCGCCACGGCCTACGTCTGCGCCCCGAGCATCCAAGTGTACAGCTCGGCCACGCGCCTACGCCCGCGCACTGAGCGCCCAAGTCTCCGGCTCAGCGACACGACACTGCCAACGCCCCATGGGTCCAAGTGTCCGGTTCAGCCACGTGGCTAGCGCTGCGAGCGCCCAAGTCTGCGGCTCGGCCACGTGACTACGCCTACTCCCCAACGTCCAAGTCTACTGCTCGGTGACACGCCTACGCCTGCACCCAAATCTACGGCTCGTACTACGCCTATGTCAGGAGCTTATATGAGCTAAGTTTTCATCGTAATGATCTTTTCATATAAATTTGAGTTGTTTTTTTTTACTTTTTAACACGTATTTGACCATTCGTCTTATTCAAAAAACTACGAGAATACCATTTATTTTGTTGTGATTTGTTTTACCATTAATGATACTTTAAGCATGACTTATATTTTTTTCATGTTTGCGCTAAATTTTTTAATAAGACAAATGATCAAATACGTGTCCAAAAGTTAAAGACATCAAACTTGGAGGGAGTATATATGTTTTGTTGGTTGAATTGACATTGGATGAGATGTTACAATTTATAATTCGGTTATTTGTTTAGTAGGATGTGACGATACAATTCCTTGTATGTATGTTTGGTGGTGTGATGCGAAGATACATGATGGTTTAAATTTAAGAATTTTTTTTTATGAATGTACGGTATGGTTCAAACTTCTTTTTTTAGAAAGTGTAGCTCAAACTTTTGGTAGAATGTTAGGTATTTCTATTTGTGGTGTACGATGTGGGTTGAGTTTTTTTTGCTGGAATGATCCTGTATGATTTTTATTCTACCTCGTTCATTTTATCCCTTTTTGTTCCATTTCGTGCCACGTGGGACGTGTGGGTATTCAGTTTTGGAGACCTTTGACAAATATATATGTGAATATTTGTCACAAAATGCAGTTCCTTTTAAAAGTGTTGCACAACAAAAATTTTTATGAATGTACGATATGGTTCAAACTTCTTTTTTTAGAAAGTGTAGCTCAAACTTTTGGTAGAATGTTAGGTATTTCTATTTGTGGTGTACGATGTGGGTTGAGTTTTTTTTTTTTTTTTGCTGGAATGATCCTGTATGATTTTTTGTTCTACCGCGTTCATTTTATCCCACTTTGTTCCATTTCGTGCCACGTGGGACGTGTGGGTATTCAGTTTTGGAGACCTTTGACAAATATATGTGAATATTTGTCACAAAATGCAGTTCTTTTCAAAGGTGTTGCACAACATTGAAAAATCGGGTACATGTTTCACTAATTTAGAGCCCAAAATTTCCTAAAACAAATACAGTATTTAAAATTTATTTTATATATTCTTTCAGTAGCTGATTATTCATTGCTCTTGTGGTAAGGATTTTTTTTCCTAAGATACTAATTAGATGGAACTTTATTTAAAAAAAATCTCAAAATATTTGCAAAATGTTTTCAGGAAAAGACATCCATCTATCCAAACAATAAAACAATCAATCATTAATTTACATTACCACAAACTATTATTATTATATTATTAAATGCGGCCGAATTTTCTTTATGTTAGTTCGTGTTGCTCCCCATTTCCTCTTAAATTCACAACCTTACAAAATCTCTCCTGTTCTCATTTCTGATCACGATAACACAGAATGAATTACCTACTCTTTCGATGAAATTTTGGCATTTAAAAGACAGATGATATTTTTTCAGTAGAATAGATTACAATGTTTTTCCATTGTAAAATCTTACTATCTAAACATTCAGGTTGTTCGCACTGCATCTGCTGCCCTGTCGACACACTTAGCAAGTTCGTACATATTTTGTAGCTTTTTCTCTTGTTTATCACTCTTTCGTAATCCTCCCTCCCTGTCTGATGAGACCATACCCATCACGGATAAGACCAATCTGATATCCATATGACCATCACAAAGTGCAACCTTAATTATCTCAGTTACATGTATTATTTTCACTTCTTCTACGACGTATGTGACAAGTTGGCAACACTTCATGTTATCATATACATCATATACATCTACTATGGTGGCATCATCATTTACTTGGCTTTATCGACCCCCAAAACATCGACTTCATTGACGACCGGATATGGCGTCATCACATCCAATAGTTCGGCCGCCACCTTGGCCGCCTTCACTACACAACATACTTAAGAAAGGCGCCTCTCTACCTCTACGATGTCCTCAAGCCCAACCACACACATTGCTCAAGACCCAACCGAGGATCAAGCCCATCGTCTGCAAGCCCAGTTCGGCCATTAGGAGCAGTACAACTCAAAACAACCACAACTAGGTCATACAAAGTCTGTTTTCGATGTTCTTGATATACATGGGCAAGCCCATGATGCAAGCTTTCCAATGGATATGGTTTGAGGCCAAAATTCTATCAAAATCAACGGGAGTCGTGAAAATAAGAGGATGTCTATCGGTGTATTGTACACCGGGGTGTACCCCCGTGCCACTGACGTGTGGGACCGATGGTCCGTCCGGGAGTGTCTCATACTTAGCAACATTGAGCCCAAGCGGGTCAAGGTCTCGTTCTAGGTAAGCTAGTCAATTAAAGTCTACTTTAGCCACGTGGTGACCCAGCGAGCAGGCGAGCAAGTAGGCCCCAACGCTGGGCGGATAGGCTATGTGTCGACCCGACGAGCAGGTGGGCGAGAAGGCCCCAAGCGCCGGGCGATCTGGTCTCATGACGCGATGGTGAGCAGGTGGGCAAGTAGGACCCGAGGCCAGGCGCCCAGTCGCATGTTGGTCCAGCGAGCAAATGGAGGGCGTAAGGCCCCACTGTCAGAGGGCGTGTAGAGAAAGAGGGAGGAAGCTTCCCTCCTAAGGACGAGTTCGGATCGTCCCGGATCTGTTGCATTTAATGCGACAGAACTGGCCTGACGGAGTAGGTGGGGGTCCAACGACATGATTGCCCCAGCCACTCCGTCGCATCAGTTGCGCAATAGCTTCTATAGGCGCGTGCGACAAGGTGCAATGATAGGGCAGCGGGGGTAAGCGCTCGCCCTGTCACTTCCTTTTTGTCCCCCAGATGCTACGGGGGCGCTGCAGAGCGGCGACTTCGAAGTGCGATCAGTGATGGGACAGCTACAATGCCTAGGATCATTTAATGTACACTGTTCTTTACTCTATGACCCAAACCAGCCTGAATTTATAAGGGCTGGTAAACTTGGCGTCTGTTCTTGCGCACTTGCGGGTGAGAGAAGAGAGGAGTGGGCTAACTGCGCACACCCACACTACCAAACAACTGGAGTAATCCCCGAAAAACCTGCCAGCTGAGAAATGCCGACAATGTCTAAAATCTGTTAGGTGTTGTGCCGCCTCCGCTTGGGCCCACAGGCCTTCTACAACCTAGGGTTACCCGGGAACCCACTTGGCCACCCCTAGTCTTCTACCACCTATAAATTCAGTCAGACTTCGGTTTTTCCTATATTATTCTGCCATCATAGTTTCACCAATACTCCGGTTGTGGAACCCCAACTTCGTGGGCTTTAATAATATTCACAATTGAGTTGCTTCTTCTTCGTTACTCATGTTCTCAATCCGCTTCAAGGAGTTAACCTTCGTGGGGAGGTCAACAGTGTTGGTTTGTGGTTGATAACAAATGAGATGGTGGTGTTGCGATGACCGATGTTCAGTCAGTTCTGATCGGAAATCGAATCGTCTACGCCGAGTCCTCCACCAATCGAGTTTTCCCTTACCTGTCAGAAGATCGGGCACCCTATTGAACCAAGTGGTATCAGAGCTCGGCTGTCTGTTAGGTATAATTATATCCTGTATTTTTTTCATCCTTCACCTAGAGTCTAGGAAAACCGCCCTAACATGAATTGTGTATATCATCATGTCACCGTCCAAGGCACTCTGTGCCTTTTCGCAGTTTTCATTTTCACTTTTGTGTTGTTGAATTTGTGTCCATCATCAATGTCATGTTCCTAGTTTAGAGTCGTGTTCTTGGTCTAGTTTGAGTTTCGCATCTTGACACCGAGTTCAATTTGATCTCGTTTTCATCGTCGTTGCGTCGCGAAGTCAAATTATGTGTAGTTCGGTGTTTTGTTCATATCTTCCACATACAAACTCATATTTGAGTGTTATTATATGTTTTTGAATGATTAAGATGTGCGCTACAACTTTGTTAATTGTGAGAAGTTCCAAAAGCGCCCTTTGCTTCTGGGAATTGCATTGGAAGTTGATCTATATCATCTCGGAATTTTCAACACAACCTGTATTTCAGGGGCAATATCTCTAGCTTACAAAATCAAAATTAGATAATCCATATATGGAAATTTAAAAGGAGAAAAATATCTACAACTTTGTAGTTATAAGTGTTTGCGTGTGAAGCCGTGAAAACTGTGAAAACGGTACAGAAATTTCCTGCAATTAGATTTGCAGTTTTGTAGAGATAGATAATGAGTGCATGTGCATAATTCATGTAATTTTGAGTTGTATTATACCCTTTGACACACTATTTATTAAAAAATTATAAGAGGCAAGTGCATTGTAAAAAATGTCATACACAAAAAGAAATAAACAAAGAAAAGAAAAGCAAGAAAAAATTAGAGGTACTTGCATCTTTCTATGTCCTATGTAGCTTGGTGTATCCCTCTTTTGCTTGAACTAGGTCATAGGTCGAGTTTAGGCCAACAACTTTGGCAAGTATTTTAAATATTTATTCAGTTTTACTAATTTGATTTTAATAATTGCTTATTCCTTGCTACATATATCTGCCTATCAGAGTTCCACATATTTCTGATCAGTATAGGTTTGGCTCTGCAATCGCCTCACTCACTTTCCATAGTTGCACCACCTTCTGTTGTTGTTAAGAAGTTTGCAAGAGCGTGGTAAGACGTTCGAGGGCGTGTGAATCCACCTTCCACCATCTAGTAGTTGATAGGGTTAGTACTCTTGTGTTATTTTTGTTTCTACTAAGAATGGCATGAACATACAAGAAATTGGGAGATTACAGCAATCACCCACCAGTGGGAATGCAAGCATCATCGATGTGGAGCCTGAAGGAAATTTTGGTCGGTTTCACCATAAGGAGAAATTTGGAAAGAGCCACACATCATCTCTACCACCAAGCAAGGTAATACCATTGAGAACCTTCTTTTATATGATACAAAATTTGGACCTTATGCATATATTGATTAAGAAATAGCGATAAATAAATTTTTTGCTCGATGTAGAATCTCTGATAACCAAAAAGGTATGACTGTTGATAGTGCTTTAATTAATAATTCATCAATTAAATGGAATGTATGTTGTTTTCTTATTAAGGTACCTTCGACTTCTAGAGACGTGAAATAACTTTTAAGTTATAGGTTCCTTCCTACCTATTATTGTTAAAATTTATTGAAAAAATACAATGTTTACAAAAAGGTGACAAACTAGGGACAGCTTACTATGTAGAATTGCAAAATTTGTTTTTACATTGTGGTTTGGAGGAAACAAATCAAGAGATAGAGATTAGATTCTTATGTGGAGACTAGATAATAAAATTTTAAATTTTGTTGTTGATAAAAAAATATGTTTCTTTGTCCCAATTGTTTGCTCTTGCTTGTGCCACTAAAAATAAAATAAAACGTAAAATACTTGTACCTAAAATCAGTACATGTATTTCCAAAAATGGTGTGTACCTTCCACGACTGACATTTTGTAGCCAAGTGCAAATGATCTACTTGACAATGAGAATAAACAAGAAAGGCGAATGATTCAGAGAATGAGGAGATGCTAGTTGGCCTATGCACAGTTCCAAAGTCTATGATTGAAGATGCGCCTATATTAGTTGAGGAGGAGCTTGAAGAATAATGTGAAAATTAACTATATGCCACTCCAAAGAGTGAAAATTGAGGACATGCCACTCTAAAGATGGCAATTGAGGATATGCCACTCTAGTGAATTACTCCTTAATAATATGTCACTTTGGACTTTTCCCGTTTAACTAATTCTCTTTTCTCATCCTTAAATACTAAACTGCCCTCCCTTCACACCATCGGCCGGTGCACGGATGACACCGTCGACACAGAGGGAGGCTCGGGCTCTAGGCATGTGGGCGTGGTGCATGGACACGTCGACAGCTACAATAATCGGTGGTTGGTGCAAGGGCGATACGAAGGGAGGCTCGTGCCTTAGGCGTGCGGGCGTGGTGGCTGGACGCGCTGGGGCCTAGAATAATCGGCGGCTAGTGCACGAGTGATAGGAAGGGAGTCTCGGGCCCTAGGCTTGCGGGCGAGGTGTCTGGGACCTAGGTGCGTGGCCACCTTGGTTTGGGGACGGCGGATGGCATACCGTGGTCTCCTACGCGGTAGCGGTTAGAACAATCGGCGGCGTCGAAAACAATCGATTCAGTAATACGCAATTAGGGAATGTGAAGGGAGGGGTAATTTAGTTTTTTAGGATGAGAAAAGGGAATTAATCAAATGGGAAAAGTTTAAAATGACTTATTATTAAGAAGTAATTCATTGGAGTGGCATGTTCTCAATTAACATCTTTAATAGTGGCATATCCTCAATTGTCACTCTTTGGAGTGGCATATAGTAAATTTTCCCATAATGAAATAGGTGCAACAGTAAATCAAGGTGAGAATATTTGTGATGTGCTGAATTTTTCCATCGTTCATGCTACTCGAGCAAACATTAGTGGAACCAATTGTTAATTTACTTTTGTAACATGATGATTTGCCTATTATTTTTTATGATAAAGAAGAGTTATATGATAATGATTTACTTATATCCATTCCACAGCTGTTGAATATAAATGTTACTTCTGTCCAAAAATACACAATTGTCTTAAAAATAAACACGACATTCACATTGGTAATAAAAATGATGAGCTGAAATTATTATCTTCTTTAAATACTTTGGGTTACATAAAATTTGATGTTTTTGTGCGACCTAAATAGTTTAAAGAAGAGGTTTTTTGTACATTCTGATTTGTGATGTTTGTCTAGACACATTGTATAAAGCTGTTGGTAAAAACAATGATCAAGAAGAGTATATGGCTGATCGAGTGTACATTTGTTCAAATTTGAAATCTCCATTTACTGTGCAACACCATGATCAATTAGAGGATTGCCAAACCACTAGTCATGCTATCCCAAAAGCCTCTAGTTCAGTTTTCAAACCATATGTAAATTTTCAAGAAAGGAAGTATATGAATATTAACGATTTTTTGTCTAATGATTGGATTATCAAAGATATACATATTGCTTCGCTCCTTGTCGGCGCTAACATTTTGCAGAAGAACATCTTGGAGTCGAGGATGACTCCAATTCAAGAAAGGGAGGATGATAAGATCATGCCTATTATGAATAAGACTAATCTGATATCCATATGGCAGTCACCGAGTGCTTCCTCATTTATCTTGGCTACATGGATCAGTTCCAATTCTTCTATGATGTCTACAATGAGTTGGAAACACTTCTATATCATCTACGTCAACTATGGTAGCATCATCATCATCATCATCTACATGGCTTCATCGACCCCGCCATGGCCAGGTCAACCAAAACGTTGGCTTCGTTGACGACCATATATGGCGCCATAACATCCAATAGTTCGGCTGCCATTGTGGCCACCTCCACTACACAAAGACATACTCAAGAAAAGCGTCTCTCCACCTCTACGATGTCCTAAAGCCCAACCACTCACATTGCTCAAGGCCCAACTATAGGAAACCAAGGTCGAGAGGGGGTGAACCGGACTTATAATTAAAATTTTAACCTTGTTTGTGTGGTTGATTAGTCCGGTTTTTACCCAAGCTATCGATAAAACCCTATTAACTAGATGCGGAAGCAATTGCACAATTAATCAACAGGGAATAGGTGGCTCGATTGCTCACGCAAGCAATGCAGAATATGAAGTACTAGAGAATGTAAGAGACGAGGAGACACAAACCAAGTTGTTTACCGAAATTCGGTGCTCAACAAATGAACACCTATGTCTTCGTTTAGGAAACTTCTCACACAGAGAAGGCGGGACCCTTTCGTCCCAAGCCCTCGATCCACTAGTGGCAGCTCTTCACCAACACATGGAAGGCGAGCTCCAAACCTTCACACAAGATGAGTTCTTCCATACGCGGAAGCTCCTCGCACCCGCGGCGCCGACACACGGCTCCGACCCCCGACACACGGAGCGTTTTGTACACGACCTTCAACGGATGAAGGCAACGCACCTCCGACACACGGAAGTGACCCCCGACACATGGAGGATTTGGATGATGAAGCCCGTGGCGTGACAACGATCTCCCCGACGGTGAAATCACAAGAACACAAGATCAGAGACCGTCTCTCACCACAACCCCTTCTCTACCTCCATGGAAACTAGGGCAAGAACACCATAGGAGAAGGGGCCAGACTTGGGGATGGATGAGAGGAGGTAGGGGTACCTTCTTCTTCCTCTTCCTCTCTTCTTCTCCCTCTCTCTCTCCTTCAATCTCTCAAGCACATGGAATCCTAGGTGGAGGTGGGAACCATGGGAGGAGTTCTCTAGGGTGGTTAGGGCAAGAGGTGGCTGCTAATGAGGCTCTCTCACTTCCCCCCGAGCTATTGGCTCCTATTTATAGGTATAAAGCGAAAAAACTAAGTTTGGAAGGTCCAGATTGAGTTTCCCGTGGTGCAGTTAGACCTAGTCCGATGACCGTCGGACCCAATCTGATGAAGTGTTTCACCTTGGAGATGACCTGGTCGGACCCGGTCCGACGGTGGTCAGACCCAGTCCGACAGAGGGTTGCATTTTGGCGACTTAGTCGCTAGGAACCTATGGCCTGGTCGGGCCCGATCCGACGGTGGTCGGACCCGGTCCGACAGTAGGGTTGCATTTTGAGTGACTTAGCCGCTGGCATGCTCATCCATCAGACCCAGTCCGACGGGGCTAATTTTTGCTGCCCACTACGTTTTGGCTATCCTTTTCCCTCCATGCCTCGCCTAGGGTTTAGTGTCATGTTTGTCAACTTGTGAACTCGACGGGAATATTTGGACACTTATGCGGGAAATTTCGTGCCCATAGGAAATATCTGGCTTTGAGACTTGGCGGCTACGAAACCCCGGACAGCTGGCTACCCCCTGGAGTCTCCTGGACCTATCTCGAACTCTCTCGAAGGCGAACAAGGATAAGAGACTGGAAATGTGCTCAGTAGGACCCTGTAGCCAGAGATACGACGATCGGCAAGCATGTTGTCCCTAGGCTACACACATGCAAAAAATCAAAAGAACTAGGAAACAAATGTCCTTAATCTTGATGTGATCCAGCTGTACGACCCAGTTGCCATCAATTACCAAAATCATTCAGCCCATAGGAGATTTGATCTTACAATATCCCTCTTTTTGGTAATTGATGACAACACCTGCAAATCCAACATGACAAGGCACAAATACAATCTCTGGTGCAATGGGTTAGCTCAAAACATTGCATGCCAACATAGCACAAATACAAGAGACTAGGCCATTGAATAAAGTGCAATATACGTATAGGCATGGGCTCCCCCTAAATCAATGCATACCACAATTGAGAGTACCATCACAATTATCTAGCATCACATGACAATTGGCATGGAGCAAAGCATCTCCAAAGCCTAACCCTTGTAACCGAAAGACAATTCTCCCCCTTTAGCATCACAAAGCATGATGCCAATGCCCAATATGTCTTTAAAGCATCGATTTGCAATTATTTCTTCCCATTTGGCATCAATGACCACAAAAGAGCAAACATTCGATTAAGAGTAAATTAAGAGCTTTGCAGGTTATACTAGTGCAAGCACGCCCACAAGTCCACCACACTTAAAATATAGCCATCTCAAGGTCACAAGATCAACTAGAGCACAATTGATAGATGTGTAATTCAAGTTATTATGACCTAGAGCAAGTATGAGGTGAACAAAAGTTAGAAGTATTAAGAGTTGCTCTAAAACTCGAAGTGGACACATGATGCACCATAACACTATAAGATGCACTCCAAGTTACACATGCTATCACCAAGCCTATTCGAGACTAAGGTCGTGTTTCTTTCAGCGGCTGGGCGCGTTTTCTAGCTCCCGCGCGTTCGCTGCTTCCATTCATTCAAAGCTGCAGCAAGGCGGGAAAGGGCGGGACCGCTGGCCGCTGCTGCTGGCCGCTGTTGCAAAGAAACACGACCTAAATCATTTTGGTTGAGCTCATTTTGAAAGATTTCACATTTCACATTTTGCATTTTCTCAAATTTGCCATATCTCAAAGTCATAGGCGACGCCACCTAGCATGACACTAAAGATGAACGTCTTGGTCATCCTAAACTCCCCTAAGTTCATGCCCAGTGCAATGGCAAGCTATCTTATCGAGGAGCCATTGGTGAGACATGTATGGTCAATTGTGGCCTTACTCACATTTTACCATATTTTGCAAATTTAGCTCAATATTTTCTCAAAATTACTTAATTTAGCGAAGTAAATACATGTGCAAAATGGAAGAACACAATCTAGACTTAGAAGCATATGATCAACCAAAGAATTTAGAGCAATCAAATAAGACTAGAAGCTATAGCTCTCCTAACACATGCTCATGGCTTCCAATTGCATGATATAATGAGTTTGTCGGTACATAAGGTACCGGGGTGTCCTCTCCACCTCGCCCAGAAGGGCATAGAAGATGGCGTCATCCTGAAGGACCAAGAAGACCGGGTCTGGTTCCGAGTGGACTGGCGGGCACGCGGGCCCCATCGCTCGGAACTGGACCCCAAGGCGCAGCGCTCTCGGCGAGCAGGCGGGCGACCAGACCCGCGCGCCGGGAGACCGGGCGAGCCCTCCCCGTGCCAGGCGGGCGACCAGGCCCCAGCAGGCGGGCGAGCCCTCCACGTGCCAGGCGGGCGACCAGGCCCCAGCAGGCGGGCGAGCAGCACCCGACAAGGACACGCGGCGCGCCGGGCGAGCAGGGCATGTAGCAGCTCGGCGACCAGAATACGTGGCAGAACGGCAGGCTGGCGGGCGATCAGGCCCCGCGCCATATCGGTGACCACGTGAGCAGCTGGCAGGGTCGGCGGGACTATGGGCCCCACCTGCCACCGATGGGACGCGACAAGGCAGCAGGACGTGCGTAGCAGGCGGCTACGACAGCACGGCATTTATTGTATACCTGCCAGTACAGTGATCTTGTAATAGGTTAGATGCGTCCCCCCTGTTTCTCTCTCCTCGTCGGTTCGGGCTCTCCCATGTTATATAAGGGACCAAGCCACCTTGGGGAGGGGGACTTCTTCCTTCCACCTCATTCGCATCCGCAATACACACATAGAGCGAGAGCTCAGCAGGAGTAGGGCTATTACCCACCTCGGGGGCCCGAACCTGGGTATATCGCTGTGTTCATCCTGCGCTTGGGAGCTCGAGGGCGGTTCGAGGCGCAGCAGTGCTACCCCCCGTCGAATCTCTGAATCTTCTCGTCTAGCGGCAGAAAAATACGCTGACAGAGTTAAATACAAGTTGAGCTAGTGAAAAGATAAACACATGCTATTGCTATAAAATTCATGTTATGCACATGTAGGCAATGAATAACATCCAGTATAACAAACGAAACACCTAAATGCTAAAATTGGCTTCAAAAGATTTGCAATGAATGGTAGAGCCACACGACCGACTCAGACAATGTTTAACTTATCTAAAATGTTCAACTCATTTCTTAATTTACAGAATCGTGCCTCATCAAGTGGCTTGGTGAAGATGTCGTCAAGCTGGTCCTCTGTCTGCACGTGCTCAAGCACAATGTCGCCCTTCACCATATGATCCCGAAGAAAATGGTGACGAACATCAATGTGCTTGGTCCATGAGTGTTGGACCGGGTTGCACGCTATCTTCACCGCGCTCTCGTTGTCGCATAGGAGTGGCACATGTTCAAGTTTAAACCCAAAGTCAAACAGTGATTGTGTCAAGTAAAGAAGTTGTGGACAGCAACTCCCTGCTGCTATATACTCAGCCTCAGCAGTAGATAGTGCCACAGAGTTCTGTTTCTTTGACGCCCATGACACAAGACACCTACCTAAGAAATGACATGCCCCGGAAGTGCTCTTGCGATCGATCTTACACCCGGCATAACGTGAGTCAGAATAGTCTAGGAGCTCAAATCGCGCACCCCTCGGGAACCAAAGGCCTAAGCTATGTGTGTGTTTCAGGTATCGAAAAATTTGTTTCACAGCAGTCATATGCATTTCTCTAGGGGAGGCTTGAAATCTAACGCACATGCACACACTAAACATGATGTTAGGCCTAGATACAGTCAAATATAGCAAAACACCAATCATGGAACGGTAAATCTTTTGGTCAACATGCTTACCTTCTTCATTGAGGTCGAGGTGGTAGTTCGTTCCATTGGTGTCCGGATTAGCTTGTAGTCACTTATGTTGAAACGGTAGAGGAGGTCGTGGATGTACTTCTCCTGGCATATGAATATCCCGGTTTTGAGTTGCTTGATTTGAAATCCCAAGAAGAAATTCAATTCGCCCATCATCGACATCTCGAACTTCTTACTCATCATGTCGCTGAACTCTGTGACTAAGGACTCATTTGTGCTATCGAGGATGATGTCATCCACATAAACCTGGCACAGGAACATATCTCCATCCACCATCTTAGTGAATAGAGTCGTGTCGACCCTTCCAATCGTGATTCCCTTGCCGATAAGAAAGTCTCTTAGCCTTTCGTACCAAGCTCTAGGTGCTTGCTTGAGATCATACAAAGCCTTCGATAATTTGTACACATGATCGAGGTGTTGTGGGTCCTCAAAGCCTGGAGGTTGCTCAACATACAACAATTCCTCAATGTAGCCATTCAAGAAAGCACTCTTAACGTCCATCTACCTAACCACAATGCTGTGACATGTTGCAAATGGCACAAGAAGCCGGATAAAATCTACACCCTCGATCTGTGTGAAGCCTTGAGCCACAAGTCTAGCCTTGTTGCGTATCACCACTCCAAATTCATCTTGCTTGTTCTTGAATACCCACTTGGTGCCTATCACATTATGGTCCTTTGGCCTTTCAACCAGCGTCCAGACTTGGTTCGTCTCAAAATTGTTCATCTCCCCATGCATCGCACTGATCCAGCCTGGGTCACTTAGTGCCTCTTCCACTTTATTTGGCTCAAACTCAGACACAAACGTTGTGTGCTCACAGAAGTTTGCCAAAGTAACGACCTCACTGACGCTGGCTGTCTTTGACCTTGTTTGCACACCTTGAGTCAAGTCCCTAATCACTTGATCAACTGGATGATCACAAGCAATGGTGTGATGGGTCTTGATCAACTGAGGTGGTAAGTCGACTGACTGTGCATCTGGCTCACAAGCTGTCTCTGCCTCTTAAATTTGCTCCACACTTGAGCTATCTTGAGGCAAAGCTTCCCCTAAATCTGGCACTGGCTCAGGTATGGGAGGTGGTTGAACTGTCTCACTCTTTTTTGGAATCTCAACAGGCCTCACATCTCTAGCTGATATCTCCTCCACTGTCCTTGCCAGCTGCTCACCATTCACATCATCCAAGTTCTCATGCTCTCCTTGGCTTTTATTAGACTCGTCACACTTAACGTCGCAACTCTCCTCGATCAAGCCACTGGACTCATTGTACACTCTGAAAAATGATCCCTTGGCTGAGTAGCCTAGAAAGATCCCAGTGTCGCATTTGCTCTGGAACTTGCCCAAGTGCTCCGCTTCTTCTTGATGTAGACCTTGCAGCCAAAGACCCTGAAGTAGGAGACATTGTGTTGTCTTCCCTAAGCAGCTCATAGTATGTCTTCTTCAGGAGCTTGTGAAGATACAGCCTGTTGATACAGTGACAGGTTGTGTTGACTGCTTTAGCCCAGAACAGATGTGAAGTCTTATATTCATCTAACATTGTCCTTGCCATCTCAATAAGCGTCCTGTTTTTTCTCTCAACTACCCCATTTTGCTGAGGAGTGTAGGTTGCTGAGAACTGGTGATCAATGCCAAACTCATCACAGAACAGCTCAACGGAAGTATTAGTGAACTCCGTTTCATTGTCACTTCTCACCTTTTTTAGGGTACAATCAAAAGCATTTTGAACCTTCTTTACAAATTTTGTGAAAACATCTCCAGTTGATGTTTTGTCAGGTAGAAAGAAACTCCAAGTGTATCGGGAGAAGTCATTAATAATGACCAAGCAATAGAGATTTTCCCCGATACTTACATAGGTTGTTGGTCCGAAAAAATCCATGTGTATAAGCTCAAGAGGTCGAGATGTAGACATGACATTCTTGGCAGGTGTGAGCTTACCACTTGCTTGCTGGCCTGACAGGCACTGCAAAGTTTGTCTTTCTCGAATGTCACATCTTGTATCCCAAGAACCAACTCGTTTTTGAAAAGCTTCTTCAAATTTATCTTGCCGACATGCCCAAGACGCCTATGTCAAAACCAACCAAGTCGAGACGAATACAGCAGGCTAATTAAAGTTCACAAGAAACAAATTTTCAAACCGAAAGCTTTTGAACACAAGTTTTTAATTTTTGTCCAAAACCAACAAGCTCTCAGGTGAAAAATTACAATGGAACGCTAAATCACATATTTGTGCAATAGAGAGGAGGTTATAACTCAAAGTTTTCACTAGTAGCACAATGTCAATTGAAAGGTTAGAAGAAATTGCTACCTTTCCAACTCCAAGAATCTTGCTCTTGCTTCCATCTCCAAAAGTGACCTTGGGGGGAATATTGCCTTCCTCCCCTATTGAGGTGAACAACCGGGGTTGCCGGTTATGTGTTGGGTGCACCCGCTGTCGATGATCCAATGGCACCCTCCACTCCGGTAGTTCACCTGTCATGAGAAAATATCACTTATGTGACTCAGGGATCCACACAGCAGGTCCCCGAGGGTTAGCCTTCAAACCAGAAGCAACAGAAGCAAACCGATCAATCAATGACTTGAGCACCCAAACATGTGCCTTGTGCTCATTCTCTGACTTGAGCCCAACAAATCTATCAGTCACTCTATCTTGAGAATTTTTCTTTAGCAGGTAGTGATCATACAGCTCAGCATGTGCTCTTGGAAATCTTGGTTGTGTGTGGCTGGGAGTGTTGCGGTTTTGATTCTTAGGAGGATTTGTCCTACCATAGTTGCGCCTATGAGTACCATTTCAGAAAGTTGTACCTAGGTGAATGCCAAGTGTTGTACCTAGGAGCATGACAAGTGTTGTAGTGCATTTGAGGTTGCCAAGTGGGAGAGTTATAGTGCCTAGTATGTACTTGCCATGTGTTGTACCCATTGTGCATCCTAGAAGCATTGCTGCTATTGTGCAAGTTGTTATCATGCCTATTCTGAGTTTGATTCTTCTTCTTCTTGGGGTATGCATGATAGTAACTTTGCCTCATGGTAGATGCTAGAGGAACACTTGATTTCTTTCTTCCTTTTGGCTTCTCTGGAATAAAACCCAAGCCACCCCTTTGGGAGGGTTTTCTTTGTTCCTTGAGCATCTTGTCCAAGACCAAGCTACCCTCATAGCATTTGCCAAACCCCTTATCAAACTTACCAAGTTTAGACTTTCCCAAACCTCTTATCAAACTTACCAAGTTTAGACTTTAACTCGGCATTTTTAATGACGAGCTCCCTAGCAGCGAGTGCAAATTTGCAATTATCAGGTGTACACACTAATGCATTTCCAGAGAAACTGTTAGAATTGGAAGCCAACACATTGCAATCATGGGTAACATCAGGACAAGTAAGAGTCAAGTCAACAACAGGTGTAATAGCAACAGAAGTGACAAGCATAGCACAAGCAACATCCAAAGCATCAACAGGTATAGTATCAACTGGTTGAGTAAGAGGCAAAGCAACTAACTCATCATTCTTAGTTAGAAGTGTCTCATGGTTCGTCCTAAGTGCATGATATGTAATCATGAGATCATTTAGGGATTCATTCAAAGCATCGCGCTCTTCTTCTAGCACATTACACTTAAATGACAAGTTTTTGTTAGAGCCTAACAAAGTGTCATGCTCAGATTCTAAGCTATCACATTTAGTGGCGAGATTCATGCACTTAGTTTGTAATGCCATCAAGATTTTACCAAGTTCTGAATTTTTAAGTGTCTCACAAGCTTCCCTAAGATAATCACGCATGCCTTCAACATCCACATCTGAGTCAGAACCAGAGTCGCTCACCTCGCTATTAGGTCGAGCCACCAGACATTTGAAAGTGCTAGCAGGAGTTGGTGAAGCCTTTGCCGATATAGAGAAAGTAGTGGAAGAAGACCCATCATCATCAGAGTACCACTCTCGAAGTTCAGCAACCGCTGTGAAGCATCTTGGAGTGAAGACTGGAGGAGGCGGCATAGACTCAGCTATCGCCATGGTGGCCAACTCTTGATCAGCTGACTCCTCATCTCCTAAAGCTGACGTGTCGCTGGAGCTGTCATCGGTCACCCATTCTCCCACAAAGGCTAGCCTCTTGCCTTGTGAGAAGCGACCCTTGAACCTTGACTTCTGGGGATTCTTTTTTTGTTGTCTTTCTATCTTGGCTTCTCGCCATCGCCCTTTTCCCGTCCTTTATCCTTGTACTTGGTATTGCCCTTCTGATGACACATTGAAGTGATGTGTCCCTTTTTCTGACACTCATAGCATCGGTATGATGCATGGGTGTTTATACTCATTTTCTTCTTGCCTCTATAGTCATTTATGTTCATGAACTGGCTAGCTTACTTTAAAAATAAGCTGAAGTGTTGAAAGCCGTCCTCGAGCTCATTCCATGTCATCTCACCATTATCCTCAGTTTGATTTGACTTGAGGCCACTCTGCTAGGATCCACTGGCCTGGAGGGCGATCACTTGATTCTTTGTTGGAGCAGAGGAATCTTCAGGATCATTGACGAGTGTCATCTCATGCGCGGTGATCTTGCTGAGCAAAGCTATGGGTGCCAGCTTCTCCACATCACCACTGTTGTGAGATAGGCGATGATGTCCCGGTATTCCTTCTTGGGGAGGATCCGCAACATTTTTCTGCACACTTCATCATTCACAGCAGTGTGACCGAGCCCCTTAAGCTCGTTAAGGATGGGGTTAAGCCGAGTAAACATAATGTTGATATTTTCATTTGGAAGCATTCTGAATTGATCATATCGCTCCTTGACAACGACTAGTCTACCATCCTTAACAGCTGAAGTGCCCTCGCGAATCTCAATGAGTGTGGTCCATATCTCGTGTGCACTAGTAAGATTGCTAACTATCGAAGACCTCCATGTTCAAACCACAAAACAAAGCGTTCATGGCCTTAGCATCGGTCTCAAGGAGTTTGGTTTGTGAGGGTGTGGGAGGTACACCATCAGTAATGGTAACACTAAGAGGAGACTTTACAACATTCCAAACATCCATTTCCATGGCCTGGAGAAATACTTTCATGCCCAACTTTCAAAAGCTAAAATTAGTGCCATTAAACAAAAGAATCCTATTGGCTGCTATACTACCCCCGTCGGCCATCTCTATGCGGTTAAGCAACTAGAGAATCTGAGCTTTGATACCACTTGTAGGAAACCTAGGCCGGAGAGGGGGGGGGGGGGTGAATCGGACTTCTAATTCAAATTTTAACCTAGTCCGGTTTTTACCCAAGCTACCGATAAAACCCTATTAACTAGATGCGGAAGCAATTGCACAATTAATCAACAGAGAATAGGTGGCTCAATTGCTCACGCAAACAATGCACAATATGAAGTACTTGAGAATGTAAGAGACGAGGAGACGCAAACCAAGTTGTTTACCGAAGTTCGGTGCTCAACAAATGAACACCTACGTCTTCGTTGAGAAAACTTCTCACACAGAGAAGTTGGGACCCTTTCGTCCCTAGCCCTCGATCCACTAGTGGTAGCTCTTCACCAACACATGGTAGGCGAGCTCCAAACCTTCACATAAGACGAGTTCTTCCACACGAGGAAGCTCCTCGCACCCGCGGCGCCGACAGACGGCTCCGACCACTAACATACGGAGCGTTTTGTACACGACCTTCAACGGATAAAGGCAACGCACCTCCGACACACGAAAGTGACCCCCGACACACGGAGGATTTCGGTTGATGTAGTTGTTCGGTTGATGAAGCCCGTCGCGTGACAATGATCTCCTCGGCGGTGAAGTCCCAAGAGCACAAGATCGGAGACCGTCTCTCACCACTACCCCTTTTCTCCCTTCATAGGAGAAGGGGCAAGACTTGGGGATGGATGAGAGGGGGTAGGGGTACCTTCTTCTTCCTCTTCCTCTCTCCTTCTCCCTCTCTCTCCTTCAATCACTCAAGCACATAGAACCCTAGGTGGAGGTGGGAACCATGGGAGGAGCTCTCTAGGGTGGCTAGGGCAAGGGGTGGCTGCTAATAAGGCTCTCTCACTTTCTCCCCGAGCTATTGGCTCCTATTTATAGGTACAAGGCGAAAAAACTAAGTTTGGACAGCCCAGATTGAGTTTCCCGTGGTGCAGTCCGACCCAGTCCGATGAAGTGTTTCACCTTGGAAATGATCTGGTCGGACCCGGTCTGACAGAGGGTTGCATTTTGGGGACTTAGTCACTAGAAACCTATGGCCTGGTCGGACCCGGTTCGACGGTAGGGTTGTATTTTGAGTGACATAGCCGCTGACAGGCTCATCCATCAGACCCAGTCCGACGGGGCTAATTTTTACAGCCCACTATGTTTTGGCTATCCCTTTTCCCTTCAGGCCTCACCTAGGGTTTAGTGTCATGTTTGTCAACTTGTGAACTCGGCGGGAATATTTGGACACTTAGGCGGGAAGTTTCGCGCCCATAGAAAATATCTGGCTTTGAGACTTGGAGGCCACAAAACCCCGGACAGCTGGCTACCCTCTGAAGTCTCCTGGACCTATCCCGAAGTCTCTCAAAGACGAACGAGGATAAGAGATTGGAAATGTGCTTAGTGGGACCTTGTAGCCAGAGATGCGACGATCGGCAGGCATGTTGTCCCTAGGCTACATACACGCAAGAAATCAAAAGAATTAAGAAACAAATGTCCTTAATATTTGCGTGATTCAGCTGTACGGCCCAGTTGCCATCAATTACCAAAATCATTCAGCTCATGGGAGGCTTGATCTTACACCAACCAAAAATCAAGCCCAATTCGTCGTCTGTGAGTCTAGTTCGGCCACCAGTAGCAATCTAACTTCAAATGATCATAACTCGGTCATAGAAAGTCTATTTTGGATGTTCTTGGTATGCACCGAGAAGCCCACAACGCGAACTTTCCAATGGATATAGTAGGCCCAAATTCAACCATAATCAATAGAATCATGAAAACATGAGGATGCCCAAAATCTATCAGCTGTTGTGCCACCTTCTCTTGGGTCCGCAGGCCTTGTACGACCTAGGGTTAGCTAGCCATCCCCTTGGACGCCTCCTAGTCCTCTCCCATCTACGAATTCTGTAGTTGTCTCTAATTTAGACTTGGATTTTGGTTAGATTATTCTGCCATTGCAGTTTCACTAATACTTAGGCCCTGTTCTTTTGAGCCGATCTGAACGGATGAACGGCTGAGCGACTGAAATGGCTGAACTTTGAGAGCTTCTAGAGATAATCTCGAGATTCGGATACATTTCGTTTGACTTGCTTTTTAAAGCGTTAGAACCCACCTTCAAAACAGCGAAAAAATGGACTCAAAAAACTCAAAACATATGTGTTTTCAAAACGTAGATAAGTCGTTAAGACGTTAAGCTGTTAAGCTGAAAAGAACTGGGCCTTAGTTGGTGGAACCCCAGCTTCATAAGCTTTAATAATATTCTCAATTGAGTTGTTTCTTATTCGTTCTTGATCGTGTTCTAGATTCGATTGCAGGAGAAAACCTTCATGGTGAGGTCAATCGTGTTCGCGCGTGATTGATAACGAATGAAGACGGTGGTGATGCAATTGTGGTGTTCGGTCAGTTTCGATCGGAAGTCGGATCGTCTACGTCGAGTTCATCAATCGAGTTTACCCTTATCTGTTGGAAGATCGGGCACCCTATCGCATCACCATCCACTCGCTCCTTGATCTCTATCCAAACCGAGCAAAGGCGTGCAACGAGCGGCGGGAACGACGACCTCCTCCGACGTGACAGCTAGTCATTTAGTTGGGCAACCGATTGACCCGTCTCATTTTTTGGCGGATTGAATTTCAAAGCAATCTCTGTGACAGGTTAGGTTTCGCCATGTTCTTGATTTATTGGTTGATCGTGTCGATGAGACTGTGGCTGTGGTGGTACCGGCGGGGTTCTTGATTGGTTCCTTGCTAGCTATCTCCTACTTGTGCCCGCAGTCGAGCTAGACCTAGGAAAGAGACATAGGTGGGGCTATGACAGTTGGTGGCACATATGGTTTGGCTACTTGGTAGCGGGCGACTTGCTAAAGTATGATGGAAATGATAGAGCATGGAGAGTGGAGGGGCAAGAGAGTAGATGAGATTTTTTTACAGGTGGGAGACGTTTTTATTATTTATAGAGATTTACTCAAATAAAAAATAACTGTATATAACAAAACCCTTACCGGCTAGGCGTAGCCGGTGCATCGTCTTCTCCAGTGCGTCGGAGATGTGCTAAATCCTCGGTGTGCTCGAGGTCGACTTCGCCTGTGAAGTCGGGTGTTTCGGGGTCCTTCGCGTGTGAAGGCTGCCGATTCTTGTACAAGTTGGAGTTCCCTTCCGATGTGTTCGGGAACGAACTTCTTCTAGTGGATTGAGGATTAGGGACGAAAGGGTCCCGGGCTTTCCTGTGTGGCGAGCTTCCTCAACGAGAGTAGGTGCTTGCACCGAACTCGGTAAAAAGATCGGTTTGCCCTCTTGTCTCGTTTATTATTCGCACTTGTGTTTACTTCCGCTACTAGACTTGTGTAGGGCTCATTCGCTAGTTGGGTGCTTAACTTGACTAATTGACCAATTTCAACAAGCGAATAAAATTAAAATAGTCCGATTCACCCCCCCTCTCGGCCTTAGATCCCTTCACAAACAATCTTGGATTGTCCTTTGCTTGATGAAACCATATTGGTTATCATGGATTAATTTAGTGATAACTGTTTGCAGCCGATCATCTAATATTTTTGTTGTAACCTTGACAGCACAATTCATTAAAGAAATAGGCCTAAAATCATCCACCTTAGGGTCTGAGAATTTTGGAACCAAGGTTATGAAGGAGCGATTAATACATTGCAGATTGATATTTCCATCATCGAAATCAGAGCAAAGAGATAAAAAAAATCTTTAGAAATAATGGACCAGCATTTCTTTAAGAACAAACCATTGAAACCATCTGGTCCTGGAGCCTTGTCTGAGGGAAGTTTCATGATAACATTCTCAATCTCTTTGATATCAAAAGGCTCAATGAGAAATTCCAAACCATCCACTGGTTGAATAAGATCACCCAAAGTAAAATGCATAACTGGGCCAGAAGAAACTCCCATACGATTGGAGTAAGCAGCCCATAACAAATGGGCCTTTGCAGCATGACTAAAATGGGTTTCATTGGATGAGTCCTAGAGAGATGTGATAAAATTGCATCGATGTCGTTCAGTTGCCCGTGCATGGAAATATTTGGTATTTTCCTCACTAAGACGAGCCCAACGTTGGGTGTTGCGTTGTCGCCAATAAGTATTTTGAGCTACTAGGATACTAGTTAGTTGCTGTAAAATCAAAGCCTTAAAGGATGATTCAGCAGCAAAAAGAGATCGTTGTTCAGCCAAAAGATCAAAAACTTGGATGACTGCATTACAATTTTCACTGAGAATAGGAAAAGCAGAGAAATTCCTACTCCAAAGTTTTAATCCCCGTCTTAAAGTCCTAAATTTGGAGGAAATCCTTTTAGCTGAGTCCATGTGCTGATTGGGTAAATTCCAATAGAAATCAACAATGGCAAGAAAGTCTAGCATATTTACCCAAAAATTTTCAAATCTGAAAATTGAAGACTTAGGGATAGAGGTTCCAATAGAAACACAAAGTGGCCAATGATCCGAAGTAGATTTTGGTAAGCAAGTAACCCGAGTATCAGGATAAGTTGTCATCCAAGAAGGGTTAGTAAAGACCCACTCTAATTTTTGCAACAAACGGTCATGTTACATATTGCTCCAAGTAAATTTCCCTCCACTCAATGGAATGTCCAACAGATCTAAATCTGTTATTAAAGAATTGAATAGGAACATGTCATTGACAATTCCACCAGGTTTATTTCTATTTTCAGGATAACGGATCATATTGAAATCTCCCATAAACATCCAATGTTGCAAAAGAGAGGTATCAATGTTGAATCCAATGTTGGATTCATTACATGATTTTATGGTGGTACCTATTTAGTTTGTTTATATACTGATTTGATTTGGTTACTTAATAAAAAGCACATTCATAGTTATGGGCGTAACTGTATAAATATCCTTAAGACAGGTAGATGCTTAGCAGTTAGCATTCGCAAAAAATTCTTAATTCATGTACTACTTTTTATTTTGTAAAGACATATGCTTTCAAAGACAAACTTTCATCTCTAGGAATTAATTTTATATCACTTTAATACCTTATCACAATTTTAATTTTGTGCCTTTGTGGCCTGTATGACATGATAACTGATAAATGCTAATGTGGACCCTCAAATTTTTTACTTACCTTGAGGGTCGATAATCCCATGCACTACCCCCTGGATTAGTACGCTAGCGCGGAAGATCACTTAGCCGATACAAGCATACATCGATAAAATGAAATCCTGAATATTACATACCAAGTTACGCCCTTAGGAGAGTTTACTAAGGCGGACAACACACGCCTAATATTACAAAACAATGTTCGGAGTATTGCAGCTATCTCCAAAATATATACCCAAAAGAATTCCCTATCGGCTAAGTGCCCCATCAACGACCAAAGCAACTCCTATGGCTCTTCAGGTCCACCGTAGTCCTGTCCGTCGTCTTCGTGGCACTCGTAAGGGTCATCCTCGATTCCCTCGACTAAAGAAATTAAGAAGGCGAGGTCAGCGTCATCCAAACGCTGGCCAGTTAACACTTTACTTAATGCATATAGTGTTTAGAAGGCTTTATTAGCAGGAAGGGTTTAATTTAATTGCGTAAAGCCAAGTTTAATAAGACTTTTTAAAAACATCCTAACTAGCATCAACTAGAATTTATCTTGTTTACATAAATCAGGGGTTTACCATCTTACCAATGCACCCAAGCCCAACTAACCAACCAAACATACCAACCAACCCACAATCGACCAACTCTCGACCAAAAACACATCCAGCTTAACAGATCACCATACCAGCTCATTCGATCCTCCTGACTTTCTTCCGGTTGCCCCCAACCTTTCCTATTTCCGCCATCATTCCAGGATTTGGCAATCTTGTTGTGGACCACACATGCCATGGCATGCCCGCCTCGGCCTAGGGGGTTGCCAGCCCTCACTAGCCGACCGTCATCCTAGGGATGTGTGGCCTTTATCACCCTCGGTGATGACCCATGCCGGTCCCTATCGAGAATGGTCCAAGAGGGCCTCCGCAGAGCGCTCACAGCTGGCGATCCGAGACTCATACTCCGCGCGATGGCCACGCTTTGTGTTGGAACCATCCCTCAGATGGCAGCAATCTCCCTACTATGAGTGTTAATCCGCGCTCCTCCTGGGTAAGCCCTGGCTAAACCCAGCAGCACTCTGTGCCTCAACCATCCATCAGGATGTCCTCTAGGGGCAACCTACCGATAAATCTCTACTTCCATGGTCCTCGATCGTTCCACACTTGGACTATCCCAACAGACCGACCAAACCAGACCGACTTCCCACACGACCTTACCCTCAAACACAATTAGCCTAGCATGCATCTAATAGCCCTAACTGTCATATGTCGTATCATATTTGAATGAGAATAATGAATGACCGGTGAATATCGGTTCACCGTTCCGTGGCGATTAGACGGAAGATTTGTTTAAGCCTAAGTCAGTCTAAGCAAGTTTTACCCATTAGGTAGGGTTAAAGTGGTTACCAGACTAATCATAGGCTAATAAGAATAATGACAATCAAGGCAGTCATTAAGGCTAAACAAGTCAAAGGCAGGCATGTATAATTATTACATGATTAACAACTAGACAGTTAACTAAGCATGCATTTAGATACTAAACAAAATAGTTAACAGAAAACTGGGTAGTGAATCATGATATTAGCGATGTCAATCCGCACTAGGGAAAGTCGCAGTCTTTCCCTAATACGGACAAACATCTAAAGAGTAAGTGTTAACTCGCCTTGCTCTGGTAGGTGTTCCACCTCAGCATCCCCAAACCTTCCTTCGGGATCGCCTACATCTAAACATACCAACAAACCAATAATTACCTACTAATGCAACAGAAAACATGATGCATGTACAACCTAGGCTTTACCCTCGGCATTAATGCCTAAGATCGATTAGCGAACTTACTTTTCGTATGATATGCTATGCATGACAGAGTGCATCAATAAATAATATTATCAGTATAAAATAGCCCACTATACCCCAAAATACGACTTCGTACGCTTCGATCGATTCTAGAACGGTTAGGGTTTGTGAAACGACATACGCTGACGGTACATAATAATACCACACATGTACAAGGTAAGGTTTATCGGAATTGACAGTACACTAGGTACTCTTACATAAATGAGATAATCTTAGGTTATATCTCTTGTTAATATACTTTCTAAAGTTAACTCCTTAATCAATTTAATAGGGAAAAGAGCTATTTAATTATTGGGTTTTAACAATTAACTAACCCTTTGAGTTCATTTAAACAATAAAGATAAATTTAAAATGTTCTAGATTTATTAAGACCTTTACCTATCCAAGGTATTTTCTTAATGAATTTTTAGGGTCAAATTCATCTTTTATTTTAAACATAATTACCCTAGAATTTCTTCATCTATCTCTGTATTGAAAAGTCTTCTATAACAATTAACAGTGCCAATTTCCCCCACACAGTGGTCAATGTTATATTTTTACAAAATCAGAAATGGTCTCTAATATTTATCTGAATTTTTCTAGAATTTTTGGGAGTCTTTAACTAATTTAGATAATTCTAAATCGATTTCGGGGATTATGTAAATAGATAAACTCACTGGAAAATAATAATCCGCACTGGGACGAGCCAACGAATGAACCGGCCCAGTCAACGGTTTTGGCCCACGCCCCAAAACGCGCGTGCACGTCTACGCGGCCGTGGTGAAACGCCGAAGGCGTATTTTTGCGATGTGTCTTCGTTCGCAGATTGCGTCGTGGCCGAAGGCGCGTCCATTTAACCCGCCAGGTGGGGCCGGGGCCCTTTCTTCTCCGGTGGTTACCCCCTATAAGATTGCATTGCCACCTTACTGCGGGTTAATTGAGCTATGTAGGCAACCATTTCTTCTCCGGTGGTTACCCCCTATAAGATTGCATTGCCACCTTACTGCGGGTTAATTGAGCTATGTAGGCAACCATTTCTTCTCCGGTGGTTACCCCCTATAAGATTGCATTGCCACCTTACTGCGGGTTAATTGAGCTATGTAGGCAATATACAGAGAAGCTAAACCTTTATATTACGAGCTTGTAATTTTTGCACGCTTTACTAAATCTGTGTGTGTACTCATTGTTGTTTTGGTGTGAAATGAAGTGATATTTATGTTTTATATTGAAATCTGCTTGCAAATTGTATTGGTTGCAACTCAGATTCTACAAGTTACACTGTGCGTACCTAGTTTTGATCTAGCACTAAACTTATTAACCATTCCATTTCAAGCTCGAAATTCTAAAATAATATGCTACTCCTAAAAATTTTCAAACATGAGTAAAAATTCAGACACGACGCATACTACAAAACCAAGTGCGTACATATCTGGAATTGAAATAATATGCAAGGCATATCAGTTTGAGCCGACATTTATCAGTACAAAGACGAAAATTATGTGTCTTTCCTATAGAAGAATTGATCAAAATGTTTGTTGCTCTTGCAATATTTTGTTGATTTATTCATGTGGCATTGCTTGAACCTGAAAAAAGAAAAACACAAAGCGATCATTGAGCTTATATAGAAGCATCATTAGCATAATAATTTTTTTAAAAAATCAATACCTTCTAGATTAGAAGTCATTGAGTTTAAAAGTTCAATTGTCTCTCTTATTTCCTTTCCTCTTCTTTTCAAGATAACTTGGATAACGACGTGATCCTTTCCCTCCATTTCTCTTTCTAACGCCACTAGGATTTACAAATGGTTCTCCGATATCAACATTGGATGCTTCAACATTTTTGGACTCTTTTCGGCCACCGTTTTCTTGCAAAACAAGTTCTTTCAATTTAGGCATAATTTCTGATGCATGGTTTACAAGATAATTATATGCTAATTCACTTTGTGAGGCAATCGAAATTGGAGCAGTGAATGCTCTCATCAATGAGCTATAGCGGTTGGCCATGTATGCTTCAGATGTAGACTCAATACTTGAAGTGCTAATCTTTTTTTGGACTTGGTATTCTTCTACCATCTTTTCAGAATGAATTTTTCAGGGAGTACTTTGATATCATTGAAGTCCAGAGATATGACAACATTGAATCCCCATAAACTCAAACTTAAGACATGAACAACCCCAGAGATCATTAGATATGTCATATAGAATAGTTCATTCTCGGTGTCCATCCTTAACAACATAACTGTGGATATTGTCATTTACCCCACAATGTTGTATCATACAACCGAGAAATCGACCACACTCTACTTCAAAAGCTTTATATACACTTGGAGTATAAATGTGTGAAACTTGTTTGAGCATATCTGAAAATGGGACTTTAGGGGTACCTTGACCTGCCCGATGATCTGCGACCAACTCCAAATGACGGCGGTCTTCCACAAGTCACTCCCAGTGATTAAAAAAAAATCAAGCAACCTTCTTTTTGGATCTAGGTACTTCTTGATCACACTATTAATGTTCTCGCTTCATTGGGTTGATTTCATGTCTGCACAAAAGTATTGGCAGCCATACACAAGTGCCATTTTTCACGTATTGCAAACAAGTCAGCCAACCATTTGTTACTAGATAGATCATACTTTATAAGCATGTCTTGCCAAGCACCCAAAAATTCTTCTTCATTTTCACAGTCATACACACAATGGCCAAAATCACGTTTAAAATCTTTTGAGGCAGTAAAAACATGACTAAGATGTTTTGTGTCATTCTTACAATATTCAATCTCAACAAGGGTTTGTGACCTAATAACAACAAATACAGATGAATAATTCTTCTTTCAATAGTCTTTGCAACAAATGGTCCCTATTGTTAAAAGCAGTAGGCAGGACGAATATGAAGCTTTCATTGGCTGTTAATTTCCTAATGAATTAAGTTGAAATACATTTTTTCTTTCTTTTTATTCTACTGAACAAGATATGAGCAATAAATTTATTGCTTTATTTATGCAGTTCAGACTTCAGAGCATGAGCCGGTCCTGCAATGCTCCTCTCTCTCCCTGGATGGCAGGAGTGAAGCCTACTTGAATGGTTTTCTTTTGTTATATGCTGTCTTTTGGGTTGTAAAAATGGCACTAGAATTGTCATCTTTTATTCAGTGGAACTATGCCCACTAGAATAGTTTTCTTTTGTCGCATGATGAAAATGACACTAGAATGACTAGCTTTTGACACTAAAATGTATCTGCAATGTACCTTCTAAATATAGAGAGCATTTTCTGGCGCAACAAAATAGGTATGCCAGAATTTTAGAGCTAAGTGAATGTCAATGCATATTTCAATGTATCTTCATCTCTTTATAGATTAGCATGCTTTCGGCAGAGTTGAGCATGCTGGTTGCGAAATGCTTCCAAGTATGAAAAGCTAACAGTATGACCGCAATACCAAACATAAATATTTCACTATTGATCTTCTCCTTGTATTTTCAAACATACACTCTCAATACACAATGCAATACAATCTAAAGCATACAAACAACATTATCTCTCAGGACATACAAAATACAGTACAACTTCAATGTTTTGAAGCTAGCGCCCCGAGAACAGGCCTAGGTCCATATACCTCCTGCTTTCGCTCTAGCAGTAGCACTGTAGCAGCGATGGGCGGGGAGAAGCCGACGTGTGCGCCACTGTGCATGCAATCATGCAGCGACACGACTGCACGACCGCCTATAAGTTATGTATGCCCACGCCCCCCGGCCCCCGCACGAATCACGAGCTCACGACCATTCCCTACTCAACCCCTCGCGGCCTCGCCGTCGTCTCTTCCCTCTTCACGGGACACGGCGGCCGGTGCTGACTGGCGACTGCTGAGCTAGAGCCTAGACGTCTACGTGTACGCGCGCGCAGTGGCCGGAGAGATGGGGGAAGAGGCCGTGGCGGCGAACGGCGGCGGCGGCGGGCGGGGCAGGCCGCACGCCGTGGTGATCCCGTACCCGATGCAGGGCCACGTGATCCCGGCGGTGCACCTCGCGCTGCGGCTCGCGGAGCGGGGCTTCGCCGTCACCTTCGTCAACACGGAGTTCGTGCACCACCAGACGGCGCGCGCGCACGGCGCCGCCGGCGGCTGCGACGCCGACGCCAGGGGCCTCGACATCTTCGCCGGCGTGGCGGCGGGGACGCGGCGGCTGGACCTGCGGTACGAGCTGGTGAGCGACGGCTTCCCCGTGGGGTTCGACCGCTCGCTGCACCACGACCAGTTCATGGAGGGCGTGCTGCACGTCCTCCCCGCGCACGTCGAGGAGCTTCTCCGCCGCGTCGTCGTCGACCCGGCCACCACCTGCCTCGTCGCCGACACCTTCTTCGTCTGGCCGGCGACGCTGGCCGCCAAGCTCGGCGTGCCGTACGTGTCATTCTGGACGGAGCCGGCGCTCATCTTCACCTTGTACTACCACATGGACCTCCTCACTAAGCACGGCCACTTCAAATGCAAAGGTAAATAACTCTGGCTAGCATCATGTGCACCATATTCACCTCTAGCCAAATAGTAACTCGGTATCGATCTACTCCATATCCTATTAATTAGCTTTGTTGTCGATTGTCTGTGTTGCTAGCACTGACAATATAATTAAACTAAGGGACCATTATATAACTAAGAGTAAACATCACATGCACCATGTTCACTTCTAGCTAACTTGTCGCCAATCGATCTACTCCATATACTATATATTAGCTTAGTTTATTGAGTGACGTTAGCACTGACGGTTAAAAGGCAACCTATAAGCAACTAAATATGAGGGCATCTTCAACGGTGTAGCCAACTATTGGCTATAAGAAAGCTCCATGTCATCTATAAATGGCTTGGAAACAACATATTCAATGGATTAGCTATAGCATTGGCTATTAAATTTAATATGAGCCATGTGTAACAGATGCAATGCACATTGTAATCCGTTATAGACGGGCTATTAGTTAACAGCCAGTTTTTATCTCTCTCCTCTTCTTCTCTCCTCCACATAGGCAAAAAGATGAGATGGACTCCTTATAGCCAGCTGACATTTTCCTTCCTAGTGATGTCCATGCATGTAAGTGGTTTTGGATGGTTTGGGGTTGCTAGCTTAGTGGAGAGTGGTGTGAGTGAGGGAGAGAGATGGAGAATAGAAGGAGAAAGAGAGGGACATTATGTGTCCATCACATGTCGAGTACATTGATCATCGAAATATTAGAGCATGTCTAATGCTAGCTACAAATTAAATCTAGTCTAGAACAATAGATTTGGTATGAATGGTAGATCCACGTCTATGAATAGTGAAATTTGGACCTGCCAACAGTACTACTGTACTAGGTTCAGATTTAAAATTAGCATTAGACATGCCCGAGACCTCCACTGTCCCAAAAAAATCATCGTGTTGACCGGTCAAACGTTGGCTTAGTCATTTTTTTGAGTTACTATTTCGTTTATTTAGCTTCCAATGCTAGCTATCTTGTGGGATAGCAGTTTCCACTGGTCTTGAAGAACCATGAATTTCAGTATGATTGAATAGAATTTTGCATGAATTATATTCGTATAACTTCGTATAATGTATGCTATACGAAGTTATTACGATATATATATATATGTATATATGTATATATATGCATCTTTTCTACCTCTAGGAGTATCTACTCCCTCCCTATAACGTGTGTGCATGCGCGTGCATGCATGAGTTAATTACGTGGCGACGTGGGTCAATTAACTACTAAACGAAGTATATGGCAGGTGGTTGGAGTCTGAGGTGGTTGCAAAAAAAAAGGGACATGCAGTTGCATCGAAAAATTGAAATTTTGTTTGAGACAACGCATAAAAACAAGCCAGCTAGACAGGGAGTAGCTACTCCTAGGAGTATAGAATATTTTTCCTATATATATATACACGGTGAGCCTATACTACTCATGGGTGTAGAATAGGCTATTCTACACACGGACGCACACGTCTAGATTTGGATGAACTGATGAATTGATCCCACCAGTTCGACAATAATTCATAGTAATTGAATATAACTCGTTTTGATGTCTGACAGTAATCCGGTTTGCACGTGGTATCTAAAATCATGGGTGGTATTAACTACACAGTTCAAGCATGTTTCTAACTTGTTTTTTCGGCATAAATTTTGATTCGTAGATCTGACCACCAAATACTTTACACCATTGTATTGGTAGTATTTTTGTGAGCAAAAAGAGATCTCAATTGCCATATTAATTCAAAAAAATTGAAAAAACAATTTGAACGATATTACGATGTGGCAACAATTCATAGTAACCAACAAGAGTATGTTTTATTGAAGTTTGATAGAAGGCAGTAATTCATTTTTTTGTTTATGCCAAAATAACTACTTTTCATTACTACAAATGTTTTGAACTAAAATAATTCAGAAACACGATTTCACACCGATTACTTCTTATTGCTCCGTGATATTCATAAGGTTACTTTTCGTTACTAGCAATGTTTAGAGCTAACGTGAGCCAAAAGTACAGTTCCATACCGTTTACTCCTTGTTACTCCGTGATGTTCATACATAAAAAGAGACCAAAAATACAATTATTAGATGATTACTTTCGTTACTCCTTGTTACTCCTTGTTCCTCCGTGGGTACTACGGGAACGCGTTCGTGCTGGGGTGCGCGGAGTCGTCGGCGGCGCAGCTGGTGGCGCCGTCGGGCGCGTGGCACGCCGCCAGGCTGGTGCAGGAGGAGAAGGCCTGAATCAACGACGGCTACGTGCGCTCCATGGTCGACCTACTCCAGGAGCGCCGCGGCCGCAAGCCCGACCTGTCCGCCAGCCTCGTCATCTCCGCGTGGACGCGCCTCGGCCTGGAGGACCTCGACTTCGGCGCCGGCACGCCGGCGCACATGGGCCCTGTCACCAGCGAGATCCACTGCGTCTTCGCCCCCGTCACCGGCGACCCCGCCGCCGTCACCGTGCTCGTCTCCGTCCCGCAGGCGGCCGCCGACAGGTTCGAGCACTGCTGCTTCGACCTCGACGGCGGCGGCGGCGGCGGCAGCGGCATGGAGCTGGAGCTGGAGGTGGAGCAGGACAGCGACAGGAAGCAGAAGCAGCAGGAGGTGGCTTTGCTGGTGTCGTAGCTTGGCTAGCAAATTAATCTGTGCACGTCTAATCTTAATTAATTCCAACACCATATACGTACTCACCCCCCTAATCCCTTAAATTTCGTTTTGGAAATTAATTTTCCGTTGAGTAAATTACACTGTTGCCCCTTAAAGTTGGACGAAAATCTCACTTAGCCCCCTAAACTTTGTTTTGTCCGCTGCGGCCCCTTAAAGTTGTTTCCTGGTGTCACAAAGCCCCAGAAAGTTGGATTTTGTTACACCACAACCCCCGGAAGTTGGCTTTGGGTGCTGAAAAAAATAGCCTGCGTGACACCCGGAAACAACTTTAAGGGGCCGCGGCGGACAAAACAAAGTTTAGGGGGCTAAGTGAGATTTTCGATCAACTTTAAGGGGCAACAGTGTAATTTACTCAACGGAAAATTAATTTCCAAAACGAAATTTAAGGGATTAGGGGGGTGAGTACGTATATGGTGTTGGAATTAATTAAGATTAGACGTGCACAGATTAATTTGCTAGCCAAGCTACGACACCAGCAAAGCCACCTCCTGCTGCTTCTGCTTCCTGTCGCTGTCCTGCTCCTATATATATATATATATATATATATATATATATATGTGTGTGTGTGTGTATATGTATACATATACATATATATACATATATACATATATACATTTTGTAAATAAATTTCACTAGTTTCATTTTAAACACCATATCAATGTTCAAAACAATAAGTATTATGGAACCGGAAGGAGTAATTATGATTTCGTGTCCAGTGAAAACCAAAGCACATCACTTCTTACCAATTCATCGAGGCTCTACCAGGGTCTATCGATCGAACCGATCCAAAATCCGAACCCCAATGGTGCGGTGGTTTTCACAGTTAGCCTAACAACAAAAAAATCGAGTGCTAGACAAGACTAACCAGGTTTTTTTCCCTTAATCCCTAGCGTTTATACCTGTTAAGCTATCGGGCCGTGCTATACCGGGCCCATGCGCAGTTTACTGGGCCTAGCCTAGTGAGCACGAGCCATGCATTCCGGCCGGCTCCAGCTTCTAGATACAAGGCCTCTCAAACCATCTTGCTGTTTTGGATACTTGGATTTAAGCGTGTTCAAGACAGGAAGGCGAAAAGATGATAGACATGTTCTATGCAACTTTTTTACTTCAGTTATTTGACTATCTTAGTCCTTGGCTTTTTTAATGTCGTTTTTTTAAAACCTTCACATCATAAATATTCAGAAATCCTGCTTCAATTGCCAGTTTTAGGTGTATGGAACCATTAGTCTACACGGTTAAAGTTTAATTGTAGCAGATAATTTAATCAACGACGAGAGAAAATTCTCAAACCTAGCTCCAAATACCAGTTTCAGTTTTGCAACCACAGTCACTATGTTCAAAGTTTACTTTTTCCAGATAATCAAACTATTTTAGCGTCGTAGAGCTAGCACCCTATAGCTCGTGCCTATTCCATCGTTGATACACTTCATTTTATTGTTTCGGTCTACTTTGTCAACTGCACTAGAAAAGGGATCGAGCATATTTTTAGTTTATAGGTGGGTCCTAAAAGCGAGAGGAAAAGATGGCCCGTTCCTATGTCAAATGCTCTATGTTTCACCTTTGGTAGAGGTAGCTAGCTACAGGTGTCCCGATATTAATGCAGCCACACATAGATGCGCTCATCCATGTAGGCCTGAGCTCTGCCGTACCTTATGTCAACTTGGCCACGACATTCCTCCTACTCTTCCTCGTTGCCTGCCGCCATGTTCTTCGCCGGAAACAATTGATAACTAACAGGTTCCCTAGAACCGTTCCCTAAAACACTCTTGCGGACAGTCTCAACCTCATACCCATACAGCAGGGTCTTTATCCCAGTCTCTAAATTTAAACACTCCTTCCAGAGTCTCTATATTTAGAGACCATGCAGAGAATCTCTATATCTTTTCAGAGATAGGGATTCCGCTGGAGATTATGGAAATATAAGAAACGAATAGTGATTTAGAAAAGAGGTATAGAGAACGAAATATAGAAATCCTGCTGGCAATGCTCTAACGGCATCTCCAATGATGTAGATAGTTGTTAGCTATAAACAAGTGCCATGTCATATATAAATAGCATATAATAAGTGTCGATAACATAGACCCCGGGTACCCACACGGCGGGACTAAAAGACCACCCGATAGGGGATGGAAGGCGTCCTCGGCAAGGAAAGACTTAAAGATAGAATTTTATCCCTAATAGGGATGACACAATTGTAATCCCGGATAACTATGTATCTGACTAATAGATAGAGATAGGAACCCTACCTCATAACCGACCAGGACTTAACCCTGCTCCCACTATATAAGGCGGGCAGGGAGCCTCTGATTCGGCATGATCTTCATCATCGTCTACATCTTCATCTCCACACTCATCCATGGAGAAACATCTTCCTCCATATTGATCATCAGATCACCATTATAATCTCAGAACACAGGACTAGGGTATTACCTCCACCGCGAGGGCCTGAACCTGTATAAAAAAAGGCCCCTCTGTTTTGTGCTACCATCGAGTTTAGATCTTGTGCATCGCCTTATATATAATCATTACCGACGATAACCCCCAGTTAAGCACCCGTCAACAGTTGGTGCGCCAAGTAGGGGCAGCGTCAAGATCAATCTCATCAAGCCCGATGGCACCCATCAACGGAACCGATGACGTCTTCGCCCCCGGCCAGGCTTTCCGCTTCAGGAGCCGACTGCGTTTTCAATGATTTCGACGACTGCACCTGTTGGATTCGGATCAGATCCAATCTGAGGGGAACTACAACAACACCTCTCGCTCAGGTTGAGGAATGACACGGCTATCTACTCATGAGTAGTACGCCAAGGGGCTCACTTCCCTACTTTGATACGGCGATGGTTCGAAGATAGATTCTGGATGTCATCTTGTTTTAACAATTCCCAATGATCTAAAGGGAATTTAAAATCGGGACTAGATGCGTTGGAAAGATAATTTCGTCAACTTTCCGTGAAGCCGAAGAACGCCCAAAACAGAGTTCGGATGTGTCTGGGGCGTCCGTTTAAAGACAGACTGCGCGGAAAGATCGCGAATCTCAGGAAACTCGTAAAGCCCATCTGCGAAGGTTGCGGCATGCTGATAGGCCGCAGTACACCTCCAAGGACATCAAGGATCAGCAAATAACTTCTCCAAACAATTGAATACCGACACTTATTCCAGACTCATATCCGATCCATTCTGAGGAGAACATCGACATCGCTTCGTTCTGGACTCCCGTTCGGGTCAAGAAACACCGACGTCACCTACTCCCGAGTGGTGTGCCGGGAGCTCAATTTCCGACTCGGATACGGCGAGAACTCAACCAAGAACTTCAACAACACTCTTTTGGCGTCGGACAAGATCTGATCCGGGAGGGAATTCAATAGCGCTTCACTTGGACTCCCGGTCGTGTTAGGGAACACTACCGCCGCCTACCGACGAGTAGTACGTTGGGGTATTAATTCCCAACTCGGATACGGCGAGGTTCCGATGGAAAACGAATCTCGAATGGTGACCGTAATCAGCAGCAAATCACTCGGACTCGACGATCATGGCGTCCGTCGTGCGACGCCGGCTTTATCAACCGCGAGGCGAACGTGAGAAGAAAGATACGATCTGTTCTCGTTCATAATCTGGACGAAAATTATATCGTGATTTTCCGTTTACTTAGAAGGATTTTCAGGGTAATATAAGATGTGTTGGAATATCTCGTTGTCTTTCCAAAGAATCCAAGAATGTCTAAATCCGAGTTCGGATGTCACCGTGGCGCCTGTTTGAAGACTGCGCAGAGAGGTCGTGAATTTTGACAAGCTCGTAAAGATCGTCGGTGCCAGCCACGGCGTGAGGATTGATCGTGCCACATCTCGTGGGACGTTGAAGACCAGCGAGGCCTTTCATCAACTTTGTCAAACTACACCAACCGTGTGGAGATCATTTTCGACTATGGCCGACTTCGCCGACCAAGGGCGAGACCTTTGTGAGCATGTGCTGTTGACGCCGACCACGGCGTGTGCTGCTAGGTGTTGATTGAGACTTGAACGGCCACTTCCGCTACTCGGCTACATGTCTATGCCCGCACCACGAGTGCCAAATCTACAGCTCGGTGACACGCTACTCAGCTACGTGCCTACGCCCGCGCCACGAGCGCCCAAGTCTTCAGCTTGGTTGTACGCCATCGCGCGCCACGAGCGCCCAGTACAGCTACACGCCTACGCCTCCAAGTCAACGGCTTGACGACATGCTATTCGGCTACGCGCCTACGCCCACGCCACGAGCGCCCAAGTCTTCAGCTCGGCTGTACGCCATCGTGCCCCATGAGCGCCCGGTCCGGCTACACGTTTACGCCTCCAAGTCAATGGCTTGGCGACACGCTACTCGGCTACGCGCCTACTCCCGCGCCACGAGCGCCCAAGTCTTCAGCTCGGCTGTACACCATCGCACGCCACGAGTGCCCGGTACGGCTACACGTCTACGCCTCCAAGTCTACGGCTCGGAGACACGCTACTCGGCTACGTGCCTACGCCCGAGCCACGTGCACTCGAGTTTTCAGCTCTGCTGTACGCCATCGCGTGCCACGAGCGCCTAGTACGGCTACACGCATACGGCTTCAAGTCTACGGCTCGGCGACAAGCTACTCGGCTACACGCCTACGCCCGCGCTATGTGCGCCCAAGTCTTGAGCTCGGCTGTACGCCAACGCGCGCCACGAGTGCCTGTTACGGCTACACGTCTACGCCTCCAAGTCTATGGCTCATTGACACGCCTAAACCTCCATGTCTACGGCTCGGCGACACACCACACGTCTACACGCCTACGCCCTCGCTATGGGTGCCCAAGTCTCAAGCTCGGCTATACGCCATCGTACGCCACAATCGCCCGGTACAGCTACACGCCTACGGCTCGGCGACAAGCTACTCGGCTGCACGCGTACGCCCGCGCTATGAGAGCCCAAGTCTTTAGCTCGGTTGTACGCCATTGGGCGGCACGAGTTCCCGGTACGGTTATACACCTATGGTCCCAAGTCTTCAGCTCGGCTGTACACCATCGCGCGCCACGAGCGCCCAGTATGGCTACACGTCTACGGCCCCAAGTCTATGGCTCGGCGACAAGCTATTTGGCTACAGGCCTACGCCCGCGCTATGAGCACCCAAGTTTTCAGCTCGACTGTACGCCATCACGTGCCACTAGCGCCCGGTACGGATACAGGCCTATGCCTCCAAGTCTATGGCTCGGCGACACGCCACTCGGCTACACGCGTAAGCCTCCAAGTCTACGGCTTGGCGACAAGCTATTCGGTTGTACGCCATTGCGCGCCACAAGCGCCGGTAAGGCTACATGCCTGCGGTCCTAAGTCTTCAGCTCGACTGTACGCCATCGCGCGCCACGAGCGCCCGGTACGGGTCCACGTCTATACCTCCAAGTCTATGACTCGGCGACACGCCACTCGGCTACACGCCTAAGCATCCAAGTCTATGGCTTGGCGACAAGCTCCTCGGCTACACGCCTACGCGTGCGCTATGAGTGCCCAAGTCTTCAACTCGGCTATACGTCATCGCGCGCCACGAGTGCCCGGTATGGCTATACGCCTACGCCTCCAAGTTTATGGCTCGGCGACACGCCACTCGGCTACGCGCCTAAGCCTCCATGCCTACGGCTCGACGACATGCCACACGGCTGCACGGCTACGCCCGCGCTATGAGCGTCCAAATTTTTAGCTCGGCTATCCGCCATCGCGCGTCACGAGCGCCCGGTACGGCTACACACCTACGCCTCCAAGTCTACGGCTCGGCGATAAGCTACTCGGCTACATGCCTACGCCTGCGCTATAAGCGCCCAAGTGTTCAGCTCGGTTGTACGCCATCGCGCGCTACGAGGGCCCGGTACGGCTACACGTTTAAGGCTCCAAGTCTACGGCTCGGCGACATGCCACTCGGCTACACGTCTACACGCCCAATTCTATGGCTCAGCTACACGCCTACACCTACTCCAGAGCTAAGTTCTCATTAACATAATCTTTTCATATAAATCTAAATTGTTTCTTAACTTGCTACTTAGTCGTCTCCAACTAAGCAGTAAGTTGGGGGCTACATCTAATAGGCGCACTTGCGTGCACTTTTGTTTCGTTCTCTTAATAATCGCAAATAAATCCAAGTGGTTATTCTGAGTAGTGAAGTTCTGACCCACAAACGGCAAACTCTAGTCACTCGATACGCATGCTAGGAAAAAGAGCCATAAGCCAATTCCCAACGCCCGCGGGCTAGACTAGTCGGGGCAGAGTGCATAACAAAAGGAAGATTACTTGGAGGAAATTGAGGATCGCTATGCCGCCTAGAGGGGGTGAATAGGCGAATAAAACGAAATTGCGGAATTAAAACAACTCAAACAGTGACCAGCACGTCGGATATTCCGATGGAGGTCGGATGTTCCGATCTGGTCCAGAGAGCCCTACGTCGGATGTTCTGATCTGTGTCGGATGTTCCGATCCTGGTTGTTCTAGAATTGATGAAAACTTGCAGTAAAAATTGATTTCTCGCAAAACCGAGTTTAGATCTATTCATGACTAATCAGAACAAGCCAAAATCAATAGTAAAAATAAATACTCAAGACCAAGACGAAGAACATAGTGATTTTTTGTTTATCGATGTTCGGATATTTGAAGGAAGATCCTACTCACCGTTAGGGAAAGCCCGGATCACCAAGACCCTAATCCCCTTTCCGACGATGCACACAGCACACACCGGCAATCACTAGATGAATCATTTTCCTTGCGGAGGTAGATTCACACCTTCATAAACTCTGGAGGCACACCACACGAAGATCGGCGGCTCACCGGCGACACCTAGTCGTCTAGGAGCCCTTCAAGCCTCCAAAAGTAACAAATGCAATGAAAAAAATTAGGAATCGCTAAGTGCTCAAGAATTGGATGACTTTAATTCGTGGAGCACTTAGGTGGCTTGATCTCACTAGATCTAAGGCCCTGTTTGTTTGAGCTTCTAGCTAGCTTTTAGCCTCAGAAGCATGAAGCTCAAACAAACAGCCAGCTTTTGGAACCCATTTTAAAGAAGCCAAAAGCCACCAAAAGCCCAATTTGTACTATGATTTGAGCTTTTTCCAGAAGCTAGTTTTTTGTGACTTTTCCTAGAAGCAGCTTTTAGAGAAGCTGCAGCTCAAACAAACAGGGACTAAATCTCACAAGATGAACAAGAGAGACAAAGGCTAGGGTTCTTGAGAGAGATGATGAAGAATATGAATTAGGCTCAAATCAGGATGTAATCAGAGTGAGTAAACTTTTTGGCAGGTATTAGAGAAGGTTTTAAATAGGGAACCCCGAAAACTAGCCGTTGTTGCAGTTAATTCCGCATTGGATGTTCCGACAGCGTCGGATGTTCCGACAGCCATCGGATGTTCCGATGGACTGCTTTCTAGATGGCATGGAAAACTGGCAGACTGGTGTCACCATCAGATGTTCCGACCCTCGTCGGATGTTCTGATGGTATAGGTTCTGTATAGAGTGTATTTTGAGCGGAAAAACACATAAATTTCGAGATACCTATTTTGATCACTTAGGAACCATTATATGCTTCTCCATTGCATCCCTCTTTATAGTACGGCATACCTATGACTCAATAAGTAAAGGTTTACACATAATTATTAGTCTACATATCCACGTTTGAGGGGTACACCATCACATTTAAACATGTACCTCATGAATTTAACCTGTGTAACATTTATGTACAATTCTCCAATAGAATATATTAGCTATATAATTGTTAATCATTAATCACCAAAACTACTGAGGGCCTAAATGCGCTTTCAGAATTAAAGTTCAAAAAGGAAAAGGAACAAAAGGATATTAAAAATTATCTACATAAATAAAGCGGTTGGATTTTTACATCCATATAACCGTTTTCACGATACTGACTAAATCCTACATGTACATGTTACAGGGGTTCATGAATTTTTACCTCATCGAGTACCTTCTACGACTCCGTATAGGAGTAAGAAGGATCTGCGCAATGAGCGACAACTACGGCTCGGCGAGCGCCTGGCATGGCTACACGCTTACGCCCGCGTCTCGACCGTCCAAATCTATAGCTCAGCGAGCTCCTAGTACGACTACGCGCCTACGTCCGCGCCTCAAGCGTTCAAATCTATGGCACAACTACACGCCCACGCCAACTTGGTACTGCTATACGTCTACGCCAACTTTGGTACGGCTATACGTTTACACCTCTGGCCATAGACCACCCTGTGCCCTGATCACTAACTACGGTCTTCCAGCTGTGCGTCACAACCAGTGGCTACAAGCGCAGCCGGGCTAAGCCAAATTCAGCCTCGGTACACCCTCATGTTGGGTCGACTACCGAAAAAGCTACAAAAAATACCCATCTATTGGTATACCCTATGTTGGGCCACTAGTTGGTCACTTCATGTCAGGATCAGATACCAATGATGTCAGGATTGAGTTTCGATGCTACACTCCAGTTGGGGCCGACGCTGTACACCGCAACCCGGGTATGGATACCATACGGCCAAACTCTATTCTTAAGGTACGCCCTGTGGTGGGGCCGCCAGCTGTATCCCACTCCGGTCGGGTACAGGTACGGCTCGACTCTTCGGCCAATACCAATAGTACGCCCCATGTTGGGTCGCCAGCTGTACATCGCAAGACGAGTACAGGTACCACTTCATCAAAATCAAAGTGATGGGCCTTACATTAATGGGCCGACCGCCAGAACTCCGGTAATCCCGGGCTGGGTATCACTAACAACTCTAAGAATCTCTATGAGTCCTTCACAGTCTGCTCACAGATAACGGGCAAAAGTCAGTCGGGAAGAAGCATCAACAATCTATGAAGCACTCGGTATGAAGCATGACTCATTCATGGTGCGCTAATGAGGAGCAGCAACTCGACTATGAAACACTCGGGGGTTACTGTGGATAACATAGACCCCGGGTACCCACACGGTAGGTCTAAAAGACCAATCGACAGGGGATGGACCAAGTCGGATGGATAAGGACGGTACCACTCGGAGTCTAGAAGGCTTGCCCGACAAGGAAAGACTTAAAGATAAAAGTTTATCCCTAATAGGGAAGACTCAATTTTAATCCCAGATAACTACGTATCTGACTAAAGGATAGAGATAGGATTCATACCTCGTAACCGACCAGAACTCTATCTTGTAACCCTGCCCCCACTATATAAGGCGGGCAGGGAGCCCCTGGTTCGGCATGATCTTCATCATCATCTCCACACCCATCCATGGAGAAACATTTTCCTCCACATTGATCATCAGATCACCATTATAATCTCAGAGCACAAGACTAGGGTATTACCTCCACCGCGAGGGCCCTATATAAAAAAGACCTTCTGTCTTGTGCTACCATCGAGTTTGGATCTTATGCATCGCCTCATATATAATCATTGCCGACGATAACCCTGGGTTAAGCACTCGTCGACAATCAGTCTCTAATGAACTAGCTATAACATTGTCTATACGATTCAATATGGGTTCACATGTAATAGATAGCAAGTGCATCGGAATCAGTTATAGACTAGCTCTAAGTAAAAAATTTACTTAAGCAAAAAATTTGAGTTGAAATCCTTATATCTAGCTGACATGGCACCATTAGAGATGCTCTTGATCTAGTTGCAGTACGTGTCATTCTGAAATGAGCCTACGCTTAAATCCAATAGTCCAACCTCTACACCTCGACCTGCTCACCAATAATGGCCACTTTAGATGCATGAAATGGTGAACAAAAAAAGAGTGCAATCCCGCAGTTAGCTGCGGCTCCAGACATGTTTGTGACCATCAATCACGTGGGGAGACCACAACCATTCCTTTTATTTTTTATTATAAAAAGCTTAAAATTTCTTGAAATAAAACAATTGGATCTTTTTTCTTCTTCTCGTCTCCCTTCAATGGACTGGTTGGCTAGCTCCTCTAGACGTACCACTGCGACTAGCGACACACCAATGAACATCTAGTTGATCACTTGAGTTGTCAGTATTGTGTCCAGATCCGAGGTGGTCCAAGCCTGGATGTTGGAACTGCGCCGTGGGGAGGTGTTGCGTATGTCTCGGCCGTGGCTTGGCTTAGCTCGACAAGATTAGGGCAGGACGGTGGTCGCTTGTCTATGCTGCCACATTCACATATGGTGGTGCACTAGGACGAACGAGGAGAGAGGGAAGGAGAATGACAGATTTTGCAAAAAATCAATGTTTTGGAGGAAATTTGTATCAAAAGTTTATGAAGGAGAAAGTGGAACAAAATGTAGATCTCGAGAGCAAATGAAATGGTTGTCAACATGTTAGGAGCTAAATATAACAGTGGGAAACCTGCTCTAGTTAACAAGCTTGATACCCCGTCGTCGTCCTCTACATTGGTTCCAGTAGGGGCAAAGCAAGGATTGAGGTATAGGGGGCGCCAAGCAGACCATACAAAAATATCTATGTAATATGTATATACTTTGCAAAGCATGTGTTAAAAAAATATTATACATACTACTATCTTTGGTCAAAAATTTGAAAGTCTGAGATGCATGCTAGTCAAAATTTTTATAGCTAAGTTATGAATGCTTGGCAATATGAAGTATATATATACATAGTTGTCTCAAAAAGTGTTCCAATAGTATTATAGTTTTAATGGTTTCAAAAATAAACTACAATGATAATTAGTGATTAAAGTTGTGTTTTAGAAATCGTGCAAAGTCATCAAGATCAAACATTTGGGATCATAGGAAGTAATATTTTTATCATTTAAAACAAAATAAAGAAATAAGATATATGCATCTGTAGTAATTTGAATTACACATTATCGAGAGATCGTATATAAACCAAAGTTTATTTGAATTGACTTCTCTATTTGTCCATTTTCAATATAGCTTATTCTATCGCGTTGAAAAACTTCTATTTTATTTGAGTACAATATACTTATACATATCATAATCGAAGAGCTCGAGAAAAAAGAATAGTGCTTAGATAATGAAACTAAGGTTTGGACAATTGTTAATTAGATCTTAAACTATATCTATTAAACTACATTTGTATACTAAATGGGACCGACTAGAACGCAGGCGCCTGCGTTTTGCGTTTCCTGCAGGCGATCCTTTTTTCAGTATGATTGTACAGAAATTTCGCCGTACATAAGTACTGAAAAAATAGTATAAAAAAAGTAAAAAAGCTATGTAAGCTACCAATCGAGCAAATTAGAGAGGTAGAGAAAAGTAGATTGATGGGCCGTCGGAGCAGGCGACGACGACGGCCTCGAGCAGGGCGGCCTAGCATTCGCAAGCACTTAGCCGTGCACGGCGCCGCGTTTGCCGAGGAAGAGAAGGGACGCTAGTAACGACATCGGCGGCGCAGCAGCTGGCAACGTCGGCGGCGGTGAGCAGCATTCTCGGTGGGCGGTAGTGAGCAGCGGCGTCGGTGGCGCAACAGCTAGCCACGTCGGCGGCGGCGAGCGCGCGGCAGCGCCTGCGCGAGCCCACAAGCGCAGGCGCCTGCGGGGGAGCAAAAGCGATACTAAATACGTCTGAGTAGTAGGGAGTTTTACATCTCGTCGAGGAGGGCCAGGCCTGCCAGCCCC
>SPJY01037952.1:0-10276 GCA_005191435.1 Raddia distichophylla | reverse complement strand
TCTTCTCTCTCTCACTCCTCTTTCTCTCAAGCGCTCATGGAGACCCCTTGGAGGAGGAGCACGATGGGAGAGCTTTCTCTCACTTGGGATGGGTGGCTAGGGTTGCAAATGAGCCTCTCAATCCTCCCCCTCGATCATGAAAGCCCTTATATACGCCCCACTTCAAAACCCTAGGAAAATAGATCTCAGATCCAGATTCAAGCCCTAGGCCGGACAACCCCCGGACAACTCTCGGACAGTCCGGACGAAGGCAAGCGCTCCCTGTACAAAATACGATTCCAGACAGAGGGGACACAACAAGGTCCGAACAAAATAGTCCCGACAGTCCGGACGAAGGCATGCGTTTACTGGAAAATGGAACTTGCAAACCTGGGAGGAGATAACTTGGGCCAGACAGTCTGGACGCCAAGGCCGGACAGTCCGGATAAATGCATCACTTCAACAGCGCTTCAGACGGCATGCCTTGGGCCGGACAGTCCGGCCTCCCCAGGCCTCCAGGCCACGTACTATTAGCTGAAAGCTTCCCAAATTTATATAATTTTTTCTGTTGCTCAAATGAAAAACTTGTCAACACGAAAAAGATGCGTCTCGAAATTCTCTACAACTTTCATGTTTTGATAGTTTTAATCCGAGTAGGGGAAGACTCTCAAAAATATAAAATACGACAGATCTGTCATGGAGGCTGAGACCGGGCCACTTGGGCCGGACTGTCCGGGCCCGTGGGCCGGACTGTCCGGGCACAGTTGCCCCGTCTTGGCCAGCAGCCCTCAAAACCCTCTATTTCTACTGCATTGCCCGAACAAAGATATTTTTGAAGATTTAGAACTATTCGGTGCCAAACTTAAGCTCAACGGGCGGGAAGGTTTGCACGCTTAGGCGGGAAGTTTCACGCACACAAAGGATTTCGGTTTTGGATGACTTAGTGGTTACGAAACCCCGGACAACTGGCTCTCGGAACCCTCTCGAACTGGGACAGGTGTGCCCGATCGAAACGCTCGCGAATCTCACCAACCGACAACCTAGGAGGAAACCCTCTCGGCTCACTTAGAGATGAAGACTCAGAATCATGTGCTCAGTGAGACCCTACAACCAGAGAGACGATAGCCACAAGCCTATAGGACCTAGTCTACACGCACACAAGGAAAACAGAAGAACTAGGAAACAAGTGTCCTTAGCCTTGATGTGGTGTGCTTTAGGTACAGTTGGCATCAATTACCAAAATAAATCAAGCCCTTGGGAGCTTGAGCTTTCAATCTCCCAACCTTTTGGTAATTGATGACAAAACCTGCAAATCTATCTCAACAAAGGCAACACAAAGCAAGTGTCTTCTGATGCAGTGGGTTAGCTCCATGGGTTAGTCCACTAAGGTGCATATGAGAATTGAATTGAAAACACTTGATGATCTACATTAGAGCACAATGCAACCTAGGCCAAAATGAATAAAATAGATGTATGCCAAACTACGATAGCTCCCCCTAGATCAATGCAAAGATGCCACTTGAAAAAGAAAATTTCAATGAAATTCACATGATGCAAATCCGCATAGCAAGCTAGTAGGCAAGCAAATTCTCCCCAATGTCATTTAAGTTTCTCTCTTTGTCACACAAGCTAGAGCATGAGATAGATTTCATATTGCTTCCCCTTTGTCATCAAGAACCAATAAAGACATACAAAGTGAAGCCAACATGAGCAAATACGAATTAAGAGATTATCTCATGAGCTTTGGGAGTCATACAAACTTAAATCTTCTTAGTAATCAACCACATTTCACAATCAAGCCATCTCTAGGTCTAACATGTCACAAAGACCAATAAGAGCTCATTTTAAATGATGTTCAAGTAATATTAGACCTAGAGCAAGATTTAGAGATCAAAGGCCTATAGTATCTAGTTGTGCTCATGCCACTACTAGAAGTCACAAGATGCAATTTAGAACTAGAGCATGCATACCATATTGCACAAAGTCTCCACCAAGCCCAAATTTGAGACTTAGAAAAATATTTTTTTGAGTGAATTTTTAAATGATTTGCAGTTTTTTTTTACACATTTTCTCAAATTTGAGTGCCATGTCTCAAGCCTTTGGCGATGCTACCCAGCATGACACTGAAGGAATTAGCACCTTGGTCATCCAAAGCTCCCCCTGAGTTCATGCCTAGTGCGATGGCGATCTATCTCATTGAGGAGTCATTGGTGAGACATGTATGGCCCATTTTGGCCTTATTTTATATTTTAGCACATTTCACAATTTGCTAAAACATTTTAAACAGTTGCTCATTTCTAGTCAAGGCAAGAGGCAAGTGAGATATGATAGCAAACCTAGACTAGATACACAAGTTCATTCAAGATAGTATTGAGCATAAAGAGATGCAATGGGCTTTGACACATCTAGCAAAAAGCTCCAAGATTCCAATTTGAGCAATGTATTAGATTAAAGCACGAATTGAGCAAAGTGACAGTCTACCTAGATCAAGCCATCAAGATCATATGAGTTCGCACATAAGATAGATCTAAACAAAGTATAGCAAGCAAAGCCTAGAGACTGTCTCAAATTCAATTTGATGTTGCGAGGTTCACACACAATGCCCCACGGGCAGCTCAAGCAATGTTGGACCTATCTAGTATGTTGAGTTGATTTCTTAGCTTGCAAAACTGTGCCTCATCAAGTGGCTTGGTAAAGATGTCGGCCAATTGATCTTCTGTCCTCACGTGCTCAAGCACGATATCGCCCTTCATCACGTGATCCCGAAGAAAGTGATGTCTGACATCGATAGTGATCCCGAAGAAAGTGATGTCTAACATCGATATGCTTGGTGCGTGAGTGTTGCACCGGATTGTTGGCGATCTTTACAGCGCTTTCATTATCACAAAGAAGAAGCACGTGGTCTGGTTTTATTCCAAAGTCATAAAGAGACTGTGTCAGGTATAAGAGTTGTGCACAGCTACTCCCTGCCGCTATGTACTCAGCCTCAGTGGTAGATAGCGTCACAGAGTTTTGTTTCTTGGAAGCCCATGACACAAGACATCTTCCTAAGAAGTGACAAGCCCCTGAAGTGCTCTTGCGATCAATCTTGCACCCGGCATAATCTGAGTCAGAATAGCCAAGGAGCTCAAATCGTGCACCCATAGGGAACCATAACCCTATGCTAGTGGAGTGTTTCATGTATGTGAGGACCCGAAAATGGAGTCGAGTTCTCTCTGTGCTTTACATGTTCTAGTCCCTGGATCAAGTAGCTAGAACACACAGATATACAGCTCTTGGATCATAACCATTCAACAGATAAAACTTTATTGCATCAGAGTGCTTGCAAACATGACAAATAATATCATAGTTTTGGCTCAACAGCCTTACAAAAGCAGAAGTCTTTAGATATGAACAAAGTACCACTGATAAACAATGAAGACCTCTCTTGGAAAATGAAAGTTCCAGTCTTGAGTTGCTTAATTTGAAAACCCAAGAAGAAGTTTAGCTCGCCCATCATGGACATCTCAAACTCAGCCGCCATCATTTGACTAAACTCATTCACCATTGTCCCATTGGAGCTCCCGAAGATGATGTCGTCCACATAGACTTGGCATATGAACAAGTCTCCTCCGACCACCTTGGTGAACAGGGTATTGTCTACCCTTTCGATCTTGAACCCCTTGGTGATGAGGAAGTCCCTTAGCCTTTCATACCATGCCCTGGGAGTTTGTTTGAGATCATATAGTGTTTTGGACAACTTGTACACATGGTTGGGATGCTGAGGATCTTCAAATCCAGAGGGTTGCTCAACATAGACCAATTCTCCAATGTACCCATTCAAGAAGGCACTCTTGACATCCATTTGCTTCAGCATGATGTTGTGACAAGTTGAGAATGCCAAGAGCAACCTTATAGCATCATGTCTTGCTACTGGAGCATAAGTGTCCCCACAATCAACACCCTCTACTTGAGTGAAGCCCTGAGCCACCAGGCGAGCCTTGTTTCTGACAGCAAGTCCAAACTCATCTTGCTTGTTCTTAAAGACCCACTTGGTGCCAATCAAATTGCAGTCGCGTGGCCTCACAACAAGTGTCCACACCTGATTTCTTTCAAAGTTATTGAGCTCTTTATGCATAGCATTGATCCAGTCTGGGTCCTTTAGAGCTTCTTCAACCTTCTTTGGCTCTAATTCTGACACAGATGCATGATGCTCACAGAAGTTTGCCATCCTAGATCGTGTCTGCACACCTGAACTCAAGTCCCCAATCACTTGTTCTGCTGGGTGATCACGAGCTATTGAGTGATGAGACTCGATCAACTGTGGTGGAGTTTCAACTGTTTCTCCATCTGACTCTCCAACTGTCTCTGAGGTTGGTAAAAGACTTGAGCTATCTGCCTGAGGTGAAGCTTCCCTTGAGTCTAGCACAAGCTCAGGTGTGAGTGGTGGTGCAAGCTCACTCTCCTATGATACCTCCTCAGATATCACATCTCCAACCTCCATTTTCTCCATTGCCTTGTCAAGTGGATCATCTCCCACGTCGTTCAAATTCTTATGCTGATCTTGAGAACCATTTGATTCATCAAACTTGACATCAAAACTCTCCTCAATCGCAACAGTTCTCTCATTGAACACTCTGTAAGCTTTAGACTTTGCAGAATAACCCAAAAAGAATCCAGTGTCCACCCTGCTCTGAAACTTTCCCAAGTGCTCCCTCTTCTTCTTTATGTACACCTTGTAACCAAACACTTTGAAGTAGGAAACATTGGGTCTTCTCCCCACAAGTAGCTCATAGGAGGTCTTCTTCAGAAACTTGTGCAGATATAGCCTGTTGATGCAATGACAGGCTGTGTTGATTGCCTCTGTCCAAAATAGCTCAGAAGTCCCATACTCATTCAGCATCGTCCTTCCCATCTCAATCAGAATCCGGTTCTTTCTTTCCACAACCCTATTTTGCTGCGGGGTGTAAACGACAGAAAACTCATGCCCTATGCCACACTCATAACAGAAACTTGCAATGTTAGTGTTAAAGAACTCGGTTCCATTGTCACTCCTCACATCTTTTATTTTGCAATCAAATTTGTTTTGAGCTTTCTTTGCAAAGGTTTTGAAAATGTTTCCAACTACAGTTTTGTCAGCAACAAAGAAAACCCAAGTGAATCTGGAGTAATCATCAACAATCACAAGACAATAAAGATTTTCTCCAATGCTCACATAAGTGGTCGATCCAAAGAGATCCATGTGTAAAAGCTCAAGAGGACGAGTGGTGGACATAACACTCTTGATGGGATGTGGATTGCCCACTTGCTTGCCGGCCTGACAGGCACTGTAAAGCTTATCCTTTTCAAATTTTACAACCTGCACCCCTAGTATCAACTAATTTTTGAAAAGCTCGTTCAAATTTGACATACCAACATGTCCAAAACGCCTATGCCAAAACCAACCAAGAGTGACTTTGGCAAGTAGGCAAGTTGAGAGATATGAGGCATCCGAATGAAAATTCACAAGATACAAGTTTTGAAAACGAAAGCCCTTGAAGACAAGTTTTTCTTTTATATCAAAGACCGATATGCCCAAAGGAGTGAAGTGACAATGGAAACCCAAGTCGCAAATTTGGCCAACTGAAATCAAGTTGTAGTTGAGAGTTTCTACAAGAAGCACATTGTCAAGAGAGAGATCCGGAGTTATAGCTACCGTGCCAGCACCTTTTACCTTGCCTTTGCCACCGTCTCCGAACGTGATTTTGCTTGGGAAGTTGCCCAGTTCCCTGAATGAGGTGAACAACCAGGGGTTGCCAGTCATATGTTAAGTACACCCGCTGTCAATGACCCAATGACGCCCTCCACTCCGGTAGTTCACCTATCACAAGAATGAGATCATTTCTATGACTCAGGAACCCAAACAATGGGTCCCCGAGGGTTAGCCTTCAAACCGGTAGCAAAGCAAGCAACCAGAGATTTAGGCACCCAAATTTGTTTCTTGTGCTCATTCTGAGATTTCATGCCAATATACTTAGCAATCAACCTTCCACGCTCATTCTTTCTAATCGAGTAGCTATCAAATATCTCAACATGTACCTTAGGGAGTTTGGGATTGGGAGTGTTCCAGTTTTGCTTCCTAGGAGGGAGTGGTCTACCGTAGGAATTGAGTCTAGGTGCACCAAAATTGTTGTAGCCATACCGGGTTTTGCCTTGCCTAGGAGGATCATTCCATTGTCTTTGGTACCTAGGAGCATATTGCCAAGCGGTGTTGTTTCTATGTTGCCAAGTGGAGTTATAGTGCCTAGGTGATCCTTTCCAAGTGTTGTGTCCATTAAAGTTTCTAGGAGCCATGTTCCTAGTATTCAAATTTTTATTTCCAGAGTTGTTAGATTGATTGTTGTTTTTGGGAGGAGCTTGCCCTTTGAAAGATACTTGAGGACCTTTCTTGTTCTTCCCCTTTGATTTCTTAGGGGTGAAACCCAAGCCACCCTTTTGGGATGGTTTCCTTTGTTCCTCAAGTATCTTATTCAAGACAAGACTACCCTCAAAACACTTCCCAATGCCTTTATCAAATTTCTCTAACTTAGACTTAAGTTCAGCATTTTCAATAGCTAGTTCTCTAGCACCCAATGCAAATTTACAACTATCAGGAGTGCACACATAACCATTGTTAGAAGAACCATTAGAGCTAGAAGCATTCAAAGTCAAGTCAACCAAATCCTCACAGCTAGTAGACATGTTATGCTTGGTGTTCGCATAAATCATGGCATATTCAGTGGAGAAATTGACACTAGCAGGAGTCATGGTAGCAGAAGATTCAACAACAGTGGGACAAGAATCAACAGGAATGGCAACAGACAATGCATCAGATGAAACAGTTTTGGCAACTAGCAATTCATGTTTTTCCCTAAGCTCATGATATGTATCAAGTTGGATGTCTGGAGAATCATTCAAAGCCCTATTTTCATCCTCAAGCACATTAAGTCTCTTGGACATGTCTTTACTAGATCATAGTGCAAGATTATGCTCAGTTTCTAAGGACTCATGTTTGGCAGTCAAAGCATCAAGAGATTTTTGAAGCAAATCACATCTCAACATAGATTTTTCAAGATAATCCATGTCTTGCTTCAAATGAGCAGTCAAGAGTTGAATCCTCTCATTAGAATCATATTCTGAGTCTTAGAGTCACTCACCTCAACTTCAGCAGGTCTGGCCATCAAGCACTTTGGAGTGCAGGCAGGAGTCAAGGTGGTGGAATCGTCATCATTAGAATACCATGCTTGCTCTTGTTCTTCTTGAGAGACAACCACAAAGCATCTTGGAGGGAATGCTGGTGGAGGAGGGACAGATTGTGCTACTACCAGGCCAGCAAGTCCCTTTTCTCTTGACTCTTCATCTTCTTCACCATTGGAGTCAGTGCCAGAGTCGCTTGCACTGTCATCTGTCACCCATTCTCCAACAAAGGTCAATTTCTTGCCTTCGTCAGAGCTTGACTTCATCCCAGACTTGGTGAAGTTCTTCCTCTTGTCCTTGCCATTGTATCTTCCCTTCTCGTCATCCTCCTTGCCTTTACCTCTTTCCTTGTGCTTTGATTTCCCTTTCTTGGGGCACATCAATGAGATGTGACCCTTCTCATCACAGTTGTAGCATCGGAGAGAGGAGAAATGGTTTTTGCTTGATCTTCTTCCATCTCCACGGAATTGATTGCCCATCATCTTGTTGGTGTTCCTCATAAACAGGGCGAACTCATCAAAGGTCACTGCAAGATCACCCAAACTTGGTCCTTCCTTCTTAGCAACTGAGGTTGCTCTTGAACCCTTTGCCTTGAGTGCAATAACGTGGTTCTTTGGAGGTGTGATGATGTCTACTCCTTCCTTCATCATCATCTCATGAGGAGAGCTTCCCAAGCAGGGCCGAGGGAGTCATGGTCTTCAAATCACCTGAGTTTGAGAGGTAGGTGATAATATCCCTGTACTCTTGCCTTGGAAGAACCCTCATCATCTTCCTGCACACATCAACATTTCCCAAAGAAGCACCGAGCCCTTGCAGCTCATTAACAATTGGGCAAGCCTAGAAAACATGTCCTTAGCGGTTTCATTTGGTAGCATTTTAAATTGATCAAATTTTTCTTTCACAACAACAAGTCTTTCTTCTTTCACAGATGAAGTGCCCTCGTGAATCTCAATCAGAGTGGTCCAAATGTCATTAGCAGTAGTGAGATTACTAACTCGCTCAAAGATCTCTATACTCAAACCCGAGAATAGAGCATTGACCGCCTTAGCGTCAAAGTCTAGTTTCTTGATTTGATCAAGAGTGGGACCAACATTTTTGTCAATTTCCAAGCCTAAAGGTTTTTCTTTGGCAAGCCAAACATCACATCCTAGTGATCTAAGATAAGCAGCCATGCGCAATTTCCAATAAGCAAAGTGTGTTCCATCAAATAAAGGAATCCTATTACCTGCAACACTACCCCCATCAGCCATCTCGAAAGCGGTGAAGCTTAACCTCGAGAACCTCGCTCTGATACCACTTGAAGGGATCTCAGGCCGAGAGGGGGGTGAATCGGCTTTTTCAATTTTTAATTCCGACTTTGATTGCGCTAGTGGTTAGTCAAATTAGTGACCCAAGTAATCAGTTGAGCCTATGATGCTAGTTAGCGGAAGCAAATATGAGTGAAGTTCTAGCTAGGCAGTTGATCAAACACAAGATATGCATGAAAATAAAGGTGCGGAAATGTAAAGGGATGGAGACAAGAGACAACCGTGTGTTTCCCGATGTTCGGAGCAAGCTCCTACTCACCGTTAGGCAAGCTTTCACAAGTGAAAGCCAAGGTCTCGCTCGACCTTTTTGCCCGATCCACTAGTGGAAGTTCTTCACCAACGAATGGTGGGCGAACTCCAAACACGTACAAGCGGCGAGCTCTTCCCACAGGAGGAAAGACCTCACACACCACACCGGCACCACCGAAGGGTCACCGACCTTCTCACACCTCCGAAGGGCCACAAGAAGGATTTCTTCACCGGCACCGCCGAAGGGTCACCGACCGGCCTCGCACCACCGAAGGGTCACAAAGGGCGGATTTTCTTTCTGGCACCGCCGAAGGGTCACCGACCGGCCTCGCACCACCGAAGGGTCACAAGGGTGGATTTTTCTCCAAGCAATGCACCCCACGAAAGGAGGTGGCCTCCGGTTCAACCGAAGGGCTTCATTGGTGTAGTAGGTTGAGTTGTTGTAGACCAAGGCTTGGCATCAATCTCCTTTCGGAAGTAGAGTCCCAAAGAGCACAAGATCGGAGACCAATCACCTCACCACACATCTCATAACTATGGAGACCCTAGACCAAAGGCTCCATGGAAGAGGCACACACCTTGGGATGGATGGAGAGGAGGTAGGGGGTTGCTCACCTTCTTCTTCCTCTCTTCTTCTTCTCTCTCTCACTCCTTCTCTCAAGCACTCATGGAGACCCCTTGGAGGAGGAGCACCATGGGAGAGCTCTCTCTCACTTGGGATGGGTGGCTAGGGTTGCAAGTGAGCCTCTCAATCCTCCCCCTCGACCAGGAAAGCCCTTATATACTCCCCACTTCAAAACCCTAGAAAAATAGATCTCAGATCCAGATTCAAGCCCTAGGCCGGACAACCCCCGAACAACTCCCGGACAGTACGGACGAAGGCAAGCACTCCCTGTACAAAATACGATTCCAGACAGAGGGGACACAACAAGGTCCGGACAAAATAGTCCGGACGAAGGCATGCGTTTACTGGAAAATGGAACTTGCAAGCCTGGGAGGAGATTATTTGGGCCGGACAGTCTGGACGCCAATGCCGGACAGTCCGAACAAAGATATCACTTCAACAGCGCATCAGGCGGCATGCCTTGGGCCGGACAGTCCGGCCTCTCCAGGCCCCCAGGCCGCGTACTGTCAACTGAAAGCTTCCCGAATTTATATGATGTTTTCTGTTGCTCAAATGAAAAACTTGTCAACACGAAAAAATGCGTCTCGAAATTATCTACAACTTTCAGGTTTTTATAGTTTTAATCCGAGCACGGGAAGACTCTCAAAAATGCAAAATACCACAAATCTGTCATGGAGTCCGAGACCGGGCCACTTGGGCCAGACTGTCCGGGCCCGTGGGCCGGACTGTCCGGGCCCAGTTGCCCTGTCTCGGCCAGTAGCCCACAAAACCCTCTATTTCTACTACATTGCCCGAACAAAGATATTTTTGAAGATTTAGAACTATTCGGTGCCAAACTTAAGCTCAACGGGGGGTAAGGTTCGTCCGATCAAAACCCTCGCGAATCTCACCAACCGACAACCAGGGAGGAAACCCTCTCGGC
>SPJY01037947.1:3657-19282 GCA_005191435.1 Raddia distichophylla | reverse complement strand
TGGTCATAAAACAACCGTTAGGATTCCGCTACAGGAAACGTCAATAGTGTCGAGTGCCAAAACCGTCGACACAAGCGCACAAGCCGTCGGGATACATGTTTCTCCGTCGAGAGAGGGACGCATTCTCGACGGCTCGACCGTCGGTACTACTTCTCTCAATGGCTATATGCAAATTTTCAAAGCATCTAACGTGATGAACACTACTAAATGGGGTGTTAATTTACTACTAAGTTCTAGGTTATCGTGCAGTATCGGATGTTTCGTTAGTTACTATACAAAATACTTTAATTCAAAATTTTCAATTTCAATTAACAATCAAAACTTATAAAATGATGTAAAATAACAAATTCATTACATTGATTTTTCTACTTTTTTAAAAAATAAATACCAATTAAACTATATATATAGGTAGAAAATTGTATATTCAAATTAGGCTTTTCTCGACGGCCTTATTCTAGGCCATCGATTGTGATAACGCTGTTCGTTAGCTCTAACAGACGGCGTATATACTCGACTGTTATGATTGCGGCCGTCGAGACTAATAAGCCGTGGTACGCTGTCCCAACGGCTTTTATTGTGGCTGTTGAGTTATAGCGTTGTATATCGACGGGTCTCAGGTGGCCGTCGATACTAGTTTTTGCACTCGAGATTGTTTCCGTTTCCTGTAGTGTTCATACCCTTAGATCTCTTGATTGCTCCTTATAGGCCGTCAACACAGTCAATCTCTCAACGGCTCCCGTTTAGCTGTTGATAGAGATGTCGTCATTAGCCAAGCAGTAGACGACGCGGGAACAACATTAGTCTCTCTCGATGACTAGTACATGTGACGTCGTTGAGATCTATCCTTGGCGCGCGCATGCAGGATCGCTATAGTCTCGACCACCCAAGTATATGTCAAGCTTTAAATGAAATTATAAATTACAATAAAAATTTTTAATTAAAAATATATTATAATCACAATGCATGCAGTGATAAAATACGTTACAATCTTAATATTTGTTTAAATATATATTGCACATTATCATAGATCAGCAACACATGTACTACTTAATTAGTTCATCACACATTAATTAATAATATATACAATCATCACAACCCTAGAGGATGAATAATCATTGAAACCCCTATAGTATACGTGTGATGACTTTTTCGACACCTCCATAGTTTCTCTATCTGTTCGAATCAAACTTCGCCAAACAGCCTTCACGATAACACGAGGATTAATAATCAGATGAGAAGACACTAAAACGTCAGGAGGTTAGGCGAGCCTTGATCCTAGTACGTAGTAGCACGCTCACTGCCGTCTGGTCGAAATCATCGCCTTGTACCACTGTTTTTTATTGATGCCCGACAGAGGTGGACCCAATTTGTCCGTGCGTGATGGAGGAGAGGGAGAAGGTGGCATTGCCGAGGAACCCACCGATCGATTCTGCTAAAGGTGGCGGTAAATGTGCCACCAATCATTGGTCACTAATTATTTGCGCTTCTATATGCAAATGCGCGACTCTCTCGATGACAGATAGATATAGATATAGATATAGATATAGACACATACATATGTATATGGTTGTCGAGAGAGGTGCTCCACGACGCAAGCTGGGTACGGTGGGATGACCCTAACACAGCACATGACAAGATCTCTCCTAACGGCTCATACAGAGATCGTCGAGAGAATAAAAACAGAAAATGGCAGTCGTGTGCGCGAGCTTGAACGTCCCGCGTCCTGCAGCAGTGCATGATCTCAACTTCTCATTAATCTTTTTTCCATCAATTATGCATGTGGTGCATGATCTACAGTATGCATGCTGCTTAATTACTAAACTAGGAGCTGATGAACTATATGTACGTAGCAGCTGCATTTATATATGAGATCGATCGAAGATTAGTTGGCATGCACACTGTTCCAAGTGTTCTTCGCGGTACAATAATGAACAGTGGAACACATGCATATATTTATCTATAAATATATGTGCTCGATCGATCGCACACGCTGTCGTGCATATATAGAGCTGGCTACCAAGTGTATGTATGTTATGTACACTGTAGAACACATAGATGCAGGTTGGGAAATGGATGGATGGATTTGCATATGGGCCATACATGTAGCTCGAGGGGACGCAGACACTGGGGAGCTTCCACTGCACCTGCATCTGCGTCTGCACTGCAGCTAGCGGAGGCATGTGCAGCGACCCAGTCTGCTTCTGCTTCTGCTTCTGCTGCTGCTTCCGCTGCTGCTTCTGCTGCTGCTGCATAATTAAGTAACTCGATCGATCAATCCTACATGCACGCGCCTACGTGCATGCATGGTCCTCCATCTGACAAGTGTACGTACGTACGTACCCCAACAGCAACGACGGATCCAATTCAGTGTCAGCGTTCGGACACCATGCACGCACCATCGTCGTCGTCCCATCTCTTCGCTAGCTCGATCGATCCATTCAATTCACGTTGCTTTATAGCTGCCTGCCTCTCTCGTTTCATCCATCCATCCATCCATCCATCGATTGCAACTCAAGCATGTCAAAATTACCGCCAAATTCAACTTACCTAGGGTAAGTACCGCATGACTGCACGCATATATATCCTCTTGTAAAAGCATTTACGATGGTCCATATCAACTATTCACTAACCGTTTATACGATTTATCATTTAGGACATAGGAGGATGTCCAGAAGAGAGCGTGCATCTCCAATGCAAGAGTCAATCTACATAAGAAACAAAAAAAATTAATTGTGAGTAGAAAAGTTGTAAAAGATAAACGTCATGGGGGTATAGGTATGGTGCAAAATGAAGGACACTAGCTAGTTAGTATTAATTGTGATTCGTTTATTAGAATCATAGGATTATCCATGTTTGCTACGTAGGACATATAATAATGTGGGTAAAAGAGAGCATGCATAAAAAATTATCCAATATAAAAGTGTCGACTCTACGTGATAAACAAGAAATTTTACATATTAAAAAAATGTCTATAACTAAAAGCTTGCAACCATTTATATCATTGTATATTCTATCTTTAGTGTTGTCAACCGTTGACATTGATTACATTATAAACCCTATTCCACTGTACACGCTCTAAATATTAATATGCAATAGATCCATGTCACTATGGGTATCGATATGGTCCAAATTAACATGCGGACCATTAGTTAGTATTAATGTTTGCTAAAAAAAACTAGTTAGTATTAATTGTGATCTGTTTATTAGAATCATAGCATTATTATGGTATGTTTTAGATGGGTGTGCATAGAACATACATTCTTATTTTTTTTAGCGTTTTGTCCTTAAATTTTGTATGTTGATATTCTGACATATTTTTTCCATGTATAACCGAGGTGCTAGGCGGTTGTACATAGAACATCATTCTTATTTTTTAGCGTTTTGTCCTTAAATTTTGTATGTTGATATTAATCTGACATATTTTTTCCATGTATAACCGAGGTGCTAGGCGGGCGTAGAGGAACCACCTAGCACCTAGGCGAGGCGTTAGGTGCACCTAGGTGGCCAAACTGATTTGCATGACAATGATAGTTCTGGGCTATTTTCAATATATTGATATTTTGTAATGTAAATTCACTATATTTAAATATCATTTTTAAAATATTAGATGACAAATCATAATGTTAGAGGCTGCCTATATAATAGTCTACTCATGTACTGTCTAGAACCGTCTATGCGGGCCAGCCACTTGGGTCACCGTCTAGGTGCTACGCGGCCGAGATGGGAGGCCATCTCCTAGCATATAGGGGCCGCCTTGGGGAATCATGATTTTTTAGAGTAAATTGCAGTAAAGGTCCTTAAATAGAGAGAAAGGGAGAGGGAGGACGACAGACTACATCGGCGTTGGGGCAACCTCCAATTGGCGAAGAGCTAGCACATAGGGAAGAGAGAGGAAGATAGAAAGACCCACTACACACAAAGAGAGATGGGGAAGAGAGAAATATACATATATCTGCTCACATTGTAGTCCACATCATTAAAATATTCTTTTGGATCTAACCACAATAGTAACGCAAATTCATGTATCTAAATATTGGGTTTCATGAATTTTAGATCTAAGTGAAATCATATAATAGCTTTGAGTACCTACAGTGCAATTTACTGTTTTAAGCATAAATTTAATTTTTTTGTGTAAGATAGAAAAAAACTTGATCACAAGTATTGGTATTTGATAACAATGTGATTTTAAGGATTTCTTGGAATACTTAATAAACTTGAGTTGTAACAATTTTGCAATTATGTCTATGGAATCGGTATATGAGAACAAAAATGCATTCTTATGGAACATTGTTTACACATTTCCTATGAACCAAACTTTCCGAGAGGAAATTAAAAATGCGATGTAAATATGATTGGGTTGCATGCTCCGGTGATGAAGAGCCTAACTTTGTTACCATTTTCAGTTATGCATGGGCCTTAGCCCTTAGGCTCTCTCCAACAGTAATATCTAAATTTGATCCCCAGCCCTATAGCCTCATCTATAGGATTCCTTTAAAAAAAATCTCTTCCTATATTCCTCCCATCTCCAACAGTGTTCCCTATATGGAGAATTGTATAGGGGAAGGAAAGAGAACCCCTATATATATATAAGAGAATGGAGAGAAAATTTCTATTTTAGGGAACGGAACAGGGAATGTTGTTGGAGCACATAAGGAAAGAATTTGTCCCCTATTTTAGGGTAGAGGGCAATTTAGGGGAGCCCGTTGGAAATAGCCTTAGAGGCCCATGTTTGTTTTTTTTTAAAGCAGGCCCATATATTTTGCTACGTACACTCTCTAAAGAGAAGGTGCCTATAAAGAAAAATCATCCGGTTGATGACCTAATTATGACACTGTATTGTCTGTGTGACGATGACATCAGTCCAATTAATTATTTTCAGCTCGTCCTCCTTTCATTTTAGTGCAAATTACGGTTGCCAGACATCTTGGATTTTTGCAATATTTACTTCTGCCTTCTAAAAGTAGTCATTCTAAACTCTTTCTAAGTCAAAGTTTTAAAACTTAATCTAAAAAACTTTAAAAGTATTTATATTAATTAAGCACATAATATTCATCTTGAAAAGAACTTTCTTAATATTATAATTTAATTATATTTTATAAATAAATTGTAGAGGAGTATGTACCACCTACTGCACCCTCGATTCTTCAAGAGATGGGCAGTAATTAATTGGTGCCAATGTTAACTCACACGACTGTGTGGATTAGTACTCCCTATAATTAACTTGACGAAGATTAAGCGAGATGACACTACAGGAGGCAGCAACAGTGTCGACGGCCCAAGCCGTCGATAAAAATCTAAGAACCGTCGGGTAAACTTAGTGTCGACGGCCAGCCGTCGAGTAAAGGACACTAGTAGTGTCGACGGCAAAGTCCAAGACCGTCGATATAGGCACCGAGGACGCCGTCATTGGCACGGTTGCCTCTGTTTCGACGGCCGTTAAAAGCCGTCGACACTAGTTACAGTGCGACCCACAGGGGCGACGCCAGATGACGTGGACCGAGCCGACAGTCTCGACGGCTACAATTAGGCCGTCGATACAGGCTCCACTGTTGTGCAATATCGACGGCCGTAAACTAGCCGTCGATACAGACTAAATGCAGAAAAAAAATATTTTTGATATTTTGTAAAAACAATCATAGATTCCTGCGGCTGCCGCCGCTACCCCCCCCAGCAGCAGCGACAGCAGCACATGCAAACCCAAAATACCCCACAATGCATATATATACCCCTCGTCGCATATTTGCGACCACAATTCATCCAAACCACAAAATACAAAAAATAAACATTACCACAAATTCACAAACACATATATATCACATCGAAATCCACAAGCTATCATATAACAAATATAAGACGAAGTTTTCAACTAAAAGTATCAAAGTCAAAAGTAAAGGTAGCTAGTTACTGATCAGGACGAGGATCGTTCTTCGGTGGGTTCTCTGGGCGATTAGGCGGCTGGGTGAACAGCGGCGGGGCGCTTGCAAACGTGTGTCGACGGCTAACAACGGGACGTCGATACAAACAGACGCCGTCACGCCTCGGACGGCGCCACGGGGCCTCCTCCTAGCTGTCTCGACGGCTATTATCAAGAGATGGGCAGTAATTAATTGGTGCCAATGTTAACTCAGACGACTGTGTGGATTAGTACTCCCTATAATTAACTTGATGAAGATGAAAAAAACAAAGGAAATTGTGTTATCATGCCAGATGAGTGGTCAATTAATTATCGCGTCCCTTCGTCGAGCATTGTTGGACCCACACAATCGATTGAAGGGAGAGTTATCTATCCATCGATCTGTAGTTGGCTAGACTTTGAGAGTGCATCTGCATCAGAGAGCAGTGTGCGTCGTTGGGACATGCACTAATTAACTTTTGCTAATCAAACCATCTGCTTCCTAACCTAAGCGGCTAGCTATAGCTAGACTCTAATTACTGTTGCAGGATTTCGTCCATGACACATCGATCTTATATATACAGTACTCCTACTTACGAGAGCGATAACCCGCCCTTAATTACATCCACTCGTTGCTTATTAGATAAGATCGAGTCCACATCGATCTAATCTATCTATTATAGTATATAGTTAAAATAGAAGCCAATGAAGACACAAATTTTATATAATTAAACGAAAAGATGTACGCTATTGATCGTAGTGGTACAATGTTATAACAGTTTAGATTAAAAAAGAGTATATAAGAATGTAATTTCTGGATTGAGTTTAATAAGAAAAGAAAGATAAGAAGCTGCAGGTCTCACCAACTAGCTACGGTACTAGCTCCGGCGAAGCAAATCAATTCTGCGTTTGTTGATCCTATGCTAACAGGGTCACGGTGACTCCCTACTTGACGGTGACTTAATTAATAACGAGCCAGGTGGTCCGCGCGCATGAGACGACCCTCTCAATTACCACATGCTAATGGCCTCTTCATGCCAGGATCATGAAGTAATTGTGTGGGTTTAGACTAATACATCTGAATAACATGTCCACTACAAATGCCACTTCGGATGCGAGCCCAAATCAGAGTTATGCAGCAGAACAATATTAAGAGAGTATCAAGCATTATTATAGCATGATGCCACGCAGGACCAAGGTCTTAAGTCAATACAACCCTCAAATTACAATATAATATAAAAGTACTACAAGTTCTTATTTGTGCATTACAACTTTATTGAAAGAAAGATTATTACTAGCGCATAAGGATTTCCGCAAGAAATTCTCCAACGTCTCATCGGCCTCCAAAACCCCGTCAGACTCCAGACCACCCGGACCCTTAGCTAGGCCATTCCCTGTAGCCTCATCGTCCACGATGCTATAGTCTAACAAGGGATTAAGTAGCAAGAGTGAGTACAAAAGTACTCAGCAAGCTATAATAGCAACATTTAAAAATTCTGAATAAATCAAGAGAGAACTTTTCTTAGACCGAGCATACCTTCTCCAGTCTCTTCCTTCTACTTGATTAGTATAAAATACCATTTTATTTGCAAGAGTGGACCAGTTTTAATTTAAGAAAAACTACTATCACTTGTATACGAGGCAGACTTAGCCTCCGTAATCTCCATTCCAGGAGACTGGCATAAGAGCATCCCTAGCCGGAGCTGCATCCCGCTCTGCATCAATCATGAGGTACTGTAGCTACGAGCGGGAAATTCAAATGCAAGACACAACAGAAGCTTCCCCGCGCTGCAAAAGTCGCTAGTTACTGTAGCTACAGTATTTTACAGGGTACTGATGCAGTAGCAGTTGGGCATGCTCTAAATTCATGATTTTACGCTGCGCAGCTTTGTACCACTTTACCCATAGTCGCCCCGAATAAATTCGAAACTCAGAGTGTTTATTCTATTCCGATAAGTTACAACTCCAGCCCGGTCGTAAAATAAGTTATGGTGTTTAACTTTGGACGTGCCTTACTCACAACCTAGTCCTCCATCACTTATCCTTGTTTCCGTTTTACTCATTCCTGACGCCGGCCAATGAGTAGCATCTTGGCATAATATAGTGCCATCGGTCGGGGACACCATGGGTCCGCTCACCCTGGGTACGCTCACCCACCCCTCCTAAGTATCTACTTACCCAATGTGGAGAATGTAATCACCGAATAGATAACCTTCTCTGACCGCTACGCGAGATCAAGGTTGATACGAATTGATACAGCTCGATATCCGAGTGATAGATGCGTGCCCTTATATGATATCTTGTGAAGGGCCCCGCCTTGCCTCTTTACCTTTCCAGGGCGTCCTTCACCCACCATAATATTTCTACCGACTCGATTGCTCCATCGATCAAGCCGTCACTTTCATTATCTTTAATGCAATAAGTTTCTAAGTAAAACTTTAAATGTAATATATATATATATGCTAGAGATGCATATATCAAAAATAAATATATATAAACCTGAAATACTCTAATTAACATCAAAGAAATGCTTGCCTTCTATTTCAACCCAGTACCCGGTACTATTTTCCCATTGATCATTCTCGATCGGATGATTCAGATTAAATCCTAAAATATCGTTAATCGACTTTAGGAAGTAGCACGTAAATAAATAAAAGTAAGAGGACAATTTATTGATTTCAGGAAATAATCTATCTCTTATTTATGATTTTAAGTTCTGGATTTAATTATCCATTTGCTTATTTATTTATTTATTCGTTTTTAGTTTTGATTTTAGTTGAGATTAAAATAGGAATAAAAGAAAAGGCTAATGGGATCACTGGCCTGCCCAAATCGGCCCACCTAGCCCAGCCAAAAATCCCCCCTTTTGACCCTAATCTCCCCCTCTCTCTCCCTCTGCCTCTGTCTCTGCTATACAATGGGGAGGGCGGTGGCGGCTGGATGCTGCCGGCCAAATCCACGGCCAGCTGAGCATGTGGCCGGAGGCGACTCCGCCAAAGGGAGGTGGCTGGTGGCCATGGCGACTCCGGTGGCTGGGGACGGCGCCCAAGGTCGGCCGTGCCTTTGGGTCGCCATGCCCTAGACGGTGGCGGCGACGGTGGTTTCGACGGCTGGGACAGGGTCCTTGAGGTGGTCGTGCCCGTGGTCTGTAGTGCATGTGGTCGTCGGTGGTCTAAGGTGGTTGGGGGAGCTGTCAGGGGCCATGCGCGTGTTGACATAAAAAGTGAGTTTTTTTTGTAAACACACATGCGAAAGCATCAACTCTGGGATTACGTCGCAACCAAAGACCAAGTGTGCCAGTCAATTTGACCTGTAAATTGACAAGGAGAAAATAATCAGTGACTAGCCCTAATCGGCTTAAAATAGCCAGATCAGGTTATTTCTAATCGGCTTTATGTAACCCGATTACAGAATCTATCGGCTAAATGCCAGATAGAGCAATTAAATATAAATATTCAATTACAAATCTTACTTCTTTTTGGTATTTTTGTATAATATCAGCAATAAACCTTTTATTCAATATATCGGATTAAATCAAGGAATAGATCGAATAGATTGGTCAGACCAAGACAGTACTCAAATCTAAAACGAGATGTAAACCAACAGATCGGTTTAAAGGTTTAAGACTAATAGAGGTAAATACAATACTAATCGGTAAACATCTACATACGCAAAATCCTAAACAAGGCATACGCAAGATCGATTGAACGAGACAGTCGCATATATCGGATTCAGGAAAAGCACATGAGATACTTGACAATCGGTATTGCAGGATAAAAACACTTTACCGATCGATTAAATCGAGACAGTGCAATATGCGAGAACATATTAAAGATCGGTAAATCCCGAAACAGATTAACATGCTTTGTATACACGAGATCAAAATGATACAGCCATGCATACAGGTTACAAGAAGAGAATCGATTATCCCATCGAGATAGCTTTACCTGTGAGTTGAAGCCTTTCGACGAGGTCGATCGGATTCGAGAAATTAGTTGTGGGTTTGTGTATGGTGTATGATCTCTTTTTCCGAGACCTAAGGTCCTATTTATAGTATTACAAATTCGATACCGATACGACCTATTTTACCGTGTCGTGAAATATATCTTCTGATCAGAGCGTATTTCTTCCGGAGTCTTCCAATTATCGGTATTCTTCAATATGCATTTTCTCTTTGCCGATAATTCTGATATTTTAGATATTTCACCATATCCGATTTTTCTGTCAAATTTGGGTGTCAACAGCGCGCCACCACCTCAGGTAAAGAAGCCACCGCCGGGGCTGGAGGGCCCGAGGTGGCGGCAGGGGCAGCGGCGGTCACAACCCCCTCGAGGTTCGTGGCGGGCGGAGTAGGGGCTTCACAAGCCAACCCCACGATGGGGCTGGTAATCATGGCCCCCTCAACCTCCCGCTTGTCGAAGTGGTCGGGGGGATCTGCAAAGGAAACCGTATGGCTCGCATCGGCAAAACAACAGAAGCAGCGAAGTCAAAAGGCAAAGACACTAACCCGAAGTGGATGGTGAGTTCCCGAACACGTCGTCCAACTCGAAGCCGAGGTCTCCCTTGGGCGACGCCGCCGCGTTAGCGTCGATCGCCTCCGAAGGGGAGATGGGATTTCCCTCTTCGGCCAACTCAGGCTGATTGGACCCTTGGTCTAAAGGGGTCCCCAACGTGGCCTCGATGTTGCTTGCCGAGGGTTCAGCGGCGTCCTGCGTAGGGGGATGGCCGCCATTGGAACTATTAACAGAGGTGTGGCGGCCTTGGTCCTCCTCCACTTCCTCGTCCTCGTCCTCCTCGTTCTCTTCCTCGGCGCTATTCTCCTCCTTGGCCTTGGGCGGCATCGTCCGTAGGGGCGGGACGCTGAGGGGCGAAGACAACCTTAGGCCGCGCTTGGACTTCGGGACGGCGGGGCTCGAAGTACCTTTCCTCTTCTTAGGGACCACGGCCCTGGCCGCGGCTCGTCGCTTGAGCGCCTCTTCCAGCGACACCTCGGTGCCGAAGATCCGATTGACGTTCTGTTGACACGGAAAAGTGGTTTCCCGGCACCAACTATAGCCGAACTCAGGGGATCGGGCTTTGCGAGGACGTGCCAGCCGATTTGACCTTATGCAATCGGCAAGGTTTCAGATAGGCAAAATACCGGCAAAATAAACCGATGATCGGCTTAACGATGAGACGTCGAACCGATAGGACAGACAAGCCGCCAGCGAAGCGATGGGCACTTTACCGATAGCTTGGACGATAATCCGATGATCGGCTTAACGATGAGACGTCGAGCCGATAGAACGGGATGGAACCCAACACCTCCGGCGGACGGCGATGCGCAGCAATGCCGCCGAGAGATAGTATTCCGGACGAAACCTAACTCCTCCTGGCAGACGGCGATGCGCAGCAATGGCACCAAGAGATAGTATTTCGATGCCGACGACGAGGAGATCGGATTGAACCGAGACAGTCCTTACCGAGGGAGTTGACGGCGAGAAGATCGATCTTAGTCGAGATAGTAGACGCCGGCATGTACTTTGAAAACCGATACGAGAGGATCGATCGGATTCATAGCATAATGGTAAAAGGTAGACGAAATAGTAAATGTATTATTGATTGAAAGAGAGAGATTACACGTTGCACGACAGCTCTTATTTATACTAAAGACGCACCGGCTAATCCGGTAACTTTGACATGGACTCTATCTCTTAGTTACCTAAAATAACTAACCGACTAGACTTATCGTGCAAGGCACGGCCTAGATACAAACCGACTCGAATACTATTACTAATATTAATATAATTTTTTTAGCCGACGCGGAGTATTCCGGAGCTTCTTTTGATCTTCACGTTGAATCGGTTTCCAAAGTCTCCATGTGCTGAATCGGTTTCCAAAGTCTTCACGTAGAATCTTCCAGGCAGCTTGATCTCCAAAATCTGAATTACCAATGGTTTTTCAGGTTCACCATCACTGAAAATAATAGGCCATACAACAAAATATCAACAACTAATCTCAGTCTACTATATACAGAACACTGAGGAGAAAAAAATGTCACCTTAGCCTAAGTCGCATCTCATGACTGCGAAATCTGGGATGGAAGCTGGCAGAATCAACACCTTTGTTCCAAAGGCGTATTCTGTTAGCTGGAAAAGGATGAAAATCATACCATTAACATTAGAAACAATAAGAACATCTTTGCTAAAAAAAGAAACAATAAGAACCTCTGGGCATGCAATATACAGTGTGCAGATATCAACCAACCTGATATAACGTGGGCAGTTTCAAAATCCTTGCTGATAGCAGCAGATGGCACCAAAGTAAGATCAGCAGCGCTATGAAGGAATCCTGTTGAAAACAAAACCAAACCAGTGTTTTTGTCACAAAAAAATGACGTCTGGTTAGGAAAGAACAGAGGAGGTGGGACTAGAACTAGAAGGCTTACTTATGACTTGCCACATTGGCTCCACAAGCCAGCTAAAGGCTATTACGCAAATTAAATGTGAAATTCCTACTAAAGCAGTACCAACTAACATTTTTATAAAATCCAACAGATTTTATGGTATTTTATAGATTTTTTTAGGAATTTCAGGTCCATTAACCATTTTTAGAATTTTGATTATGCATTCCTATATTAACTAAAATGGAAAATGAACGGGATATACGCCAACGCGCTTAACGGGCTGGCCTATCACCGTGCCTATGAGCCAGCGCAACACGGCCCAGGTGAGCATGAGGACGAGGGAGACGGGGCGCCACTGACAAGTGGGGTCGGTTGGGTCCACGCGCCAACAACCGAGGGGAGGAGGATGACGTCGGCGCGATGTCACGTTTCCCCTTCCTCTGGCTGAACTCTGAAGCGGCATGGGAGGAAATCGGGGCGGTTGGCCGGCAACTTCGGGCACCGAGCATCGATTCGACCTAGGGGGAGGTATAGGAAGCTACGCCGGTCCTAATGGTGGTGGCGGTATCGCTGGTGATGGACGACGGCGCCGGTGATGGTGATGGTGGTTGGGGCGGCGGTGCTCTCGGGTGAGCTCAATGCCGGCAAACTAGAGGCGATGAAGCTAGGGCAATGGGTGTGGGAGCATGAGGGCGTCCAGTGGTACCTACCGGTTGGCAACAACGAGGAGGAAGCACCGGAAAGATGCGTCGGCTAGAAGGTCCGCGGCGGCCAAGCGGAGCACTCCGGCGACGGTAAGGTGCCAAATAGATTAAGAGAAAATGCATGAGGGCCGCAGCGAGACGAAGCTCACAGCCCAAGGGGAAGGAAAGAGATCACCATGGAGGCTTCAATCCAGAGTCTCCGGTTCCCGGGCGGCGCTGCATGACAATTGGCGATCGCTTAGCTGTGGGCGAGGAAGATAGGTGGGATAGGAGCTCCCAGCCAGCACATTCGACCAACAACACTTACCGGAGCTAGTGGAGCTGGAGGTGCGAGTGCGGCGGCGAAACGGGAAGCAATGATGGCACCGAGGTCACCGTGCACAGCGGCGGCAAAATGACGGGGGCACGGGCAGTGTGACTCGTGGCGGCAGCGCAGCGGAGTGGTTGGACGTGGCGAGGTGAGGCGAGGGGAGGCACCAGCGACGGGATGGAGGTAGCTAGGCATACTAGTCCGCGCGCGCGCGACACCGGCGCGCACGCACAGGAGGCAGCGCGGTAGTAAACAAGGGGTAAGAGAGAGCGCCACCAGGTGGCGCATTGACAAAAGGGGGGACCCCCGCGCAGAGGCAGGGGCGCGCGTGTCTGTCCGTGCTCGCGGATTCGCCGGCGCACGAACGGCGAGGTCGGTCATGTTAGGCACGCCGATGACTGCGGCACAGCAACAACACTGCCACAGCGGCACGGCACGAGCGACGCGCGGGAGAGAGATAGAGAGAAGAGGAGAGTGCGCCAGGGTTTACGAACGGGAGAGAGAGCGCGGGGATGCTGTGCTGGCTCGGCTCGCTAGCAGAGCCTGCTTAGCTGGGCCGAGAGAGTATAGACGGCCCGGGCGCGACCGCAGGAGTGAAACAGGGAGGAGAGGAAGTTCGCCATGGCCCGAAGTAGGTCGACTGGTCCCATTAGGCCAGGGAAAAGAGAAAAAGGAAGGTAGGAATTTGGTTGGCCAAATGGTTAATGTTTTTCAAACATAAATTCATACACCACGCGGATCACGGAAAATCTCGATGGCCAAAGCCGTTGAAAAAAGTATAGAAACTGTCGAAACAGATCAATCTCGACAGCCGACCATCGAGATTTGGCCGTCAAGATAGAGGGGTTGAGAGAGATGACCTATCTCGACGGCCTGGCGGTGTGGACGGCGCGGGACGGCAGCGGCGGCGCGGGGTGCAGGGCACGCAGGCGGCGGCGTGGGGGAGTGGAGCGGCGTAGAGGCGGGGGACGGGCGCGCGAGCGGCGGCGTGGGGGAGCAGGCGAACGGGCGGCGGCGCGGGGGAGCAGGGAGCCGGGCGCGCGAGCGGCGGCGTGGGGGAGCAGGCGAACGGGCGGCGGCGCGGGGGAGGAGCAGGGCCCGTGGGCGGCGGCGTGGAGGAGTGGAGGTGCGTGGGCGGCGGCTAGGTCAAATGAGCGCAGTAAACGGGGTCGGTTCGGGCGGGGTTAAGGTGGGCCGCGTGATTTCGTCGGCTGGTACCGACGAAATTATTTTCTATTTCGTCAGCTTTGTCTCAACCGACGAAATTACTGATGTATTTTCGTCGGTTCTAGAAAACCGACGAAATTGTTGCCATATTTTCATCGGTTTTATTTGACCGACGAAATTACTATTGACCAACGAAAACACTTCATTTTCCTGTAGTGATAGCGCCCTTCGCCCGCCTAACGGCCTCGTCGGGAGTGCAGGGCTGATACCCTAGGATAGTCAGTTGTGCACCGCCATCTAATACCTCCGAGGCATTCTTCCACACGCGGCGTAAAGGAGCCACCGCGGCCGCCGAGAACTCCTCAACCTGCGCCCTCATGGTGAAGCGTTGCCTTATCCTTCGGAGGAGCACGAGCTACGCCTGCACTTCGGGCGTAACCTCCACCTTCGGGAACGACACCGCATTGTTGACTTCGGGATCGAACACAAGGGACGGGTCGGAAGGCGCCATCTGCTGATAGTACCAGAAAAGCCTCCACAGCAGTCCCGAAGGCCCCTCCCATTTCTTCTTGGTCACGAAGGAGGGGATGCAATCCTCATACCCCACTCTCGACATGAAGTTAATGGAGCCAGGATCCCATCTGCCTTGCCTTGCCAACGCGCCTCATGGGTCAGCATGAAGACTCGGGCGAGTGGTTGGGTGCCGTGGCTCCGAAGGGCCCACTCGAATGTGGCCAACCTCGCAATCGCATTGGTGGAGAGGACGCAGAGTAGGGTCTCGTACAGACCCAACACCTCGCCGACGAGTGGGGCGCGAGGGACCCGAAGTCCCGCCTGAAATTGGGCGAGGAAGACGATGCCCTCCCCTTGGCGCGGATTCGGAATCGCATCCTCCCCGGGGAGACGGAGAGTCGCCCCGGAACTGCACCTCATAGCGATCTTTTCAAGATCTTCCTCGCATATTTGGGACTTCCCCAGATGCCAGGATTGGGCCGCCTGCTACACGGCAGTGAGCGCGTGCTTGCCGCCTGCCATGAGAACCACCGGGAGAGGCGGCGCTGCGGAGCGGGGGCGCGGCAGAGCGATGGCGCGACGGAGCGATGGCGCGACAGAGCGGCGGCGCGGCGGCGCGGCGGAATGATGGTGCGGCGGCGGCGGCGGAGACC
>SPJY01037910.1:0-15553 GCA_005191435.1 Raddia distichophylla | reverse complement strand
ACTAGCTTATTTCTAACACAGGGAACAAAGTTTTGACATCCTGATTATTCCACTGCAAATCCTCCAAAGAATCAAATATAGATACATGGTTTTTTTTTTTCACGAAATTCCGGCCCTAGAGATATCAAGCTCTAGTTTGATCTGTAATTAATTTTCTTTATTTTTCTGAAGGGGCATTAACTCCAGAAATCAAATCGTTATCAGCGTGAGATCTCGTGTCAAGCAGGCTAGAACACGGGTGGCAAAGCCACACCCCTCTGAGTACCCAACTGAGCGTTAATGCTCAGTTTTCTCTATATTTATCAGTAGATCGAGTGGCAAATTAATATTCACCTTTGCCACACAACCAACATAAGTTTATTTGAACCCTGACTAATTAAGCATCGATGGTTTAATGTAGAATCAATGTATTAAATTAAAGATTGATGTATCGGAGTTTATCATAACCGAACAAACTTTTATGGAAGTCAAAATTACCCATAAAATGAAGATTTTCCTCTGATATTTGAATAAAGAATTATTTTGACCAAATATAGCATAGCTAAGAGGTTTTTGAGAGAGAGTACTCGTTGCCTTTTCTTCCAATGCCAACTTTCTAGATTAGTTTGGAGGATAGTTCCAATTACGCTAGGAATACTACTCATATGATTTTGGGTGGTTATTACGTCGATTATTAGCCGGCGTAAATAGCCCAAAAGCCAATGTAAATAGCTGTTTACGTTGGTCCAACATGAACCCAACGACGTAAATAGGGCTATTTACGTCGGCGGTCGACGTAAATAACCCTTATTTACGTCGGCCTCGCGGCTGGCGTAAATACTAACTGTCTGTTAGGATCGGCGTTTGGGGCCCTTTTTTTATGTCAGCTATGGCCATTCGTCTTATTCAAATATTCGGTGCAAACATGGAAAAGTATAAGTCATGCAAGTATCTTTAGTAATAAAACTAATCACAACAAAATAAATGATATTTACGTAGGTTTTTAAATAAGATGAATGATCAATGACATGTTCAAAAGTCAAAAGCGTTAAGCCTCTGGTTCAAGTCCAGCTCAACTGTGAAGCCTCTGGTTCAAGTCCAGCTCGTGCCTTCATACCTTTTATCTTACTACGTTGATGGTTGTCCCCATGACCGTCGACCATAAGTGTAGAAATATCTACTTTTAAGAAAAAAAATAAAATATTTGAAAGGTTCGTTTCAAAGTTGACTAGCTATATTCTACGAATATGATTGAGGTGTAAAGTGTGTAATTGGAATAGTAACCGACATGGATAATGTTTGTGTGTGATTTGTATAGACACCAGTGTATATGGGTTGATGCATTGTTAATGTTTGATGTCAATGTGCTTGAAATGTACATGATGGGATGAATGTTGAATATTTCTCGGGAATGGAGTTCAAGGGTGTATTCTACAATCACAACAACCGATGGAACAAATTTGTGGTTTTTAAAATTTTGCAACATTTTTTTTTCTGATTCACACTTAAGGTTGACAGTTAGAACAAATTCAGTGACAAACACCATATGGTAGACGTCCATGACTAAGTTTTCGCCCACCTATTTTTCCACACTAAACATGGATGGGTCCTATGGTTAATGGTTAGCACACGGTTGTTAACCATATTTATAAATTATGGTCGACAACGTCGATATGGTCATCAACCACATTCTTTTACAAATTAGCCTTTTATGGTCAACTATGGTCGAGGCCACATCAAGGCCATCGACAAAAATTTGAAACTAATTTAGATGGGCGGCAATAATGTGACAACCATATTTGCGCAACGTCCCTTTACTGTTTTTAGATAGATTAATAGGTCTGAGGGTGCATAGCTTGAGTTGTTGAAAATGAGAGATTTTCATGCATGTAGGGTCAATCTATTATATGGATGGTGATTTAATGATAAACTTCACCATGATTTAGTATTATTAATTCGAGAATCATGAATGCAAAAATGTGTCTCGATAATCATTGGTTGATTTGTTAAAGTGTAATATAATAGTCCATATATATCAGTGTTGAAGAGGTTGAAAACAAGTTTCCATTATCTTAAATGAAAACAACAATTCTGATGTTGTGGACAGGCATGAGACATATATCGATGGCTATAGATACAGTCTTATAGATACATGCAAAAATTCGATACGCCGATACAGCTCTATATTTTTAGTAATTTAAATAATACACACGTAGTTAAGATGGCACAATAACTACATACATGAATATGTTGCAATTAAGTATTTATCCGAAGTTTCAAACAGATGTGTTGCCGTGACAACGGGCAAGCACAATCCTAATAACAAGCCAACAAGCTCACATATTCAGATTCAAGCATTCAACAACAAGATATCTACAAGGCAACAACAATAAAACAAGGTAAACTTAACAAACACACAATATTCAAAGTATGAGCATAAATAGTTAAAGGCGTTGATCTACTGAAGTACTAATCCACGTACTGCTCTTAATCTCAAATCGAAGAACTAACTCAGTACTCCCTCCGTTCCAAATTATAGGTCGTTTGACTTTTTTGATACGTACTTTGACCATTCGTCTTATTCAAAAAAATTTATAATTATAATTTATTTTTGTTATGATTTAGTCTATCATGAAAGGTACTTTAATAATGACTTGAGTTTTTTCATATTTTCTCTAATTATTTGAATAAGACGGGTGGTCAAAGTACGTGTCAAAAAAGTCAAACGACCTATAATTTGGAACAGAGGGAGTACGTTATTAATGAAGCATGTAGCATACCTTAATTATTGAAAAGCTCACTGTCGGTCCAATCGCCGTCTGTTTGGTCCATATTGGAGAGGTTAGATGTATCGGTTTCATGTCTGATAAGTATCAAGAATTAAAACTACTTATTTTTTATCTATAATTTTTCGGTAGATAAATCTTGGTGATGTATCGGCAACGTACAAATTTCGGACGTGGTGTTCGGTGTGGATCCGTGGACTCGTATAAGCATGGATGCATCATAGGATAGAACGCAATGGATCGATTGTTGCGTATTATTGTAGCAAATTTTGTTATTTTTATATAATCCATATGTTGTGAGAATTTGTAATGATTTTTTCGTCACTTTTAGTAGTCATCCCAAATATCATAAACGATTTTAAATTATTTTTTGTAATCTTTCGACCTTTTTTGGAGTGATATCAGATTCGCTACAGTAATACGCCAACGCAATCATACGCCAAAAAAATAATGCCAAATTAAGTTTGACGTGTCCCTCGAACGCTTGAGTCGGTGGCCAAAGTAAAGATGCATGTTTGTCTTGTCTCTTCACAGTGTACATCGATCGATCAATGGGTATCCATGGATGAAGGACGCGTGCATGCATGTGCTGCTAGAGACAGCAGCTATAGCACGGAGCACTGTGCCACTGTGTGTGCGCGTGTGCTTGTGCTTATGCTTGCGACGGGACGAGCAGCATGCCATAATCGATCTGTACTGCAGTTGGTCGCTGCCACTTGCCATGAGTAATATCGATCCAATTGCAGGCATGCATATCATGCATGCATGCACATGCGATCGGCACGCACGTACGTATGCACGTATATAATATAGCCGGTCTCTACACTTGTAGGAATGTGACTAAAATTTCTACGGCTATGATGTCTCTCGACGGTTAATAGAGAGCTGTCATCCGGTCAAATCTTACGACGACCTTATAACCGATAGTCGAGAGAGATGTCGTCCTCCCCTATAGTAGATGGCGCGTGGACGACGTTATTTCTCTCGATGGCTCAATAAATGATCATCGAGAGAGGTGGTCAACCATAAGCGCGTCATAATGTACCGGGCCATCATGCGCGCGGTCAACTCCTTTGTCGGTCGCCGCCGCCACCACCTTTCGCGCCGAGAGAAATGAGAGAGATGTGCGGAGAAGATAGGGATGGGCGGATGGGAACGAGAGAGTGATCGTTGGGGCGAGAGGAGGGGGGATGTCCAGATTCTCCTCCATAAGATTCTTCTTCTACGTCGTTTGTCCACCTCCACCAGCTCCTCCTCCCTCCTTTGCCGATAATGTCGCCACCATCTCCTCCTCTAGTGCTACATGGTGCCATCTCTTTCGTGCACGAGAGAGAGAAAGAGAAAGATAGAAAAGAGAGTGTGTGAGGGAGAGATCGAGAGGGGAAGCTGTCGAGACAAATAGCGAAATTAGGTAGAGAGAAGGAGAGAGATGGGAGAATAATATGGCCATCCAAATGGCGTCTATGCAGGAGAAATTCGCAATGTCAGTAAAAACCATCCAAGCCTAGGTTTGATCGATCAAAAAGTTAAATTTGGTACAATTTTGATAGTTCGGGGATTGGTCTAATCTTGTATTTTGATTTAGGGATCAATTTGATCCAACAAACATAGTTCATGTGACATTTTAGTACTTTGATGGAAAAAAAAAGATGAAACAAAAACATAGACAAAGATAATGTCATCAGTGCCGGTCAAAATGCTCATCCAAGAAGTATATGTGTCGTTTCCTATTTGGAGTTGTAACAAAAGCATATATGTGTCAGTTCTCAGTTGAAAGTAGGACTACACTTATTCTAACTATTAACTATTAACCTCGCTGTCAGAGGATATGGGGCGAAAGAGGGAGGAAGCTTCTCTCCTAAGGATGAGCGTGGATTGTCTCGGATCTGGTGCATTCAATGCGACGGAATTGGTCTGACACGGTAAGAGGGGGTCTGACGAAATGATTGCCCCCGCCACTCCATGGCGTCAGCTGCGCATTAGCTTCTACAGGCGCGTGTGACGAGGTGCGGGTGACAGGGGAGCGGGGGTAGGCGCCCGCCCTGTCACTTCCTTTCTGTCCCCTAGACGCTGCGGGGGGCACTACAGGGTGGCGACTTCGATGTGCGATCAGTGATGGGACAGCTACAGTGGCCATGATCATTTAATGTACACTGTTCAATACTCTGTGACTCAAGTCAGCCCAGCTATATAAGGGCTAGGGGTGTTTCTATTAAGGTTGATCTTTTTTCGATCGGACACTCGGAGGTAGCCAGTGCTCATATTGCAAGAATCTCGAGCATGACTAGGGCTATTACCCGATCAGGGGGCCTGAACTTGAGTAAACTTGGTGTTTGATATTGCGTTCTTACTTGAGAGAGAGGAGTGAGCTAACTACGCACACCCCCACTGCCGAAAAGCCGAAGTAGTTCCCGAAAAACCTATCAGCTGAGATACGCCGACACAATGTAACTTTGAATTGAACAGCTAACAATGGGAATAAATCTTTTAAAAAAGGATAGAGCGAGTACTTAATAATGAAATCGAGTGGAAGGATGGAGTGTTTAACGTGCATGTTAATTTTAGCTGATCATCGTCTTCTAATTTTCGTATCTATTTCATATAGCGCCCAATTTGTATGAAACAAATTGTATAATTCATATAAAATTCTGACCAGCTCATTTTTTTAATTTTTTTTGCAATTTATCTGGTAATTTTTGCCTTATATATTTGTTTGCATTTTTATCTAGTAGCTCTAACCAACTTATCTTGACTTCTTCTTTAGTATCAAGTATATTTCATTCAGCACAACGTGGCAAAGCTCAATGCTTTGTTTTTTTTTGAAAGAGGGGCAGGAGAACTGCCGACCTGTTTCATTTAAGCAGGAGAAAATAAAAGGAAAAACCCGCAAGCGCGGGGTACAACCACAGCACACCACTGCAACCTTGGTCAAAGCCAAGCACACCTCCAGCCATTGCCAGGAAAGGACACACGCCTACAGAGGGGATGGGGGATTGCAGCGTTGCCGCCGCCACCTAGGCCAGAGGCCTTACAAGATAGAGAGAAAGAGAGAGGGTGGAGGGAAAACGCACACACGACACCTCCAAGCAACGGCTAACAGATAGGGACCACAACCAGCCTCCGAGCGGACCACGACGCCTCCAACAAGGTAATGACGAGAAGAACCGCCACCGTCGCTGACCGCAAAGAGCTTTCGCCCAACAGGGGAACAATACAGCGATGCCTCCAGAAGGGAACAACACGAAGCGTCACCACCGCCGTCCCAGCAAGAGCTGGACAGGGCTTTCTCCCGTTACACTCATCCCTGTCACCACACTGAGTAGCCCACATGAAGAACATGCCGAAGAACGCAGGCGCCACTGAAGATCACGCTAGGGGCGGCCGTGCCCTCGAGGCCCGACAAGGAAGGCGCCGCCACCACCATCATACGCCTCACGGAGAAGGAGGAGGGCAGGATGGCGACGAGTGGGACCTTGTCAGGTGAAAGGAACGCCGTACCCCAAGGCCCGGAGAGGAAAACGCCGCCATCGCCACCGTGCACCACGAAGAGGGAGGGTAGAGCGGCGGTGAGCGGGACCTTGCCAAGAAAAGGAGCACGGAGGCAGCGCCAAGGCTGAGCCCACCAGCGTCACACCTAGCAGAAGAAGAGGAGCCTGCAGCACCGCGACTGACATCATAGCCCAGAACCGAAGGACCGGACTCCGCCCAGCTGCGGCTCCCCGACCGTCGATGCACCAAAACGGGTAGAGAAGCCACCGAACCCACACACTGCCGGATTCGCAAGGTCATTCGTCGGGATAGCCACCAAGGCGCCGGCTGGCCGCCGATGCACTATCCCGAGGACAACTCTGGAAAGGGCAGTCGAGGCGCTGGAAACAGAGATGGCCTGTCGCGATGGCCACCAAGACGCCGAGGACACAGCCCAAGAGCAAACTGACCCCAGCCACTCCGACGCACGCTAGACCCGGCCCTCCTACCGATGGGTCTAACCACCTGCTGCCGTAGAGCCCCCCCCAAGCGGCCTTGGAGAGGCGGGCAATAGGGGAGGGAGAACAAGGGAAGACCTCAAGTTGTTGTGGAAGGGGAAGATGGAGGAGAAGGAGCCGGCCCGGCCTCGTTGCCGTCGTCGCCCCAAGGTGGCCAGGCCACACCGCCATCCACGCGCCAGCCGGGGCACACCATCGCCACCTCGACGGCCAGGCCGCGCCACCGCTACCCCCGTGCTGGCCAGGCCACGCCGCCGTCTCCAACCACGACGACGCCCAAACCTGCAGATCCTGCCACCTCACCGCCGGATCCGGCCACCCCGCCGTCGAATCTGGCCTCTACGCCGCCGACCTGGCCGAGGGAACGCCGGCCGAAGGAGGAGGCCGCCCACTCGCCGCCGCGACCGCGCGCCGGGTCCCGCCCTATACCGCCGGGGACCTGTCTCCCCGACGCCTGCCCTGGCCGGAGCCGCCACCACATGGACAGGAGGAAGGGAGGGGAGGGGGAATGGAGGAAGGGGAGGGAGGAAGGAGGGGAGGGGAGGGAAGGGAGGGCCGCTGCCGCCGTGGCTAGCCGCTGGCGGCGGTGGCCGGCGAGGACGCCGGTGGAGGTGGTTGGCTGGGGAGTCGTCGCCGCCCGAGTCGCCCTGCACAGGACGAGGCGGGGGGCCCTGAATTATGTCTCTACGACAAGCTATGTGGAATAGGCACCTCGATGACAAGCTCAATGCTTTGTGCCAAGTAAAGGCCGAATTGGACATATTTGTTGCTAAACTCGAAAGGCTAAACCTAGCTTTGTATTGTAGATTCAAGAATGTGAATAGTGAATTTATGTGGATGAATAGTACTCTCAAGATAGGTTTAGGGCTACCAATGAACGTGTCCTAGGCAAAGAGAGAATGGACGCACGGAGGCTCATTCTTGTGAGATGAGGCTGCGTCGTAAACACAAGTAGGAAACAAATGCTGTAATAAGATGAATTAACAGGATCAATTGCTGTACTTCTCTCAAATTCAGGCAGTATGGAAACAACAAACAAGCAAGGACCAACAATGAACAACTTCATCAGCCATGCTGAGAGCAGAATCAAGTGAGCTACACGGACTATAATTGCCTACTCTAATCTCTATTCTCTGGCTTTGATTTACTAATGGCACCAGAAATGGAGGTTGTCTAAGCCCTAATTGGAACTCTGATGCCAATATTACCATAGTTACCACATAAAAGAAAACCTGGATTCAGAAGCAGTAGGTGTTCATCTCTGTTCAGGAATGGGACAATTATTCTCTGCAGAGCGGATAGCCTCGGTGAAGATAATGGAGACGCTAAAAGCTTTCGACCACGGGATGTGGAGCTATTGACACCAATGCTGCTATTGCCTGCATGATTTGCCACCGAAGTCTGCATCTTCTAAAGCCTGGTTTATGTATCGGCGCAACTTGATGGCTCGAGGGCTGGGGCTGACGGTGCTCACGTCGCTCCACTGGGAACATGGGTCCTTGAACCAGCCCGTCTCCGCTTGCGGCCGCCGCCTGCCGCCGCCTCCGCTGCCGTACAGGTCGCTCGGGAGAGTAGCTCGCGGGAGCTGCTGCTATTCCAGTTGGGTGGATTTGGGGAGCCGATCTGGAGCTCCTAGGAATATGGGGCGTGGAAGAGTTTTAGGGGGATGAGAGAGAAAATAGGGGGTAAATAGGAGTTCTTCTAGAGTGTCTTTTTTTCTGATAAACCCTCAAATAATAGTTAGGGGTTTGTTTAGAGCATCTCCAACAATAGATCCTAAAACTTGAGACCTATCTATAATTATAGGGCCTCCGTAAAAGTATTAGAACCTAGACATATATATTGAATCCAACAACAAGCGCAAAAAAAATTCCCATCCACCTAATTAACCAACACGGGCAAATACTTGCCATTCCGCCAAATTTTCCCGCGCTAACTAGCATCCTGCGCAAGGAATACGGTGGCTAGACTGCGGAAATAGGCGGCTGGACTGCTAGCATCCCGTGATTGCATTCGCAATCCTTCTGCCTCCGAGATGATCCTGCCGGCGGCGCATCACGTGTCATGCCGAGCCCGAGCACATGTTCATATACAAACTGATCGTAGGAAATTTTCAAGGTATGTGCCATGTTGGCTAGTTGTAGGTTAATTTGTAATGACATTTGAACATGATATTTTTAATTACTACTATTTGTTTATATCTTATAATTGCTTGTTCAGATTGGGATAAATAACATATTGTTTGATAGTGTTTTCTTCTTTTGCCATCAGCAAAAGCATGACATCAAGAAAAATAGATATGAATAATCTCTTAGATGAGGAGCATGATGATGACCTTGAATATTTGATCATGGCGATCAGAGAATATTGAAAGAGGAAGCTCAGGTTATCCTCAGGGCATCGTGGTTCTGTTCATGGACACAAGACCATTAACCGTTCAAGAGCAGAAGGTCACCTTAAGTTATTTCAGGATTACTTTGCTGAAAACCCAATATATTCTAAAAACATGTTCTGGCGAAGGTTTCGAATGAGGCGCTCTCTATTTAATCGAGTTAAATGTGCCATTGAAGTGCATGATTCATATTTTGTCCAGAAAAGGAATGCTGCAGGAATTCTTGGTTTATCTTGTCTGCAGAAGGTCACTTCAGCTTTTCGGATGCTAGCCTATGGAGTGGCAGCAGATAGTGTTGATGAATATGTGCGAATTGGTGAAAGCACTGCTATTGAGAGCCTTAAAAAATTTGTCAAATCTGTTTGTGAAGTGTTTGGTGATGAATACCTGAGATCTCCAAATGAGAATGATACAGCTAGGTTGCTTGAACTTGGTCGGCAATGTGGTTTCCCCGGGATGCTAGGTAGTATTGATTGTATGCATTGGAAGTGGAAGAATTGTCCTACTGCATGGCAAGGTATGTACATTGGTCATATACATGAGCCAACACTCATACTTGAGGCAGTTGCTTCTAATGATCTATGGATATGGTATGCCTTCTTTCGTTTTCCTGGGTCTCACCATGACATTAATGTCCTACATCGATCTCCATTGTTTGATAGACTCACTCAAGGTTTGGCTCCTCCAGTAAACTATACAATAAATGGTCACAACTATAATATGGGTTATTATCTAGCAGATGGCATTTACCCTACTTGGTCTACTTTTGTGAAAACAATAGCTTTACCACAAGGTAATAAAAGAAAACACTTTGCGAATGCTCAAGAGGCACAAAGAAAGGATGTCCAGCGTGCGTTTGGAGTATTGCAGGTTCGCTTTGCAATTGTTCGAGGTCCAACAAGATTTTGGGACGAAGAAACACTTCGAGACATTATGAAAGCATGTATTATAATGTACAACATGATAGTTGACGATGAGAGAGATGTGCATGACCTTGACTTCAACTATGATGACAATGGAGAAGATGTTGATGTTTCCCATGAAAAAACAATCGAGTTCGAGGAGTTCATTGCCAAACACCAAATCATTCGAGATCGACAAATGCATAATCAATTACAAGAGGATTTAGTGGAGCATTTGTGGGAGCTGCATGGGGCGCAATAGGACTCTTTTTATTATTAGTTTTTTACTTCACCTATCAATGCCGGTTTTGTATGATACATCCCTTCAGGCCCATAAACTAAATTTTCCATGTTTTGCTTTCTTTCAATTCTGTACATTCTTCGTGACAATGATTCATATAATGGAATGACAAAATCGCATGGCAATGCAGCAGGAGTAAGCAACACTTGCTGCTAATTCTATGCTTGCTTGACGTGTATGCTCGTTCCAGTCTTCCAGAAATAACTGGTAGTGAAAAATCTCACCAACAAATTGGATGCTAGACAAATTCCATCTTCTAGCACAATTTTGTAGCTGGCAAACCGAACAGACAAATTCCATCTTCTGGAACTTTGAGATCATAACGAACTCTCTGGAAACCGTTCACTGAGCGTATCATGGTGAAGTAAACATTATAAAGGAACGACGTAAGGAAAAGCAACAATATTTGCAGTACCAATCAGCTGTGATTCATCCCACACTTGGGGTGCTCCGGATAATAAATGTCAAAAGAGAGATAACAATCAGATGTTCAAAAGAGAGAAAACTAACATCCACCAATGATAAATGTCACACACACGCCATCGACAAACTCATAGATAAATAGGTAGCATTAAATTCTAATCATTTCTAAATTGTCGAGCAAAAATATTCTCCTTCAACTTGTTGAAGTATTGTTTTGATATATATCGTCCATGCCGCTGGTGTCCATGTCCATTATTTTCATCTCATCTCGAAGTTGTTCCATCTCGTACTTCTTTTTCTCAAGTTCATATGTTTTGTCGTCTTGCTCCTTTCGGTCTTTCTCTGATTGTTCTCTTACTTCTCTAAATTTCTTCACCTCATCAATGAAAGGGTTTGTGGCGTCATCGCCCTTCTTTCTTCCTCACCGGATGCGCTCCTTCTCAGCTTTTCTACCAGTTGGTCTCTCCAAATTGATTTTACCTGTGTTTTCTACATCCACTACAACATTGTTATCAGGGTTTGATAAGCTTGGGGCAGATGTTGAAGCAACTTTTTGCTTTTTTGATGGTCTACTATCGATCCACTTTGGTTCATTTTTAAGTATATTCCAAACATGAAACACAGAAAATGGCTTTCCATACAGTCGATGGAACATTACTTTAGCGTCTGCAATCTACAAAAAAATCCATTCGCACTAGCAAACATTTAATCAAAATGTAGATACCAAGAACAATTAGTACCTTATTGTTAATCGTCTTGCCATTTTCTTGCTTTCTTTCGACACTCTCAGGACAAGCTTGGAATTGATTCACGTCCTTTTGCACATTCTGCCATCGATGCTTCAATGATGACCAATTACGATCTGATTGAAATTCCTTATTTTCATGGAAATACATGTCAACCCTGATCCAAAAGGTGTCGCCTTTTTGTTGATTTTCTTGTACACCATCTTTACTAACATTTAGCTAGGCAGATACCAACATGTTGTCTTCTTCCTCGGAAAAGTTCTTGGATCTCCCTTTACCTTTTGACTTGGAGTTCGTCATAGACACCTGAGAAGACTCGTTCAAGTGTTCATTCCCTTGGTCAAATTGATTCTGACTTGAAATGTCGTCGTCCAAACTCTGGGTCATTAAATCGCTATAGTAACCATTTGTTGGGTACTCCATACTTCTGCAAGAAAATATGATTATATAAATGCTATATATTGGATTAACACCTTCTGTGCAAAGTAAAAACTAATAACTAATGTCACAAAATCAGAACTTGCTTGTTGCTATGGCACTAATTTTGACTATGCTCGAGCATGGTAATCCAACCAACAATCGCAAGTGTTACCACTACGTTGTTCTGCCATCTTAATAAAATCTTCTCAGAAACATTTGTTACATGTATGACAGTATGAGAACATACAAGGTACAGATTTATAGCCACATCAAATCTCACACACATCTATACAATACTTATCACAATTAAGCCATGATTCCAGAGAAAACAGATCGGTTGCAATCCAAATCGATTGCACAGCCAAGAATTAGCATCATTGCACAAACTGCACAAACCTAGGTTGAAAAAAATTGGTGGCTGCTAAAAGCAATGTAGACCCTGCACAAATCAGTGGTTGATAAAAATTAGTGACTGCTGCTGAAAACAAAAGAGATGCTGTGCTATCGGTTGCTTTCAATTGGGCGTTGCAGCAGCAGTCGGCGATAGAAAGCAACCGATTGGGCAAAAATTGGTGGCTGCTGCTTGAAAACAAAATCGACTTACAACAGATTGGGTGATGTAGCAGCAGTCAGCGTTGAAAGTAAAAGTGTCGTTGAACGGAAGCGGCCGCTGAAGAAAGTAGGCGACGGACGGCGCGATGCCCTGGGGGTAGTGGTGGCGCGAGGGTTTTGATGGAAGTCTTTGTAACACCCCGGTTCCTCAAGAACCCAGAATGCTACTAACTCTTCTAAATACTCTAAATTTTGACAGCATCTCCCCTGTTTATATGGGCATCCACTACAGGCAATTTATATCAAGAGAACAAATTAACATTTCTATCAACCAGTAGCCAATCTAAAACCTACAATAACTGCAACGCTCACTTATACACATGACAACTATTTAAATAAAACTCATATGTGTACTAATTCAACATAAGAGGTAGTGAGTGCTCAAGTCCATGTTCTATTTTCCCATCCCCATGCATGATTGACATCACCAGTACCTAAAAAACCAAATAAAGCAAGAGAGCAAAGTATACAATAGTTATGGCATAGAACACATTCATAAGAAATCCATAAAACATAACGTACATACATTCATGACTTGCTCATTCAAACAAATGCAATAGCATGCATAACAATGCAATAGACATTTCATAGCTTCAACATAGTCTCATATGCAAACGTGCAATGCATATGCTCATTCTCATTTCTCATAAGCGTGTACCGGTACCACTGAGTGTACACCCGTCGGTGTCACACCCTACACTCCATCCCGTGGAGGTTGACCATCGAAGCAGGTCTACCCCGCCATCCCGTGGAGGGTGCCTACCAAGGTAGGGCTTCATGCCATCATCCTTTTCCATGCAAACCTAATGCCTAGGATGCATATGCATATAAGTAAAGAGGAGGCCCACTTTACCATTCATCTCATCAGTTCATCATAATTTGACAATAAATTAAACATAAAGTAACTCACACATCATAGCATCCAGCCAATCATGTTCACACATCACATCATATACTTGCCTTTAACCACGAGGACCAGCACGATCAATTTGGCGTCAAACTCACACCACCACCTACGGAAAAGGACGAACTTCAATGCAAAGTCCACACGATTAGCATGATGAGTAAACCAAGTCACACCTGCGCACACACCCCTTGACTCAAGCTATCCAAACACCTAGACTGAGAAAACTGACAATTTCATAATCTGGACAGCAGTACTAAAATCGCCATATCTCTCAAACCACTTATTCGCTTTCAGCGTTCTTGTACTCGAAATGAAGCTAGAACATAGACGCACAATTTCTTTCATAGGACCAAACCTTGAATCGAATCATAGATAGATCAAAACACCATCCGAATCTGCTGCACAAAACTGATCTACTAAGACCTCAACTCTCCAATCTAATCCTCCAATACTCACGATGGTTATTATCTAGGACGGGTAAATCACAAGAGAGCATATCAAATTTCGCTTTCTAACCCTGCAATAACAAGTATTAGAACCCTAATTTCTCTAGCTGTCTAGATAGCACAAACCTCTCCCCTCCTTCCCTCTTCTTTCCTACTGCCTCCACACCCTCTACAACAAGGAGGCATAGGAGTTACCACTAGTAGCCGACGACGCAACGGCGACGAGACGGCGATGGCGCGGCCACGGAATGGCAGCAGCACGCACGGCGGCGGCACGGTAGTGGCGGCTCGGAATGGCGGCGCCGGCGCGGCTCGGAGGGCAGGAGATGGGGTGGCGGCTGGGGACGAAGGGGAGGAGAGGAGGAGGCGGCTGGCTCGGTTTCTCCCTGGAAGAAACCGATGCCCTCACCCTCCCCATTGGTTATAAAACCGACATGGGCTGGGCCGGCTTGGGCCAGGGGCCCACGGGTCATCACAGTCTTTCTGCTGGCATGTGGCAACTGGTGAGGCCAGGCTGAAACTTCAGCCCGCGCAAAAAGGGTTTTTGGGCCTGAGACCACGTTGCTACATATAGCTACTTCTGCCAGGGTTGCAATATTTTTTTGAGATTTTTTAAAGATACCAACTACTGTTGGAGTTGCAATTTTTTGAAGAATCCTAAAATATAGAGATAGCAACCTATTTAGCAACTCTTTTTGAGATGCTCTTAGGGGGTCTTCTAGAGATGCTCTAACAAACAAACTGTTCTATAAATTTAGGCCCCGGGAATACTCATCAGTTTGCTTTCTCAAAAAAAAGAAACCCTCGATTCGAAGTTGGCTAAACGCTTAATTGAAATATAGCTGGCAAAATTAGATGTGTTTCTACTTTCTAGCCCTATATCAAACATGTGAAAGATAAATTGGGCTAAATTGTGCAAACAATGCATGCAAGTCTATGTGCCTCGTTCTGTAATAGTGAATAGGAATTTGAAAAATAAAAGGATTTCAATTTTAGTTCATCCTTGCTTCAAGAATACAGAGACCATCTTAACAAATAGCAGCTGCCCTTGAACTAGCAGCCCAGAGTGTCTACACGCTGAAAGAACAACAATCATGGTCACATGGTCAAGCTCTATACTGTTGATATATGACCCTTTGTTTGCATTCCATTCCTGCTTTCTGCATAACATCGAGCAGGCAAAAGTAAGCGATACTCCTGAATACTTATGCATACCACTGCCCCCAATATACAAGTCACTTTGCAACATCCGAAAGAATCAAATCATCTTTCTTTTATGTTTCTGCCCGGACTTGGAAACCTTCTTTTGAAATCTGTATCTGAAAGCTCAGTACTGCCACAGAAGAATTTAACATCGAAGAAGAAGAACAAAAAATAATGTTTGAAAATGTCAGACTAATGGCGCCATGAACGACTGCTTCTATTGATTTGTTCTGTTCTTCCATTCTTCAAGGACATGGAGTGCTCTCAGCTAGTGAGGCATAAGAAGGAGAGGCCAACTCCTCCTCCTAGTCTTAGCAGTGGCGGCGTTGGGGAGGAAAAATGCGATAGCGCGGCGGTGATGGGGAGGAGAAAGGCGGCGGTTGCGTTGGTGGAGGAAAAAGGCGACGGCCTAGCTGTGATGGGGGAGGATAGAGGCGGCGGCGGCGGCGG